>CAUYUJ010015725.1:147184-174684 GCA_963575745.1 Prorocentrum cordatum
CATAGCATGTTAGAGTATGGTAAAGCCCCCTGGGAGCTCTAACATCGCATGGTGCAGCTCCGTGGGAGCTCTAACATAGCATGTTAGAGCTCCATAGGAGATCTAACATGCCATGGTAGAGTTCCACGTGAGCTCTAACATAGCATGTCAGAGCTCCACGGGAGCCCTAACATCCTATGTTAGAGCTCCCAGGGAGATCAAACGTAGCTTGTTCGAGCTCCATGGGAGCTCTAACATGCCATGTTAGAGCTCCCTGGGAGCTCTACCGTGTGAGGGAAATCGATCAACGACGGGGGATCCCTCAAATCGCCCTGCCCCTCGGGAGCCCACAGAATAGCCTCCTGGACCCCTCTTGGGGCGCTCTTGGAGCGCTCTTGGGCGCCCTTGGGGCCGCATTGGGGCTCTCTTGGCACCCTTTTGGGGCCCTCTTGGGCCATCTTGGAGCCATCTTGGGGCCTCGGATGGTCATCGGAAGCGAAAAGGCGAGAAGGCACAACTCATATATTTTCTTAAAGTTGTTAAAGGATTTTGGCATCTTGGGGGGCTCCTTGGAGGTCTCCAAGGCCTCTTGGAGCCGTCTTGGAGCGTTCTTGGGGCCCCTGGGAGAATCTTCGGGGCCATCTTGAGGCATCTTAGGCTATCTTGAAGCATCTCGGAGGTCATCTTGGGCTCCCCGAGGCGCTCTTGGAGCCGTCTTGGGCCATCTTGGGCTCTCTAACTACCCGCGGGGCGCCCCGTCCAGGTCCAGGGGGTAGGGTAGGGGGCGAGAGGAGGAGGAAAAGGAGAGGATGAGGAGCAGGAGGAGCAGGATACAGGAGACAAAGGTGAGCAGGAGGAGGGCCATGGGCCATGGGGGGATGTTGCTTACGATGGTGGCTTACGATGGTGGGTGATGATGATGATGAATTCTGATGATATGAGATGATGACGACGACGATGCTGATGAGATGATGACGACGATGATGATGACGATGATGATGCTGATGATGATGATGCTGACGACGATGATGATGGTGATGATGATGATGATGATGATGGCGATGATGATGATATGTTAGGCTCCCAGGGACTCTAACATAGCATGTTAGAGCTCCCTGGGAGCTCAACATGGCACGTGATACCATGTTAGAGCCCCCAGGGAGCTCTAACATGCTATGTTAGAGCTCCCTGGGAGCTCTAACATGCCATGCTCGAGTCATGCCCGAGCTACTTGGGAGCTGTAACCTGCCGCGCTCGAGCTCCCAGGGAGCTCGAACCTGCTATGTGAGAGCCCCCATGGAGCTCTAACCTAGCATGTTAGATCTCCCAGGGAGCTCTAACATAGCATGTGAGAGCTCCGATGGAGCTCTAACATAGCGCGTTAGAGCTCCCATGGAGCTCTAACATAGCATGTTAGAGCTCCGACGGAGCCCTAATATACGAGGTCAGAGCTCAGCCTGTCATGTTGCACCTCACTAGCCTTCATGTTAGGTCTCACACCGAGTTCTAGTTCTAACAGGGGAGGTTCCACTCTTCCCCCGAGGGGCCGTCGTCGTGCCTTCTATCCCGCCCTTCCCTCCAGGGGGAGCTCAGTCGCCGTCGCCCCCCTCTCCTCCATCTGCCCCTCTCCGCAGGTGGTGATCGGCGACCTCGGCTGTGTGGAGATGGCGGATTCCCACGACAGGTTGAAGGAGAAACTGCGCTACAGCCCGACCTGCGATGACCTCGGAGTACGCACGCCCGCTCACAGAGCGGTAGACGTTTTCTTGGGAAACCAGCGCTACTCAGAGGACCTGGACATCTGGCCCATCGGGTGCCTGATCGCGGAGTTGCACGCGCGCCAGGTGTTGTTCCAACCAGGGCCTTTTGGCGCGATCGGGCAGCCATGGGCGCACCCGGAAGACTTCGTGGATACCTCCAGGGAGGTCTTGGGGATCCCAGGCGAGGAGCCAGGGCCCAGAGACTACGGCAACGAGGATGCCGCCCCGTGGCTGGACAACCTGCCTTTCTTTAACAAGTGGTTCAAGCGGTCGGGCGAGGATTGGCTCAAGGCTGAAACAGCGAAGCCACTCGACGGCCGAGGGCGCTGGCCCGTTGCCGAACTTTGCTTGCTGCCCCCCAGACTTGTTGAAGGCCGCCGAGAGCTGCCTGCTTTGGCACCCTGGCGCCAGAGCGACAATCAGCCGTCTAAGGGCACGTCGCTTCCTGCAGCCGGCTGGCGCCCAGCTCGACGTGCGCATCTCCATGGCGCAGGGAAAAAACGGCACGGGCACGATGGCGGAGGCGGGGCTGGACCCAGACTTGCTCCGCTTCTTGCAGAGAGACCCGCGCTGGCAGAACTTGGCCAAGGAGCGCCTGGACACGGGGGCAACCGTCTCCAAATGCGTCCGGGGCGACGAGGCGGCGCAGGGCTTGAAAACAGAGGTCGCAGGCATCGTGGACGACGAAAGCCCCCCGAAGTGCCGCAGCCTCAACAAGGGAGGGAATTTGCAGATCACCCCCTCGCCCCACATGGCCGCTTTCGTGCGAGCGCTGCGGAAGAAGATGCGCCCGCGGCTGCAACAGCTGGGAGACAAAATGCGCGAGGCTGTCAAAGCCGACGGCATGCCACCTGCCATCGTCGAGCAGAACGGAAAGCCCATCATGACAGAGCACTTCGCCGACAACGCGTTCGCGTACGCATCGATCCAGCTCTTGCAACCAGGCGCACGGGACGATGGTTGGCACGCAGATGGTGGATGCTCCCTGTTGCACGCGGCCGCGACGCTTTTCGGGGCGCGCTCCGTGCAAGTGAGGATCCCAGGGGGGGCACGTGATGGGGCGTCACCCTCGAGCACAGCCCCTTGCGGAAGGGTCGTCACCCTCGAGGAAAAGCTTGGGTCCTTCTACATGGGCACCCTGTCCTCCCTCGAGCACAACGTGCACCGCCACGCCTCCGCGGACTGCCAGGACTGTTTCGCGACCCACCACGAGCTGCAACAGCGCGTAGACGACAGCAGGCTGCAGATCGCCGCCATGATCCGCTCCGACGTCTTTCGGGAGTACAGGGCGCGCAGGATCGACGCCGCGCCTGGCCCGAAGGAGTTCTTCAACGTCGTGAACCACGTCGTGGCCGATCACCTGGTACGGGTCCCCGTGGCGCTGCCCGACCTCACGGAGATGCTTGGCGAAATGCGGTGCCCCCCTTCCACGGAGGCTGTGGTGCTTTCCGATTCCGATTAGGCTGCAACAGTATCCGAATCCGACTAGACTGCCACAGCACTCAGCATCATCATCAGCATCATCATCTTCATCGCCATCATCGTCGCAGCCATCGGCTTCATCATCATCGCCATCATCATCATCATCAACATGTTCACGCCGCCATTATCGTCATGCGGGTCATGATTTAATCATCATCATCATCACTACATGATGATGACGATGACGAGGAGATTAGGATGGATATCATGATGATGACGATGCTGAGGAGATGGTGATGATGATGGCGATGACGCGGGCGATGATGATTATCATGACGACGGTGATGACGATGATGATGACGATGATGCAAAACCAGGTTGAGTCGGTTGAGTCCGAAAACCCCGCCCTGAATCAAGCCAGACTGGAAACCGATGATATGGGCATTTTCGGACCATCCTGGAGCGGCACCCGTCTGGCAGTTTCGCATTGCTTTTTGATTATTCGGCGGTTGTCGGGCGGCGCGCATGGCCGTTTCGCAATGGTTTTGATTATTCGGCGGTTGACGGGCGGCGCCTTTTCTGGCCGTTTCGCATTGGTTTTCTATTGTTCCGCGGTCGTTGGGCGGCGCCCATGGCCGTTTCGCATCGGTTGTTGTCGATTCGGCGTATGTCGGGCGGCGCCCATGGCCGTTTCGCATTGGTTTTTTGTTATTCTGCGGTTGTCGGGCGGTGCCCATGGCCGTGTCCGATTGGTTTTTGGATATTCGGCATTTGTCGGACGGCGCCCATCGCCGTTTCTGATAGTTCTTTGATTATTCTGCGGTTGTCGGGCGGCGGGCATGGCCATGTCCGATTGGTTTTTGATTACTCGGCGGTTGTCGGGCGGCGCCGTGGCCGTTTCGCCCTGGTCTTTCATTATTCGGCGGTTGTCGGGCGGCGCCCACGGCCGTTTCGCATTGGTTTTTGATTATTCGACTGCTGTCGGGCGGCGCCCTGGCCGATTCCTATGGGTCTTCGGCGGTTGTCGGGCGGCGCCCATGGCCGTTGCGCATTGTTTTTTGATATTTTGGCGTTTGTCGGGCGGCGCCCTGGCCGTTTCCTAATTTGTGTTTTTGATTATTCGGCGGTTGTCGGGCGGCGACGCGGCCGTTTTGCATTCGTTTTTGACAATTCGATGGTTGTCGGGCGGCGCCCTGGCCGTTCCCGATTGGTTTTCATGGTTCGGCGAGCGTCGGGCGGCGCCCGTGGCCGTTTCGCAATGGTTTTTGATTATTCGGCGGTTGCCGGGCGGCGCCTTTTCTGGCCGTTTCGCATTGGTTTTCCATTGTTCCGCGGTTGTTGGGCGGCGCCCATGGCCGTTTCGCATCGGTCGTTGGTAATTCGGCGTATGTCGGGCGGCGCCCATGGCTGTTTCGCATTGGTTTTTGGTTGTTCGGCGGTTGTCGGGCGGCGCCCATGGCCGTTTCGCATTAGTTTTATTATTCCGCGTTTGTCGGGCGGCGCCCATGGCCGTTACGCATTGTTACCTGACAGCTTGTTCTGATAGGCTTCTAGTAGGGTCAAAAGAGAGCAGCAGATGACTCCACATCTGGGCGGGTGCCGGACAGGGTGCCGCAGAAGTCGTTTTAAGCCAACAGTCACACACTTCGTGCTCTTCGACCTCCCAGAACTCCATTCCCGGGCCACATTTTGAATGCCCGGAGCCAATTGTAGGCCACTTCGTGCTCTTCGAGTTCCCAGAACTCCATTCCCCAGATTTTGGATGCCCGGAGCCAACTGTAGGCCACTTCGTGTCTTCGAGTTCCCAGAACTCCATTCCTGGGCATGATTTTGAATGCCCGGAGCCAACTGTAGGCCACTTCGTGTTCTTCGAGTTCCCAGAACTCCATTCCCGGGCCACATTTTGAATGCTGAGGCAGGCTGAGGCTGAGGCTGAGGCAGGCTGATGCTGAGGCAGGCTGAGGCTGAGGCTGAGGCTGATGCAGGCTGAGGCTGAGGCAGGCTGAGGCTGACGCCGAGGCTGAAGGCAGACTGAGGCTGAGGCTGAAGCAGGCTGAGGCTGAGGCTGAGGCAGGCTGAGGCTGAGGCAGGCTGAGGCTGAGGCTGAGGCAGGCTGAGGCTGAGGCTGTGTCTGTGACTGCCGTTGCCACTGCGACTGTCATCGCGAATGCGACTACGACTGCGAGAACAGCACAATTCTACAACTGGATGCTCATCTGAATCTTAAGGGGAATGCTTCCAGATATGCTCCTACACATCGCTGTTAGGTTGCTTTGCCGGGATATTTTTTTATTATTGCGCGGTTGTCGGGCGGCGCCCGTGGCCTTTGCGTATTGGTTTCTAATTATTCGGCGGTTGTCGGTCGGCGCCAATGGCTGTTTCGCATTGGTTTTTGATTACTCGGCGGTTGTCGGGCGGCGCCTTTTCTGGCCGTTTCGCATTGGTTTTCTATTATTCCACGGTTGTCGGGCGGCGCCCATGGCCTGTTCGCATTGGTCTTTTTCCCGGCCGAGCCCGGTGAAATTCCGTGCCCGCCGGTGACTGACTGATTGGTTGGATGACTGACTGACTGATCGACTGACTGAACGTCAGGAGGGCGCCTTGAACAACGCATTTCAAACCGCCCGCGGGCGCGCAACCGCAACTGGGCGACGCATTTCGACTTGTCCGCGGGCGCGCAACAGCATCCGCAACTGGGCGACGCATTTCAACCTGCCCGCGGGCGCGCAACGGCAACCGCTACTGGGCGACACATTTCAACCCGCCCGCGGGCGCGCAACCGCAACTGGGCGACGACGCATTTCAACCCGCCCGCGGGCGCGCAACCGCAACCGCAAATGGGCGACACATTTCGACCCGCCCGCGGGCGTGCAACTGCAATCGCACCTGAGCGACACATTTCGGCCCGCCCGCGGGCGCGCAACCGCATCTGGGCGACGCATGTCAACCCGCACGCGGGCGCGCAACCGCAGTCACAACTGGGCGACATATTCCGGCCCGCCTGCGAGCGCGCAACTGCAGCCGCATTTGGGCGACGCATTTCAACCCGCCCGCGGGCGCGCAACCGCAACTGGGCGACAGCGCATTTCGACCCGCCCGCGGGCGCGCAACCGCAACCGCAACTGGGCGACACATTTCAACCCGCCCGCGGGCGCGCAAGCGCAACTGGGAGACGCATTTCAACCCGCCCGCGGGCGCGCAACCGCAACCGCAACTACGCGACGCAATTCGACCCGTCCGCGGGCGCGCAAACGCAACCGCAATTGGGCGACACATTTCAACCCGCATGCGGGCTCGCAACCTCAACCGTACCTGGGCGACACATTTCAACCCGCCCGCGGCAACCGCAACTGGGCGACGCATTTCAACCCGCCCGCGGGCGCGCAACCGCAACCGCATTTACGCGACACGTTTCGACCCGCCCGCGGGCGCGCAACCGCACCTGGGCGACGCATTTCGACCCGCCCGCGGGCGCGCAACCGCAACCGCAACTGGGCGACGCATTTCGACCCGCCCGCGGGCGCGCAACCGCAACCGCTACTGGGCGACGCATATCAACCCGCCCGCTGGCGCGCAACCGCAACCGCACCTGGGCGACGAATTTCGCACCGCCCGCGGGCAGGAGGAGCGCGAAGAGGACAGGGAGCAGGCGAAGGAGAAGGATGATCTGGCGCAGGAACAGGCGGGGGAGGAGGGGGGCAGGGCGAGGAGGAGGCAAGGGAGGAGGAGGAGGATCAGCAGGACGAGGAGGAGGAGGACGAACAGGAGGAGGAGGAGGAGGAGGGGGAGGAGGAGGAGGACCAGGATGGCCAGGAGGAGGGGGAGGACGGCGGGGAGGGGGATGCCAGGGTGGCGCCGCACGAGACGGCGCGCGAGCAGGTGCTCGTTGCGACGGGCGGAGGAGGACGAGGTGGTGGACGTCAAGGGGGATATGGGCGTGGAGGTGGATGTCCTCCTCGCGGTCTCCGGGCGCAACCCGCGGTTTTCCGCCGGGGCATTGCAGCGGGGGGGCACCATTCCACGCTGCTGCCTCTGATTATTATTCGGAGGTTGTCGGGCGGCGCCCTTCTGGCCGCTTCGCGCGCGGGAGCTGGGGGCGCATGCGCCGCCGCCGCATTCTACTGGTGACAGAAGAGCTGGATCCGATCTCGCTCGGCGCGACGGTGAGTGGCCCAGCGCGCCGCAGTAACCCAGGCCCAGACACGCGGTGTCGCGGCGCAGCCGCTTGCGAGGCGGCCCCCGCCGCAGCTGCCGCCACTTCACCTCGGGGGGGCCGTGGTGCCCGACGAAGCGGATGGCTCCAGGGCCAACGTCGTCGCGCCTGCCTGCCATCACGTAGTAAATGCCCTGCGGAACGGAGCCCCAGAGCTGCTGCAAGACATATCGCCAGGCGCGCCTTCCCCGCCGACGGCCTGCCCATGGGCCCGGGTCCGAAGGCGGCGACGCTGGCCCGCGAGCCCCGATCGATCCCGCTTCGCATTGGTTTTTGATTGTTGGCGGTTGACAGGCGGCGCCTTTCTTGCCTTTCCCGATTGGTTGTTGATGATTCGGCGTTTGTCGGGCGGCGCCCATGGCCGCGCTGCATTTCTTTCGGGCAATTCGGCGGTTGTCGGGCGGCGCCCGAGGCTGTTCGCATTGGTTTTTGATTATTCGGCGGCGATCGGGTGGCGCCCGTGGCCGCTTCGCATTTTGTTGATTATTCTGCGGTTGTCGGGCGGCGCCCGCGGCCGCCTCGCATAGTCGTTGATTATTCTACGCCCGTGGCCTTTTCGCTTCGGTTTTTGATTCTTCGGCGGTTGTCGGGCGGCACCCATGGCCGTTGCGCATTTGTTTTCGATTCTTCGGCCGTTGTCGGGCGGCCCCCATGCCGTTTCGCATCGGTTCTTCATTGGTCGGCGGTTTTCGGGCGACGCCCGCGGCCGTGTCGCATCGGCTTTTGATTATTCGGCGGTTGTCGGGCAGCGCCTGTGGCCGGTTCCCATCGGTTTCTGGGCATTCTGCGGTTGCCGGGCGGCGCTCCTTTTGGCCGTTTTGCTTTGGTTTTTGATTATTCAACGTTTGTCTGGCGGCGCCCGCGGCCGTCTCCGACTGGCTTTGATTATGCGGCGCGTGTCGGGCGGCGCCCGCGGCCGTTTCGCATTGGACTTCGATTATTCGGCGGTTGTCGGGCGGCGCCCGCGGCCGTTTCACATGGGTTTTTGATTATTGGGCGGTTGTCGGGCGGCGCCCTCCTGGCAGTTTTGCATTGGTTTTTGATTGTTCGGCGACTGTGTCGGGCGGCGCGCATGGCCGTTTCGCATTGTTATTGGGTTATTCGGCGGCTGTCGGGCGACGCGTTCTCTCCCTTTCCCGATTGGTTTTTGATTATTCGGCGGTTGTCGGGCGGCGCCCGTCTGGCCGTTTCGCATTGGTTCTTGATCGTTCGGCGACTGTCGGGCTGCGCGCATGGTCGTTTCGAATTGATTCTTGAATATTCAGGTGTTTTCGGGCGGCACGGTTTTGCCGCGCCCGATTGGTCATCGATCGTTCGGCGGCTGTCGGGCGGCGCCCGCGCGGCCGTTGCGCAGCGGTTGTCGATTATTCGGCGGTTGTCGGGCGGCGCCCCATTGGTTTCTGATGATTCGGCGGTTGTCGGGCGGCGCCCTTCTGGCCGTTTCGCATTGGTTTTTATTATTCGGCGGTTGCCGGGCGGAGCCCGCGGCCGTTTTGGCATGCTCTTGTTTTCATCCGGCGTCTGGTTTTTAATTCGTCGGCGATTGTCGGGCGGCGCTCCTTCTGGCCATTTTGCATGGTCTTGATGATAACATTCGGCGGTTGTCGGGCGGCGCCCGCGGCCGTTTCGCATCCTTTTTCCCCGCCCCAGCCGTTGTCGGGCGGCGTCCGCGGCCGTTTTGCATCGGTATTTGATTATTCGGCGGTTGTCGGGCGGCGCCCTTCTGGCCGTTTCGCATTGGTCATTGATTGGCTGGCGGTTGTCGGGCAGCGCGCGTGGCCGTTGCGCATTGGTTTCTGATAGTTCGGCGGTCGTCGGGCGCTCCGCTCTTGCCGCGCCCGATTGGTTGTGGATTATTCGGCTGTTGTCCCGCAGCGCCCTTCTGGCCGTTTCGCATTGGTCATTGATTGGCCGGCGGTTGTCGGGCAGCGCGCGCGGCCGTTGCGCATTGGTTTCTGATGATTCGGCGGTCCTCGGGCGACCCGTTCCTGCCATGCCCGATTGGTTGTGGATTAATCGGCGGTTGTCGGGCGGCGCCCTTCTGGCCGTTTCGCATTGGTTTTTGATTATTCGGCTCGGGCGGCGCGCGCGGCCGTTGCGCGGCGTTTTTTTGTGTTTTGCCGTTCTGGCCGCTTCGCATGGGCCCTTGATTGTTCGGCGGTTGCCTGGGGCGCCCTTGTGGCAGTTTCGCACTGGTCTTTGAGCATTCGGCGGTTGTCGGGCGGCCCGTTCTTGCCGCGGCGCACTTGTATTTGACTGCACGGCGGTTGCCGAGCGGCGCTCTCTTGGCAGTTCCCCATTGGTTTTAGAATATTTGTTGGTTTTCGGGCGGCGCCCGTCTGGCAGTTTCGCATTGTTTCTTGATGTTTGGGCGGTTGCCGGGCGGCGCCCATGGCCGTTTCGCATTGGTTTTGGTTATCCAAGGGTTGTCGGGCGGCGCCCATGGCTGTTTCGTTTTGTTTGTTTGATTATTCGGCGGTTGTCCGGCGGCTGCATTCTTGCCGTTTCGCATTCGTATTTGATTGCGCTGTGGTCGACGGGCGGCGCCCATCTGGCCGTTGCGCATTGGTTTTAGATTATTGGGCGGTTGTCAGGCGGCGCCCGTGGCCGTTTCGCATTGGTTTTTGATTATTCGGCAGTTGTTGGGCGGCGCCGTTTCGGTTGTTTCGCATCGATTCTTGTTTATTCGGCGGTTGTCGGGCGGCGCTCTTATGGCCGTTGCGCATTGGTTTGCGATAATTCGGCGGATGTCGGGCGACGCCCACGGTCGTTTCCTGTCAGTTATATACATGTTCTCATGCGCACCTCTCCGAGGGAGTAGAGCTCAAAGGCGATTGATGCGCGCGCGGGGCGTTCGCGATTTTTCTGGCCGCCTCGCTGGGGACATCCTCGGCGTCAGGGTCCAAGAGCACATTGGAATTTCAACCATTTAACATGGCGCCTTCAGCAACGCTTGGCACTTTCAATAATTTTGGCCCCGATTCTCAGAGAATGGCTGTTTCGCCTGAGACATCATCCCAAAATCGAGCCCCGACGTACCCTCTGGCACCCCAGACCCCGCCTCGGAGCCTCCTGGGGGCCTCCTGGAACCTCCCGGGGCCTCCCGGGGCTTTCTGAACCTTCTGGTGCCCCAGGCCCCGCCTCGGAGCCTCCTGGGGGTCTCCTGGAACCTCTTGGGGCCTCCTGGGGCCTCCAGCGTCTGCCCGGGGCCTCTCGGGGCCTCCTGAAGCCTCCTGGGGTTTCCTGGGGCCCCCCGAGGCCGCCTGAGGCCTCCTGGGGCCTCCTGGCGCTTCAGAATAACATGCGCACGCAGAGACGCAAATCACGCCCAACACATCACACGCTAGTCAAGCATAACACACACACAACATCTACAACGCACAAAAAGCACGCACAACACAAGGCGCACATCAGACACGCACACACCCAGACAACACACGCAGTCCTGGGGCTTCCTGGAGCCTCGCCTGGCATCCAAGTCGGGCCTCCTAAGGCTTCTTGGGTGGCCCTGGTGCACGCGTCGCAAGGCGTGGCAACCCCACTCGCGCTCGAGCGCGACTTCGCCGTTGCATTTTCACTCTTGTCTCAAGCGCCCTCTCAGTTTTTTGCACGAGCCCGGGCGCGCACGTGCCACTTGTATGTATGTATGTATATATATATATATATATATATATATATATATTCGGCGGTTGTCGGGCGGCACCCGCGGCGGTTTCGCATTGGTTTTTGATGCTTCTTCGGCTGTCGGGCGGCGCCCGTGGTCGTGTCCGTTTGGCGCTTGATTGCGCGGCGGTTGTCGGGCGGCGCCCATGGCCGTTTCTGATTGGTTTTTGATTTTTCGGCGGTTGTCGGTCGGCGCCAATGGCTGTTTCGCATTAGTTTTTGATTATTCGGCGGTTGTCGGGCGGCGCTTTTCTGGACGTTTCGCATTGGTTTTCTTGTGTTCCGCGGTTGTCGGGCGGCGCCCGTGGCCGTTTCGCATTGGGCCGTGATTCTTCGGCGGTTGTCGGGCGGCGCCTTTCTGGCCGCTGCGCATTGGTTTTTCGATAGTTCGGCGGATATCGGGCGACGCCCATGGTCGCTTCATGAGAGTTACACACACACACATATATATATATATATACATATATATATATATATATATGTATTCGGCGGTTGTCGGGCGGCACCCGTGGCGGTTTGATTATTCGGCGGTTGTCGGGCGGCGCCCTACTGGCCGTTTGCGATGGTTTTTGATGATGTGGCCATTGTCGGGCGGCGCCCATGGCCGTCGCGCATTGGTTCTTGATTTTCCGACGGTTGTCGGGCGGCGCCTTTGTCGCTTCGCATTGGTTTTCGATTATTCGGCGGGCGTCGGGCGGCGCCCATGGCCATTTCGCAATGGTTTTTGATTATTCGGCGGTTGTCGGGCAGCGCCCTCCTGGCCGTCTCGCAATGGTTTTCCCTTGTCCGGCGGTTGGGCGGCGCGTTTGTTTTTGATTATTCGGCGGCTGCCGGGCGGCGCCCATGGCCGTTTCCAATTGTTTGTTAATTATTCGGCGGTTTTCGGGCGGTGTCTTTCCGGCCGTGTCGCATTGGTTTTTGATCGTGTGGCGGTTGTCGGGCTGCGCCCATAGCCGTCGCGCGTTGGGGTTTGATTATTCTGCGGTTGTCGGGCGGCGCCCATGGCCGCGTCCGATTGGTTTTTGATCATTCGGCGTTTGTCGGGCGGCGCCCTTCTGGCCGTTCCGCATTGGTTTTTGATTTTTCGGCGGTTGTCGGGCTGCGCCGTTTTGGGTGTTTCGTTGGTTTTTGATTATTCGGCGGTTGTGGGGCGGTGCCCATGGGTGTTCATTGCTGTCTTTGCATTATTATGCGGTTGTCGGGCGGCGCACGTGGCCTCTTCGCGTTTTTTTTTTTTCAATTATTCGGCGGTTGCCGGGCGGCGCCGCGGTCGTTTCGCATTGTTCTTTCATTATTCGGCGGTTGTCGGGCGGCGCCCATGGCCGCATGTTGGTTTTTTGATTATTCGGCGGTTGTCGGGCGGCGCCGTGGCCGCTGCGCATTGGTTTTCGACTGCGGGGCGCTTGGCGGGCGGCGCCCATCTGGCCCTTGCGCATTGTTGTTCAAATATTCGGCGTTTGTCGGGCGGCGCCCATGGCCGTTTCGCATTGGCATTTGATTGTGCGGCGGTTGTCGGGCGGCGCCCAGGGCCGTTTCGTATTGGTTTTTGATTATTCGGCGTTTGCCGTGCGGCGCCCGTGGCCGTTTCTGTTTGGTTTTGATTATTCGGCGGTTATCGGGCGGCGCCCGCGTCCGTTTCGCATTTTTTCCCAACCATCCTGTGGTGTTGGGTCCTCGTTTTGAAGAGACGGTGCCCCGCGTTCCTCTCCTTCCTCCTCCCCCTCCTTCCCCTCCTTGCCTCTGCTCTCGGCACACCTCTCACGCGTTTCGTAGCCCCATAGGGAGCTCCACCGAAGGCCCCAGTGGGGGTGTTCGCATGCGGTTCCCCCACCCAGGGCAGCGTTTCGTGGCCCCATAGGGAGCTCCACCGAAGGCCCCAGTGGGGGTGTTCGCATGCGGTTCCCCCACCCAGGGCAGCGTTTCGTAGCCCCATAGGGAGCTCCACCGAAGGCCCCAGTGGGGGTGTTCGCATGCGGTTCCCCCACCCAGGGCAGCGTTTCGTGGCCCCATAGGGAGGGGGAGCATGCGGGGGGTGTTTCGCATGCGGCCCAGGGCAGCGTTTCGTAGCCCCAGGGAGCTCCACCGAAGGCCCCAGTGGGGGTGTTCGCATGCGGTTCCCCCACCCAGGGCAGCGTTTCGTGGCCCCATAGGGAGCTCCACCGAAGGCCCCAGTGGGGGTGTTCGCATGCGGTTCCCCCACCCAGGGCAGCGTTTCGTGGCCCCATAGGGAGCTCCACCGAAGGCCCCAGTGGGGGTGTTCGCATGCGGTTCCCCCACCCAGGGCAGCGTTTCGTGGCCCCATAGGGAGCTCCACCGAAGGCCCCAGTGGGGGTGTTCGCATGCGGTTCCCCCACCCAGGGCAGCGTTTCGTGGCCCCATAGGGAGCTCCACCGAAGGCCCCAGTGGGGGTGTTCGCATGCGGTTCCCCCACCCAGGGCAGCGTTTCGTAGCCCCATAGGGAGCTCCACCGAAGGCCCCAGGGGTGTTCGCATGCGGTTCCCCCACCCAGGGCAGCGTTTCGTGGCCCCATAGGGAGCTCCACCGAAGGCCCCAGTGGGGGTGTTCGCATGCGGTTCCCCCACCCAGGGCAGCGTTTCGTAGCCCCATAGGGAGCTCCACCGAAGGCCCCAGTGGGGGTGTTCGCATGCGGTTCCCCCACCCAGGGCAGCGTTTCGTGGCCCCATAGGGAGCTCCACCGAAGGCCCCAGTGCTCCACCGAAGGCCCCAGGGGCTGCTCTCGCATGCGGTTCCCCCACCCAGGGCAGCGTTTCGTGGCCCCATAGGGAGCTCCACCGGAGGCCCCAGTGGCTGCTCTCGCATGCGGTTCCCCCACCCAGGGCAGCGCTTCGTGGCCCCATGGGGAGCTCCACCGAAAGCCCCCGTGGCGCAGTTCGCATGCGCTTCCCCCACCCAGGGCAGCGTTTCGTGGCACCATAGGGAGCTCCACCGAAGGCCCCAGTGGCGCAGTTCGCATGCGGTTCCCCCACCCAGGGCAGCGTTTCGTAGCCCCATAGGGAGCTCCACCGAAGGCCCGCCCCGGCGGCGCAGCCCGCATGCGGTTCCCCCATCCAAGGCAGCGCTTCGTGGCCCCATATGGAGCCCCACCGAAAGCGGCACCCACAACGCGTTACCAACAATTGCTTATGGTTGGGTCTTTCGCCAGGATTTTTTTTTTTTTTTTTGCGATGTTTGGGCGGTTGTCGGGCTGCGCCCATAGCCGTTGCGCATTGGTTTTCGATCGTTCGGCTGGCGGCGCCCATGGCCGCTCTGCGTTAGTTTTGGGTTCTTCGGCGGTTGTCGGGCGGCGCCCGTGGCCATTTCTTATTGGTTTTGATGATTCGGCGGTTGTCGGGCGGCGCCCATGGCCGTTTCGCATTGGCCTTTGATTATTTGGCGGTTGTCGGGCGGCGGCCTTCTGGCCGTTTCGCATTGGTTTTCGATTATTCGGCGTCTGGCGGGCGGCGCCCATCTGGCCATTGCGCGTTGGTTTTCAATTATTGGGCGGTTGTCGGGCGGCGCCCATGGCCGTTTCGCATTGGTTTTTGACCATTCGGCGAATGCCAGGCGGCGCCAATGGCCGTTGCACATTGTTTTTGGTTATTGGGCGCTTGTCGGGCGGCGCCCGCGGCCGCTTTGTATTCGTTTTAGGTTATTCGGCGGTTGTCGGGCGGCGCCGCGGCCGTTTCGCGTTGATGTTTGATCAGTCGGCGGTTGTCGGGCGGCGCCCAGGGCCGTTTCGCATTGGTTTTCATTATTCGGCGGTTGCCGGGCGGCCCCCATGGCTGTTGCATTGGTTTCTGATTATTCGGCGGTTGTCGGGCGGCGCCCTGGCCGTTTCCTAATTTGGGTAATTGATTATTCGGCGGTTGTCGGGCGGCGCCCGCGGCCGTGTCGCGTTGGTCTCTGATTGCTCGGCGGTTTTTGCTCGGCGCCCATGGCCGTTTCGCGTCTTTCTTTGTTTTCTTCTTCTCTCTCTGATTGCTCGTCGGTTGTCGGGCGGCGCCCATGGTGGCCTCCAGTCTTCTTCATGTATGGCTGTCATCGGGCGGCGCCCATGGCCGTTTCCTATTGTTTTGTCGATTAGTCGGCGGTTGTCGGGCGGCGCCCATGGCCGCTTCGCATTGGTTTCTCATTGCTCGGCGGCTGTCGGGCGGCGAACATGGCTGTGCGCATTGGGTTTTGGTAATTCGGCGGTTGTCGGGCGGCTGCCTTCTGGTCGTTCCCTATTGGTTTTTGGTTATTCGGCGATTGTCGGGCGGCGCCAATGGCCATTTCGCGTTGGTTTCTGATTGCTCGGCGGCTGTAGGGCGGCGCCATTCTGGCAGTCTCGCAATGGTGTTTAATTATTCGGCGGTCGTTGGGCGGCGCTCATCTGGCCGTCGCATTGGTTTTTCCTTATTCAGCGGTTGCCGGGTGGCGCCCATGGCCGTTTCGCATTGGTTTTTGATTATTCGGCGGTTGTCGGGCGGCGTCCATGGCCATTTAGTATTGGTTTTTGATTGCTTGGCGGTTTCCGGGCGGCGCCGCGGGCGTTTCGCATTGTTCTTCGATTATTCGGCGGTTGTCGGGCGGCGCCCGTGGCCTTTTCGCATTGGTTTTTGATTATTCGGCGGCTGTCGGGCGGCGCCCATTGCCGTTGGCTATTGGTTTTTGGTTGCTCGGCGGTTCTCGGGCGGCGCCCTGGCCGCTGCGTAGTCTTTCTTGATTATTCGGCGGTTGTCGGGCGGCTTCCTCGCTGATTATGCTGCGGTTGTCGGGCGGCGCCCGCGACCGCCTCGCATTTGTTTTTGCTTATTCTGCGTTTGTCGGGCGGCGCCCGCGGCCGCTGCGCATTCAGTTACGATTGTTCGGCGGTTGTCGGGCGGCGCCCAGGGCCGTTTACGATTAGTTTTTGGCATTGTGGCCCCTGTCGGGCGGCGCCCACAGGCGTTTCCTATTGCTTTCTGATTGCTCGGCGGTTTTCGGGCGGCACCCATCGCCGTCTTCCATTGCTTTTTGATTGCTCGGCGGCTGACAGGCGGCGCCCATGGCGTTTTCCAGTGTTCTTCATATTTGGCTGTCATCGGGCGGCGCCCGTGGCCGTTTCCGATTGGTTTTTGATTTTTCGGCGGTCGTCGGGCCGCGCCCATGGCCGTGTCCCACTATTGGTTTTTGATTATTCGGCGGTTGTCGGGCGGCGGCCTTCTGGTCGTTTCGCATTTGTTTTTGATTATTCGGCGGTTGTCGGGCGGTGCCCATGGCCGTGTCCGCTTGGTTTTTGAGTATTCGGCATTTGTCGGGCCGCGCCCATCGCCGTTTTATTATACTTCTTTGATTATTTGGCGGTTGTCGGGCGGCGGGCGTGGCCATTCCCGATTGGTTTTTGATTATTCGGCGGTTGTCGGGCGGCGCCGTGGGCGTTTCGCAGTGGTCTTTCATCATTCGGCGGTTGTCGGGCGGCGCCCATGGCCGTTTCGTATTGGTTTTTGATTATTCGGCTGCTGTCGGGCGGCGCCCATGCCGTTTCCTATGGGTATTCGGCGGTTGCCGAGCGGCGCCCTGGCCGTTTCCTAATTTGGTGATTTGATTATTGTGCGGTTGTCGGGCGGCGCCGCGGCCGTTTCGCATTCGTTTTTGACAATTCGATTGTTGTCCGGCGGCACCCTGGCCGTTCCCGATTGGTTCCCATGGTTCGGCGAGTGTCGGGCGGCGCCCATGGCCGTTCTTATTGGTTTTTGCTTACTCGGCGGTTGCCGGGCGGTGCCCATGGCCGTTTTGTTTAAGTTTTTGATTGTGCGGCGGTTGTCGGGCGGCGCCCTTGGCCGCTTCGCATTGGTTTTTGATGCTTCGGCGATTGTCGGGCGGCGCCCATGGCCGTTTCGCATTGGTTTTTGGGCACTCGGTGACCCCAGATCAGGCCCAAGATGAACCCAAGGGCGGGAGTAGGAGGCCGCCATATATCTCCGAGGGGATTCCGGAACCCCCCGGAAGCCTCCAACACATCACAGGCCGTTGAGAGGTTCCCAGAGAAGTTCCGACGCTGCCCCCAAAACAGCCCAAGGGAACAGTCCCGAGAGAGCCTGAAGAGGGTAAAATCGTTGATTTCCAATTGAGTTGTTTGTGATGACTTCTTGTCGCCTTTTCCCGCTTTCCCGCTTTAGCGTTCCAAGACCGAGCAATCTGAAAAAAAATGCAGATTCCAAATATTCATATTTTTCAGTTAGGACTCCTATTCCCTACTCTCCTCCTTTAGCCCCATCAAGAAGACGTCGGGGTCACATGCAACAGTGTTTCGGGAATGTTGTTGGACTCTCTGACGCTGTCTTGGTACTCTTTTGGATCGTTTTCGTGTCCTCCTGGCTGCCCCTGAAACCATAGGTAGAACTCGATATCACATGATCCCGTGAGTTGAATCACTGGGAGTTTAGAATTTCCTTTTTTTTCGAATTCACCCACTGCTTATTTTTGCGCGAAGACCCCGAGAGGCATCCCAACAGACCGTGGCCTGCATGCAGAAAGCGTCTAACCCACAGACCAGGCTGTAAAAATCGAAAAAGGGAAATCCCACCATTCATGTTTTTTGTTTCCCCCAACTTCGCCCCCTTGTGTGCTCTTGCACAGCAGACCAAAGTTAAGGCCCCAGAAAAGAACCCAGGAAGCCTTCGAGAGCTCCAAATCGTTGGATACGTAAAGGCAATTAATGATTTCTGCGTTTCCGCAGTTCCCTTTCTTTACGATTCCGAGGCTTGCGTAGGGCCTCCAGGAGAGCCCCTGGATGCAAGAAGCGACAAGGATGATATAACATGCGTTCGCCCATCAAGCCTATCTAGAACTCGAGCGCGCGCGATGGTTGTAGGTTTTAGCGTATGTATGTATATACACATACATGTATATACATACATGTATATATATACACGTGTAATTAAGTATGTGTATTTCTATATATGTATATATACATATATATACCTATGTAGGCATCGGCATCGCGGGGCGCGCTATCATTTTTCAGTGTTTTGTAGTTCGATGTGTCCACGCAGCATCTGGCACATCGATCTGGCCATCTTGTTGAGCCATGGCCCGCGCAGGATGACGACGAGGAGGACGAGGAAGAGTCGGTGCCAGCTCCAAAGAAGGAGCCAGCCTTGGCCGACGCAGCACCTCTCACATATCTTCTCTTGCGCATTTGCGCTTGTCCTCTTGCGTTGCCGTGTTCCTGGGGGTCAGCGATGAAATTCGACTGAGGACGCCTACATCTGCACATGCCCCCCCTGGGAGATGGGGAAAGGGGAGGGAGGGGGAGCAGGAGTAGCAGGGGAATGTGATCAGGGGGGGCCTGCGGTCAGCAGGGTGTCGTCAGACGGCTGCGGAAGGGAGTGGCGGTGCATGCTCGAGGAGCACGAGTGGGAGACCAGGATCATTCCGGACCTTCCTTGCCGTGCTTCCGCTGGCCGCCGCTGGCGCCCGTGGTGCCGCCATCGAGCGCCTCTGCGCCAGGGGCGGATCCTGGGGACGCTCTCCCCCCTCCTCCCCGCCCATGCTTCCCCTCCTCCCTCCTCCTCCTCCCTCCTCCCCCTCCCTCCTCCTCCTTCCTCCTCCCTCCTCCTCCTCCCTCCTCCCCCTTCCTCCCCCCTTCCCTCTCCTCCCCCTCCTTCCTCCTCTCTCCGCCCTCCTCCCTCCTCCCTCCTCCCTCCTCCCTCCTCTTCCTCCCTCCCCTCCGCTCCTCCTGCCTCCTCTGCCGCTGCAGCAGGCCGTCGCCGCCGCCCGCGGCGGCAGCAGCAGGGCCCGGGGAGGGGGCGCGCTCCGGCCCGAGTCTTCCGGAAAGCGCCCGGCGAGAGCGCGCCCGCTGCGAGCCTGGGGGCGCCGGTGTAGGCGGGCGGCGGCGGCCTGTCGTGACGAACGGTCAACACGCACCTATACTCATAGGGGAGACGGAATGAGCTATGGGTGCGTGTTGTCGGATAGGGTCCCCGCTCGAGCGGGAGCCTCCTCAGGGGTCCGACAACCCGCAGCCATACCCATATCCTTCTCCCTCCGACCTCCCTTTGGGTATGGGTGTGTGTTGTTCGTTCGTCATGTCGCGTGCTCGTCCCGGCCCCCCGTCCCGCGCCCAGGATGAGCAACCGTTCGGGGTCGTGGCTCAAGAGCCGGGGGTCAATGCAAAGGGGGGTCAGCCAGGGCACCGGATCCTGCAGGATCTTGCGAAGACCCCTTCTGGCTGACCCGGGTCAGCGAGCCGCGAGGCGGCCGCGCATATTGGCTGACACGGGTTTGCGAAGACCTGCGTTGCCGTTTTTTTTTTTTTGTTTCTTGCACTGCAGTTTTGTGGTTTCCTGCTAACCCGGATCTGGATTGACCCGGGTCAGAAGATCCCCGAGCGCGGTGGGGGGGCGATGAGTCTGGGGGCAGCGAGGGCTGCCGAAGAGGAGCCCTCGAGGGCCCCAGAAGGGGCCCTCGAGGGCCTCAAGGTGAAGTCGGGCGTGTCCCCCTGCAGGGGGATCTTCGACCAAAAATGCAAAATACCCCCAAAATAGTAGAAAAACAATCCAGACGGGGGTTGCTTGAGGTGCCCCTGGGCCCAAGGTGCCCCCGGCCGTTCGCGCCGCGTCGGAGCCCCGAGGGGCCCCCCGGGGCCTCGTGAGCTCGGCGTCGCTCGGGCGTGTGCACTGTTCCTTCGGCGAGGACCCTCGAGGAGCAGCCTGGATCATCTGGCGGAAGAGCCACGCGCGAGGCCGAGAGAAAAAACAAGCACGGGGAAGGGACGCCCGAGCGATGGCCAGCGAGGGGTGCTCTGGAGGCCGCGGCTGCCTCCCTGGACCTCCTGGGGCCGCCTTGGGCCAGGGACACTTTTCTAGCGGGAGGGAGCACAAACACACAGACATTACCCCAGTGCGACCCTACCTAGAAGTTGGAGCCCCTAGGAAAGCAGCATCAGTTGCTATGCTGTGCTATGCTATACCATGCTATGCTGTGCTATGCTATGCTATGCTATGCTATGATATGTTGCGCTATGCTATGCTAAGCTATGCTATGTCATGCTGCGCTATGCTATGCTATGCTAAGCTGCGCTGTGCTATGATATGCTGCGCTATGCTATGAGATGTTATGCTATGTCTGGCTATGTTATGCTATGCTGTGCTATGCTAATGCAGCGCTGCGCTATGCTAAAGCTAAGCTAAGCTGAGCTAAGCTAACCCTCTAGGCAGAGCCTAGCTATGGAATTACACCCATGCTAATTACCCGAAAAGAAAACTAAACTGGCAACGCGGTTGGCACACACGTTTGCCACAAAATACACCACTGATCCGGGGCAGGAGGACCAGGAGCCGGATTACGGTGAGGATGACGAGGAGGAGCAGGTGGCAGCGGCGGCAGTGGCGGCAGCGGCGGCGTCGCCCACGGATCCGTTTTTTTGTTTGCTCTAGGCCGGAGGGACGACGACGACGACGACGACGACGACGACGACGACGACCACCGACGACCACCGACGACGACGACCGACGACGACGACGACGGATGCTGTGGTGATGCGATGGTGCCCATGGTGGGGGCGACGGGGGCGACTACGATGATGATTTTCGCCTCTAGGCCCGCTCCGCAACAGTTTCCAAGGCCGCGGCCACACCGCAGGCTGTTCAGCACTGCGCCTCGAAGGCTCAAGCCGTGTGAAGAGCACGTGGGAATAACGATCCAAGTCGTACGCCTTCTCGAGAACGTCCATAGCCGATATGAACGTCTGAGTCTGACAACTACCCTTGGCCGAGAAGTGGAAGGCGACCGGAGCGGTCAGTGCATCACTCGCCATACCTACCAAGGTTCTCTCGGTGATCCTGCCATCGGAGATATCTGCCACTAAGGCGATATCGATGCGAGGCTCAGTCAGGGCGTCCACTATCATGATTTTGCCGGAGTTAAAAACGTCATCAAGATCTTTCAATGTCATGTCTGCGTCACAGCGGATGTCTTCTAAAGATGAGCTGGATGACGCAGAGCGTAGACCTTCGCCTCGGTAGACAACTACGACACGCTTCATATCCTGTTCACGCGAACGCCGTTTCCCTGTGCGGGAAGGTGGGCTGTGCAACACCACCGAGACATCCCCGCTGGCGCTGCATGGCCCTGCTCGGAGCGTGGGCTGTGCAGCACCACCGGTCCTGCGGCGCCTGGCCTCAACTCGGCGAGGCTCATCAGCATGATCGTCGTCGTCGTCGTCGCGACGATGGCGCAGACGGCCGCGACTGCGGCTAGGCTTGCGGCGACCACCGCTTTGACACAGATCGATCACGTCCGCCGCTGTCAGGGGCCTGCCTCCGCGCGACGTGGGATGGGGCATCACCGTCGGCCCGAGCTTCACCAACTCATCCCAGATGTCCAGTGGCTCCAGCTGGAAGTATTCGGCAACCTGTAACCACGAGTCGCACCTCTCCAGCCAGTCGTCGTCTTCATCAAGCCACCGCCTGCTGTCCACAGGGCGGATGCGCGTGCACTGGATGACGCGGCCCTTGCTCCGCTTGATCGACAGGCCCGAGTTGCCAACTCCGTCGTTCAAGACACTCCACAAGCACTCGATCTCGTTGTCGATCATGTGGGTCAGTTGCAAGCGCCGAGAAGCAATACCCTTACCATCCTCCCCGCTCTTCTGAGACGTCAAATGGATGTTCGCGTCAGGCACCGCCATCTCGAGCAATCCTGTACTCCGGATCAGCCTGACGACCCACGCTTCTACCCTGTCCAGGCGGGCATGGTGCGAGTACCAGGTGCCCCGCGTCGTGCGACTGATGAAGTGAATGTCTTGCAGGCCGCACCCAGCCGCAAAGAGCACAACGAACGCCCAGAAGCCATCCTCGACAGCCGTGTACATCTTGCTGCCTTCAACCCGCTGATCGTCGTTCCGCTTGGACGCGACGTCACCCACATCGAGGGCCACAACAGGCCGGGCGGGCTGCGCAGCACCACCCGGCGCCGAGGCGGGCTGTGCAGCACCGCTGAACGCCTCATTCCGCCAATCTCGGGACATGAGCGTGGGCGGCTGTGTGGCAGGGCCTCCGGACTTGAGCCGAAATTTTTACGGAAGGCACTGCTGCTTGCTGGGGCTCCGGTCTGGCCATCGAGGCTGGCTCGGCATCTGTCGCACATTTCTTGTGTTTTGTTGTTCCTTTGCTTTGCTTTTGTTTTTGCTTTGCTTTGAGTTGCTTGTGCTTCGCGTTGCTGCCGCTGCTGTTGCTTTGCCTTTGCTATGCTCTGCTCTGCTATGCTATGCTGCGCTGTGCTGTGCTGTGCTGTGCTGCGCTATGGTATGCTATGCTTTGCTGTGCTGGACTATGCTGCGCTATGCTGGGCTATGCTGTGATATGCTATGATGCGCTATACTATGCTATGCTGTGCTCTGCTATGCTAAATCTCAGCGAAGCTAAGATGAAGGTTAGCTAAGCTACGCAAAACCTGAGCTACGATGAAGCTAAGCTAAGCTAAGATGGAATAAAACTAAGCTAAGATGAGATAGTCAACGCTAAGTTAAGGGGGCGTAACTGGGGGAACCGCGGGGCGGATACTGGGGGAACCGCCTGGGCCGGTTCCCACTGCCCGGCCCTTTGAGCCAAGAGAGCAAGAACCCTTCTAGGCAGAGCCTAGGTAGGGAACAATGAATCGTCAATCCCCTCGAAAATATGGGAAAATATTGGAAGTGGGGGGGGGAGACAACAAACTTAGAAAATATTGGAAAACATGTGGGGAATCCTGCGATTTGTGTGTATTTATTTGTGTGTCCCAGGGCCCATTCATTCTAGCAACACCCGAACCATGGAACCTTTCAGTCTCCGAGAGACCAGGACACAAAGAACCCAGGACACAGAGAACCCAGGACATGGAAAACCACTCCAACGACGCCCTCTCCTGCAAAGTCATACGTTTCAACACACGTGCATGATTCGGGTTCGTGTCCGGGTTCAGGGGGGCTTGCAGGTTTTTAGTGCCTGTGTCCGGGTTAGTTCTGGAAATTCTGCAGTGCATGGTGCAGTTTACTATGTTGTTCGCGCCGCCGTCTGGAAAAATTAGTTTCGAGGGATGTTGGAAGTCCGGGTCTAGCGTGTCCGGGTTCATGGGAGTCTGAGACGGGGGCCAATGCAAATTCAGAGGAGGAAGAAGTGCCCAATACTGCTACCCTTCCCTCGTCTTCGCCTCTGTGGGCCTCGTGGGAGGCCCTCGTCGTCACCGCTGGATTCGCTTCGAAATTCTGGTCAGAGCGCACACCATGAGAGGTCCGGGGGGCTGCTGTATGGGTACCTTTTGGTTGCCCCAGCAAGCGTGGGTCAGCCAGAGCGCGGGCTCTTGCAGAATCCTGCAGAGTCAGGGGTGCACTGACCCGGGTTCGCTCGCAGGATCCTGCAGGATTTGGCAGGATCTGATATGGATCTTGCAACGTCCGACTAACCCGGGTTTGCATTGACCCAGGTCAGTGCGTCCCCGAATGTCGACTACACGTAAAAGTGGCCTTTCGCCGGAGTGACCTTTAGTGCGGGCCCAGTGGGGCCCCCCGATCGCTGAGTGCGATGCGATAGTAGCGGCTTGCGCGCCGGGTTTGTGCCCCCCTCGCGTTTCGTCTGAGGCCGCGCACCAAAGGTCATTCTTACCCAGGGTCACCCTTGCCTATAGTCGAGAATGCAACCTTTGGGAAAAACGTGTTGTTTGCAACATCGACTTCCTCCGCATCTGACTGGGCCCTGGCACGCACGCCGAGCTCACGCAAGCCCGTGCAACTTCAGGACACACGCCGGCGTCTCGTTTGCCTCGCCCGTTCTTCTTCCTCCTCCTCCTCCTCCTCCTCCTCCTCCTCCTCCTCCTCCTCCTCCTCCTCCTCCTACCTACTCCTTCTCCTCCTGTTCCTCCCCGTCGTCCTCCTCCTCCTCCCTACTTGCTCTTACCTCCTGCCTCTCCCTCCCTTCCCCCTTTGCTTCTCCTGCTGCTGTTGGTCCTCTTTCTCCTCGTCCCTCCTCGTCCTCACTTCCCGTCTTTCTCCCCCCCTTCCTTTTCCTGCTCATCCCTCGGAGGCGTTGTCGTCGTCTTTCCCCAGTCAGTGCTTGCACTGAAGGGGTCCTCGCGGAAGTTGAAGGATTTGGCGAACGTGTCCCGCCGATGTTGGTCGCACGCTGGGTTCCCGGGTTCCCGGTTCCGGGTCCCCGGGTTCCCGGTTCCGGGCTCCGGGCCGATCTTGGAGGGCGGCGAAGTTCCCGGGTTCCTGGGTTTCTGGCCGATCTTCTTATCGATCGGTCTCACCATCGATCTCGTTACCCATTTCTCTATCGATCTCACCATCGATCTCACAATCGATCTCATTATCGATCTCGCAAGCGATCTCACTAGAGATCGCATGAACGATCTCGCGATCGATCTCATTATCGACCTTATTGAATCGACTTCACTCGCGGTCTCACGATCGATCTTACAATCGTCCTCGATCTCACAATCGACCTCAAGATCCATAGTATCGATTTTCAAATCATCCACTTATTGGTTTTTATCAAGTGTAAGTTTCTTCCTCCTCCTTCGCCTCCTCCTCCTCATTTTTACTTGAACCCTACGTATCCCGCCTGCTCTTCCTCCCTCCCTCCTCCCTCCCCTTCTTCTCTTTCCTCTCCTCCTCCACTCTGCTTCGCCCTCGTCTTCCCGCCGCCCTCATCCCCCGCTACTCCACCTTCCTCCACCCCGTCGTCCTCCTGCCCCCTTCTCGCCCTCCCCATCCCCCTTTCCCACGCTCCCCCTTCCTGCCCGGACCTCCCCCGCTGCCAACTTGTCGTGCGCCCGCCCGCATGAGGCTTCTCCGCGATGCCGGGTGCCAAGCGTGGGGTGGAGCCCACCGTGGAGGAGGAGGCCGGCTGCTCGGAGTCGAAGCTGCGCAGGCTGCTGAGCTCCAGCAGCGAGGACGGCTTCGGGGCCTACCCCGGACACGTCCGCGTCGCAGCAGAAGCCACGACGGGAGGTTTTTCATGCCGTTTTCGGCCTCCCGGGGCCCTCGCTGGGCCCCGGGGCGGTCAAGCAACGCTTCAGGACGAGAAGCCGGTCCTGTGGCAAGGGTCGGGGTGTCCCAGGACCGCGTTTGGAACAGGGCAGGCCGTCGCACGCGTCTGGGACGGCGGCCCCCTGCGCGCCCCCCACGCCCTGATCTTACCAGCCTCGAACTTGCCCTATCCCTAAGATTGGCACGCCAAAAAGCGAAGACAATCTCAGGGATGCGCCGTCAAAAAAGAAGGGAATCCCTAAGATTGGCATCGTGATGAGGAGATGCCCAGCTTCGGGACAGGGATGTGTTCCAGGCTGGTAATGATCTTGACCCTAGGAAGACTGGGGCGAGGGGGAGGGGGGAGGCCCCGAGATGCATCCACGATGCTGCCAGATGCCCTCCCGTTCCAAGTCCCCTCAGAGGTCCCCAGGAGCTGCCTGCCTGGCGCACTCTCCCCAGGAGCCCCCGCGAGTTCGCACCGGAGGGCCGGGACCCCATGGGGCTGCCATTCCTGCGGCGGCCTCGTGTTGAAGAAAGGAGCCGCATCTCATCTTTCGAGCGAGTTGTGTGGGATGCGAAACAAAAAGGTACCAGTTCCACGAGCTGTCCTGAGGGGTTCCAGGTTTGAGAAGGGGCCCCTGCATCTATGTACCAGGACCACCACGCAGGTGCGAAGTGAGTCGCGCTTCGCGGTCTGGGCGATGTCAGAGCGAGGCGCGAAGCGAGAGGGGCGGCGCGAGAGCGCGATGACAACCGCGCTCCGCGGAGCGCGGAGCGCGAAGATAGTTGCCCCAGATGCACTCGTGTAGCCGATCCCCATCCCCAGCGGCGCGGCCTGGGCCCCACTGGCCGATTCACCCCCCCCAGATGGGGATACAGGCCGTTCCCCTCGGGGTTTCGAGGGGTGCATCCCCAACTGGGGTGGTAATTTGGTGGGGGTCTCGAAGGGGATGGGAGCCGGCTAAGAGAGCTCCGCTCGGAAGTCGAGCTGCTCTGCATCCTGGCAGCGCCTCGTGAGGAGTGCGAGAGGAAGCTGCCTGCAGAGGCCCCAGGGCAGACCGAGCGGCGCCCCAAACGGTCCCAGGAGGGGAGCACGAGCCGAGACTCCGAGCCTTCCGCTCCAAGAGGCGCCCAGGAGGCCCCGGGAGGCCCCCGAGAGGCTCCAATCGGAAATGGGGGTCGGTTCAACGATACCGATATGGCCATGTGCTTGGCATCGCTCGGACCTGTGCACTTTTCCTTCGGCGAGGACCATCGAGGAGCATCCTTGATCATTCGGCGAAAAACCCACGCACGAAACCGAACAAAGACACAGGGAATGGACGTCCGAGCGATGGCCAGTGTGAGCCTCGAGGAGCGGCGGAGGGCGCGCGGCTGCCTCTGAAGGAGGAGTCGCTCTCGACCCGTGCAGCCGTGGCGTGCGTCTGGGTTTCAGTTGTTTCTTTTGTCCGAGGAGGGCAGCAAAAGCACAGAGCACAGTGCATCGTCGACTCCCAGGAAAGTCTGGGAAACGATGGGCAGTGGGTGGGAAGGCAAAGACCCAGAAAGTATGGGAAAAAATGGGAAGGGGGGGGGAAGACAAAGACCCAGAGCAGATGGGAAGACATGGGGAATGTGGGCATTCGTGTGTCTTTGCTTGTGTGTCCCTGGGCCCCTTTGGTTGCGTGTGCCTCGGTTTCTGCTTTTTGTGTTGCCTTTGCCCAGCGGTCGTTGAAAGTGGGTAGGTCTGGACTCGGGGATCCCAGTCTACTTCAGGCGCCTCTCCACCTCAATTCTCGAGCGGTTTCCCACCTTTCCCTCCTGGCCAGGGGGCGGGCGGAAATCCAGGCTGCGTTCGCCGCACTCCTACCTTTTCCACGGCCGGCGAAGGGAGGCTTTGGGACGGGCGTGCGATCCGTCCCCGAGGCGAGAGCGCATGGCGCCGAGGCGAGGGGTCAGCTTTGAAAACGATCCCCCCCATCATCCTTGTACACGCCGGTCGTTGAAAGTAGGCATTTTTGGATTCCCAGATCCCAATATACTTCACGCGCTTTCCTACTTCAAGAATCGGCACGCTTTTGCTGTGTGTTGATGTTCTCTGGGGGGGCCTGAACCCAATCTATTATATCCGCCTTCCTACTTCATGTTTCTACCTACTTCTTCCGACCGACGTGTACGTGTCGCACATTTTCAAGACGAGTGCGCACCACCGCTGGGGCGACAGCTCCGCTCTGAAGACGACCTGCATCCCTCCATCCTTAGACGTGCTGCAGGCTGGTTGTGTGAATTGCGTGGCGCCCACATAAGGGCCACAGGTCAGATCGGCAAGGGTGTCCCGAAGGACGACCTTGACCCCCAAACAGCATTTGCAAGATTAGACCCATCTTTTTCTGCGCAATCGGAAAGGTGGTCCTGAAGTAGATCGGAGGAGGGGGAGGATGAGGAGGATGCAGAACAGCTAGAGGAGGAGGAGGAGGAGGAGGAGGCGGAGGAGGAGGAGGAGGAGAAGGCG
>CAUYUJ010015725.1:177184-189684 GCA_963575745.1 Prorocentrum cordatum
CTCTCGGCAGCGCAGCGTCTTCGCCTCACACGCGCCCGCCCGCGAAGGCGGCCAGGCGCGGCCAGCTCGGGTTTTTGTTCGTTCCCCTTCGGTTTGGGTCAGGGGTTGCGGATTCCTTGGGTCGGTGGTGGACCCCCTTGGGCCTTTAGCGGCACTTCTGGCGCCGCCCTTAGTTCGCTCCGCGCGCCAAGGAGGGGGGTCCAGCGCCGATCCAAGACATTCGCGCGGACCTCCGAATTTTTGTGTCGATGCGGCAATTTCTTCTTCTAGTGGTCGGGGCGGGGACGGCGGATGGGGGAACGCGGAGGGGGAGCTGGAGCAGCAGAAGAACGATGAGCAGAGGGAATAGTCCCAGTTTCAGGAAGAGGAGAAGAAGGGGGAGGAGGACGGAGGAGGGAGAGGAGAAGATGGAGGAGGAGGTGGAGGAGGAGGAGGAGGAGGAGGAGCATGAGGATGGGGGTGAATGAGGAAGAGGAAAAGAACGAAGAATGTAGTTCCTGCCGCCATGGACCACAGGAAGAGCGTCGCTGACAGAGTGGTTCAAAACCCGCAAGGGTAGTTGACCCGATAAAATGACAGGAAGCGTTACGCACAACAGGCGATCGAG
This sequence comes from Prorocentrum cordatum, assembly GCA_963575745.1. Taxonomy (NCBI): domain Eukaryota; class Dinophyceae; order Prorocentrales; family Prorocentraceae; genus Prorocentrum; species Prorocentrum cordatum. The sequence goes on from CAUYUJ010015725.1 coordinate 177,792, forward strand.
GGATGAGCAGGAGCAGGAGAGGCATAACCGGCTTCTCCAGTGCTCGGTCTACGAGTGGAGAAACAGGCGCGCCGCCCGCTGCCTGTCTGATAATCGCCATCGTCATCATCATCCTCCCTCTCCTCCTCGCCCTTGTCCCTCCTCCACCTCTTACTTCGCCTCGCGATCGGTCCTATCCTATCATATCCTATCCTATCCTATCCTATCCTATCCTATCACATCCTATCCTAACCTATCCTATCCTATCCTATCCTATCCTATCCTATCCTATCATTTCCCTCCTCCACCTCGGTCTGTGGTCGAGCTCGTGGTTCTGCTGTCAGCGCTTGGCTGGCCCTCTCTTTGCCCTTCGGGTTTGTTCCGCAGTTTGGCCCTCCTCCCGTTCCTATGGGCTCGGTTGGGGTAAGCTAGGACTGGACAGAGTCGCACCTCCACCTCCCCTCCCTCGCCACCTCCTCCACCTCCTTTCTCCACCTCCCTCCCCCACCTCCCCACCTCCCCAGGTGAAACAGAATCCCTCCTCCGCCTCTCCTCCCTCGACATCTCCTCCACCTCCCTTCTCCACCTCCCTCCGTAGCCATTTTTGGCTCAGGCTCGGCGTGCGTCGAGCTGGTCGCGGCAGGCCGCTCGCGCGGCCTTTCTCCCTCGTGCGATGGGGATGGATGGCCTCTTGGAGAGGTTGGTGGCGCTGCCGATCGCCCAGGCGGCATTTGGCGCGGCCTTGGCAGCACTCGCTGGGCAGGGTGGCCAGAGTGGCACCAAGGCCACCGCCGCAGTGGTGGCGGCTGCAGCGCGCGGGGCCGCCCAGGGCTTGGCGGCAGGCGCATCGGCAGCATGCGCGGACGGCGCTGATGACGGCTACGGCAAGAGGTGCGAGCTGGTGCAGCTCGAGGTGGTCCTCGATGCGGTCAAGGACGCGATGGACCTCACGGACCCCGTCTCGGTCCAGGACGCCAAGAGCATATTGCGCGATCGTGGGGCGCCGAAGCTTGCTTCCCGCGTCGGGAGGCTGAGTAAGCTTCGCAATGCCAAAGGGCATCCTGATGTCGGATTGGCGAGGGAAGTGCGGTCCCACCTCGCCGGCTCTGATGCTGGCAGCACGGGCGACGGGCTCACGGAGCAGGAGAGCCTTGCGGAGACGGGCGCCCACTCCCTCAAGACGGTGGCCGCGAAGAAAAGGGTGCTGCAGATGGAGACGCAAGCGCCCACCTCCGCCGCGGAACATGAGGGCAAGGACGCTGACAAGGAGCAGGAGCAGCAGAAGGCGGTGCAGTCGATGCCGAGGGACGAGGTGGCTGGCGGCCATGCGGCTGGCGCGGAGCCTGGCCTTGGGGACGCCATGGCCGTGTGCGCCAGGAAGCACGACGCCGTGAACCAGGCGGCTCTGAGCGCGGAGCTGGCCAAGGACGCCTTGGCCCGTGTGGAGGCCGAGCTTGACGATGCCGCTACCGAGCTGAACGAGGAGCTCATGGCCTTGGACGAGGCCGAGCGGCAGGAGGTCCTCTGGAAGCTCGGCCTCCCCGTCGGAAAGCCGCCCGAGTTTTGAGTGCCGCGGAGGCTCGTGTTCCTCCTGCGGCACGTCGGTCGGTGCAGCTGCGGAGGCCCGTGTTCCTCCTGCGGCTGTCGCCCTGGGGTTGCGGAGGCTCGTGTTCCTCCTGCGGCCCCAGGGGCTGCTGAAAATTATTGCAGCTGCGGAGGCCCGTGTTCCTCCTGCGGCTGTCGCCCTGGGGTTGCGGAGGCTCGTGTTCCTCCTGCGGCCCCAGGGGCTGTGCAAAAGAGATGGTGGATTGGAGCCACGTGTGTGGCATCGCAGCATGATCCAGCATGATCCCTTCTCCACCTCCCCCACCTCCCCACCTCCTCAGGGGAAACATAATCCCTCCTCCCCCTCCTCCTCCTCCCCCTCCTCCTTCTCCTGTTCCTCCTCCTCCTCCTCCTCCTCCTCCTCCTCCTCCTCCTCCCCCTCCTCCTCCTCCTCCTCCTACTCCTCCTCCTCTTCCTCCTCCCCCTCCTCCTCTTCCTCCTCCTCCTCCTCCTCCTCGACCTCATCTGGGGGTACCCCGGGAGGGAGGGTCAGCGCAGTAACCTCACTGTCGACCTGGCCAGCAGGCCCAGGAGGGAGGGAGTCGAGGGCGTCCCATTCCCGTCCATGATGGCGAATTCGCCCGCGTCAAGGGGGGCAAGCCGCAACACGCTGCGACCGCGGGCAAGGGCTGCCCTTCCCGCGCTTTCGCCCCTGGCCCTGCAGCGGCTGCTGCCGGGGAGGCGTGGCCACCACGGCCGCGCAGCGCGCCATGGGCGGCGCCTCCGCATCAGCGTCTCCGTCCTCGGTGGCGTCTGCTCACCGCCCGCGCGGGCTGCCTGAGCCGTGCGAGGGCGCGTGCGGGGGCCGCGTCCGCCGACTCCTCGGGGCCGCTGCGAAGTTTACTCAGGGAGCCCGCCGCAGGAGGACGCCGTCCGGGACCACCGCGGATCTGTCGCCCCGAAGCCTGGCGACCCGCAGGGCCGCCGTGCCCAGCTCCGCCCGCTTGCGGCCGCTCCAGTCGGGTCCGCCGCCGCCGCCGCCGCCTGCGCCGGGAGCCCGGGTCGCCCGCCGGAGCCCGAGGCGGTGCGCGCAGGGCGGGCGTGGCTGCCGCACGCCCTCGCACAGGGGCCAGGCCACGCCGCCCGTTTCCGGCGCGGCGCCAGCGCAGCGGGGCCGGCGGAGGCGTTCAGGAGTGCGTGCCCTAATATAGGGGGGAGGGAGCGGCTGCCGGCGCACGACGTGCGTTGCGTTGGGGGCAGCGTTTCCGGATGCGCGGCGCTGGCGGCGCGGCGTACCGCGCAGCTCCCCCCAAGGTGCCCGACTGAGTCTGAGCGCCTCTTCGGGACGTTTGCGGCAACGCTTATCGCCCGACCCTGCTTGTCGAAAAGCGGCCGCCTGACTCGAAGCCGGCGGCGTCGCCTTCGGGGCGGCCTTGGCTTCGGGCGCCTGGGGAGCTAGGGCGCCTGGGGCGTCGCCTGCGTTCGTCGGAGCAGCTTATAGGGTCTGGCTCTTCGTCGGGCCGACCTTGACGGCGCGCTTGGCGCGCTGGACTTACGCGAGCCTGGGCACGAGCAGGCTGCCGTCGAGCTGCGCATGTCTGTATCGCATCATTCCCTGGGCGACGTGGCGCCAACGCTTCGTCTCGCGGAGAACCTGGAAGGCAAGCCATCGGCGCGGCAGGTGGGTGCTGCAGGCGGTGCGACTATCGGGATTTGTCCGGTCAAGACGATCCAGTGGCAGGAGCTCACCAAGTCTTTGGCCGGCGAGATTCGTGTCAAGGGCTTGGGGACTCGCGAGCGACACCCGTCGGGAGCAGCAGGAGAAGCGGGGGGGCACAAAGAGGAAGACGGAGGTGCCCTTTCGGGAGGAGAGCCGGCCCCGGGGAGCGATTCCTGGGCCGCCCCCGCCACTCAGAAGAGGAAAAAACACACAGACACAATTAATCCTCGATTCCTAAGAAAATATGGGGAAGTAAGGGAAGTGATGGGGGAAGACAGAAACCCAGAAAATATAGGAAAATATGGGGAATCCTTTTATTTGTGTGTATTTATTTGTGTGTCCCAGGGCCCCTTCATGGGGGGCTGGGGCCCCATGAAGGCAGCGGCGCCAGCGCCCAAGCAGCAGCCACAGATTTATAGGGGAACAAAAATAATTGCATAAACATAGAATCTCGGAGGTCGACCCGCGCGGATTTCTCGGATCGGCGCTGGACCCCCCTCCCTGGCGCGCGGAGCGCGCCAGGGGCGGCGCCGGAGGCGCCGCCGGGGGGCCCCAGCGCCGATCCGAGAAACCCGCGCGGACCTCCGAGTTCTTATGTTTATGTCACTTTTTGTTCCCTTAAATTTAGCCCAGCGGGGCATTCACTCCCCCACCCCTGCCCCTAGCCTCCTGGCCTCCTGCCCAGTTCTGGATGCCCTCCCGAAGACCTCTGAGCATCGCGAGCACGAAGGTTTTGATCCGGAGGCGATCAGGTCGGATATTGTGATTGCCAGTTGCATTTGTTGGGTCTCGAATACGGAAGCTTCTGAAATGCACCTTTGCGCGCGTCGTCTTATGCCAGGGGCCTAGGGTGTTAACGGCTGCGGACATCAGAAAGGCCACAGCACGGGGAGAGAAGCGGACGAGAAGCCGTGCTCGAACTTGGCACCGGCGGCCCTGGAGGGAGCCCGTCCTCTGGTGTGGGGGGGTTCTGGCTAGGGACTACCACCACCTCGGGATCCACCTTCTCCGATTTTGGGGGCCCAGTGCTTTCTCTCGCAGTGCCGGCAGAGCCCCCGTGCATCTCCCTGGCCAGGCAAGCGTCAAGTGTGCCGAGTCCCTGCCTGCAGGAATGCACTGGCCCCGGCGAGGTTTTTATCAGAACATCCTGGCGCGCGCGGCTTCGCGCGCCAGGGGCCTCTCCGTCCCCGTCGCCATGGTCGCGGGCTTTCGATACGCAGCGCCCTGTCCTGTCGGTGTCGGCCTTCCCTGCTAATTAGGCTTGGCGCAGGCGCTGCGTTCCCCGATGTCGCGGAAGGTGCAGGTCGCGGCGTTGCGGGGCTGAAGATGCAAATTCCGTTCCTGGCGAGCTCCCGTCCGGCGCGGGTGATTTTCGAGGCCGGAATTGTGGGATATTTTGAGGTAGCTACGCATGACCCCGTGCCCTGTTCTTTTCCACTCTTGCTTCGCCTCAAGGCCCCCGCCTTCCGTTGGCACCCACTCCCCCTCGCCCCCAGGCCAGTTCGGCCTTGCCCCGAGCCCCCCCCCCTCCCCGACTGGGAAGCCGTAGACAGGGTGGCCTCGAGGGCGTTGGGAATGGTTGATTGTGGGGATGTAAACAAAACCCAGTTTGACCTTGACACTGTCTATCGTTGTTGGGGCCGACGCTGCTGAGAGGGAATTGAAAGGAGCGTTTCAAGCCAGCGGGAGCCCATGCCAAGAAACACCCTGCTTGCCAAACTTCAATGGACGTCTTGGGGTCTCAGGGTTGGGTTTCTTGTGGAAGCTTTCTGTTGGACTGGCCCCGACTGTACCCCCGCTTCAACACAGCCCCCCGCGCACCGTCGCACTGCGTCGACTTCGATCCTTCCCGCTGCCTCCCCCCCGCGGGGCCCGAGGCGGATGGAGTGCGCCACAAGGGACGACAAGAGATTCTCCTCAAAGCGGCAGGCGCCCTTCGAGGAGGACCAGAAGGAGGACGAGGGGAGGGCCAGGAGGACTAGGAGGGCCAGGAGGGCCAGGAGGAATGAGGAGGGGGGGAGAACGGGGGAGGAGGAGGAGGAGGAGGAAGAGGAAGATGAAGAGGAAGAGGAATAACAATACTAAGAACAATAAGAAACATAATAAGAATAAGAAGAAGAAGAAGAAGCAGAAGCAGCAGAAGAAGCATAATAAGCAGAAGAAACATAAGCAGCATAAGCAGAAGCATAAGCATAATAATATGAACAATAATAATACGAAGAAGAATAATAGTAATAATAATACTAATAATAATAGTAATAATAATAATAATAATAAGAAGAAAAAGAAGAAGAAGAAGAAGAAGAAGAAGTAGAAGAAGAAGAGGAGGAGGAGGAGGAGGAGGACCACGGGGAGGAGGACCACGAGGAGGAGGAGGAGGAGGAGGAGGAGGAGGAGGGGAGCACGCAGCTCGCGGGCGAGGCGGGAGGAGGACGGAGGAGGCGTGGAGGAGGAGGACCACGAGCACCTGGGAGCCAGTCGAGACCACGGCCGCGCTTCCTGCCGTGTCTCGCCCCGTTTGGTGCTTCGTGGAGGCTCCTCGTCGCCACGGCCGGGCCCGCCACGAAGATCACCACCCACCAAACCACCCCAACCCAACCCGAAGGCTCAGATTTACCCTCGATTTCCAGTGGGGGGGGTCGGGAAACGTCGAAAAAACACGTGTGGAACTCTTACCCCCCCCAACCCGAAATTCGGGTCTTCGGGTTGGGTTGGGGTGGTCTGGGAGGTAGTCAGAAGAATGACGAACGAACAACACACCCATACCCATGGGGAGGTCGTTGGGAGGAGGACTGGCTATGGGTACGGTAGGTTCGCGTCGTGTCGACCGGCGGCGACCCCAGCGCGGGCGTTCAAGGTTGAACGCCGCGGGCGACCCAGAATCGGTCGATGTTGAACGATCGGACGTTGCGGAGACGGCCGATCGTTCAAGGTTGAACGATCCAGCGCGGTGTCAGGAACCAACGCTGGGGTCGGCACGACACGAACCTGCCGTACCCATGGGGAGGTCGTTGGGAGGAGGACTGGCTATGGGTATGGGTGCGGGTCGTCGGACCACGGGGAACGCTCCCGTTCGAGCGGGGACCCCCATCCGACTACACGCACCCATAGCCCTCTCCGATCCCCCCATGGGTACGGGTGTGTGTTGTTGGTTCGTCGAAGAAGCAATCTGGATGGGCCTTGGGAAGAGGCCCCGGGAAGTGTTCGGGAGGTGATTTTGATCGGGGCTCAAGAGACGGGGGTTAATGCAGACGGGGGTCAGCCAGAGCGCCCGATCGTGCAGGATCCTGCAGAGGCCAGGGTCGCACTGACCCAGGTTTGGGTGCCGGATCCCGCAGGATCTCGCAGGATCCTTCGCATTGACCCGGGTTTGGGTGCAGGATCTGGCAGGACCTTGCAGGATCTTGCAGGGCCTGGCTGACCCGGGTCTGGATTGACCCGGGTCAGAAGATCCCCGATTTGAGCGGGTCGGAGCCGGGCGGGAAAGCCGCCGTTGCCTCATTCGGGCTTTCGTCGGGCCGTTTGGGCGTCCTTTTGGTTGCTGTGGCTCGTCGTCCATGCCAGCGCTCCCGCCCAAGACTTCGTGTTGTTTCACGCTGGACTAGCGCCCTACTCTTTTCTGCATTGGCGCCGCTCCCAGCAACAACAGCACCCCTGCTCGAGACTTCCGCCCTTTCTATCCGTAAGGGCTTCGCCCCGTGTCGCCGGGCCCCTCTCTCGGATAATGGGCAATGCAAATGCGAAATCATGAGGCCTTGGCGCCGCCGTGAAGCAGCGTCGGGACTTCACGCGAAGACGATGAGTAATCGGCAAGACAAGTTGAGATTTTGATGATATTGTTGAATTCGGTGTTGCATTTCGAGCTTGCTCGCGTATGCTGTGCAAAAAGCTTTCCTACGAAGTATTGAAATGTTGCAGATCCCATGTCTTTTTTGACCCTGACCCCACCGATCTGCGTGAGAGGTGCAACCGAATTTCAAGACATGTGGCAAATCCCATGTTTTTGTTCGACCCTGACCCCGCCGATCTGCATGAGGAGTGCCACCGAATTTCAGAAATGTTGCAAAGACCTTGTTTGTTTTTGGACCCTGACCCCGCCGGTCTGCGTGAGGAAGGCCTCGGAATTTCAAGACATGTGGCAAATCCCATGCGTTTCTGGACCTGACCTTTCCGATCTGCGTGAGGGGTGGTAGTTTCAACCCCCCAGAAATTCTGAGAACCCTCCCAGGAGGTGCTAACAGCAGCATAGATAAGCAGCATAAAGCAGAGTTGTAAAAGTGGAAACTGGAAACTGAAACTGGTGCAGGGAACAGCAAACCCTGGTCCTACAGCCTGGGGGCCTCACAAGGGGGCCGGCTGATTTCCCGAGCAGTGCTTGCACTTCGGGCATCTGTTTTCTGTTCTAACGACCAGGACCGTGCCGTTGGTTTGGCGGCTATGTGGCCGCCGTCGCCGCCTCGTCGCCGCCCGTCGTCAGGACCAGTCTGTCCTTCGCCGCGCTTGTTGCCCCCGTCGCCGCCTCGTCACCGCCCACCTGTGACATCTGGGCCGCTTGGGCCTCTCCTTCCCGACGCGCCTTTCAGGGCCTACCCGCCCGATCAGCCAGTCTGGTTCTGCAACGTGTTTTCTGCTCCTAGCCCCCTCTCCTGCTGCTCTATCTCGTGCTCCGACATGCACGCTGCAGGCTGCAGGTCAGAAAGATGTACCTCTAAGGGGGTACGGACGAGGACGAAAAGGGTGTGGGACATACGTGCTGAATGGCACGCGAACAGCCTTAGCATGATCGTTGCTGTTGTTGTTGTTGTTGTTGTTGTTGTTGTTGTTGTTGTTGTTGTTGTTGGTGCTGGTGCTGGTGCTGGTGCTGGTGCTGGTGCTGGTGCTGGTGCTGGTGCTGGTGCTGGTGCTGGTGCTGGTGCTGGTGCTGGTGCTGGTGCTGGTGCTGGTGCTGGTGCTGGTGCTGGTGCTGGTGCTGGTGCTGGTGCTGGTGCTGGTGCTGGTGCTGGTGCTGGTGCTGGTGCTGGTGCTGGTGCTGGTGCTGGTGCTGGTGCTGGTGCTGGTGCTGATGCTGGTGCTGGTGCTGGTGCTGGTGCTGGTGCTGGTGGTGGTGGTGGTGGTGGTGGTGATGGTGGTGGTTTCGGTGGTGTTGTTGTCGTTGGTGTTGTTGGTTGTGATTGTGATATTGTTGCTGCTGCTGTTGTTGGTGATGATGTTGTTGTTGTTGGTGGTGGTGTTTTTGTTGTGGCTGTTGTTGCTGCATGTCAACTATGAAACAATTATTATTGTTGGACCCTCCCAGGGCGCTTTGGCGCTCTCGCCTCGGCGCCGGTTACATTTTCATTGAACATGAGGCTCACGCTCGCGCGGTTCGGGGGGGCGCCAAAACCAGCCCCCCGACAACAACAACGCTCCCGCTCGAGACTTCCTTTTTTACTCAGGGCTGGTGCTGTTGCTCGCCGCCGAAAGCCGCCGCCCCAACCAAACCAGCGCTCCCGCTCGAGACTTCTCTCGTTTTACCTTGGACTGGCGCGCTACTCTGTCTCTCCTCTGCGCCGCCCCCAGCAACAACAACGCTCCCTCTCGAGACTCCCTCCCTCCTTCACTCAAGGCGGTGCTCCTCCTCGCCTTCCCGACAAAACCAGCGCTCCCGCCCGAGAGGTCCTCCCGTTTTACGCTGGACTGGCGCCCTATTAGTTATCTTTTGAATTGGCGCCGCTCCCAGCAAGAACAACTCTCCCGCTCAAGGCTTCCTCCGTTTTCCTGAAGACGGTGTTGTTCCTCGCCCGGCTCCTGCTCGAGGCTTCCTCCCTTCTTACTCAAGTCGGTGTTCCTCCTCACCGCCGAAAACCGCCGTCCAAAAAAAACAGCGCTCCCGCTGAACAGTTCGTTTTGTTTTGCGCTGGACTAGCGCGCTACTCTCTTCAGCATTGGCGCCGCTCCCAGCAGCAACAGTGGCCCTGCTCGAGACTTCCCTCCTTTCTATTCATGGCCAGGTCCTTGCCTCGCCGCCGGCAGCCCCCATCCCCACCAAGGCAATCCTGTCGCTCGATAGTTCCTTGTGCTTGACCCTTGGCTGGGGCTCCACTGGCGGTCTCGCATCGGCGCAGCAAGGCGCGGGCATGTGTTTTCGAGGCGGGATCTGTTGAAATTCTTTACGCTTCGCGTATCCCCACCAGCCCATCTCAAAACAGCAACTCTTGCGAAGCATGCCGACAGTCGTGTTTTTCAGGCGTGTTTCCGCCTGCCCCCGCATATCTCCCTTGTTCCTCCTTCCTCCCGCCTCCTTGTACATCCTCCTTGTGGTGGGAGCGGGAGAAGGACGAGGCGGAGGAGGAGGGAGAGAAAGCGCTCCTCGTGGTTTGAGTCGTTTGGGGTTTCTTGTCCTGGTGTGAGTCGTTCGGGCCCTTCTTCCTGGTGTGAATCGTTCGGGCTCTTCGTGATGTGAGTCGTTCGGGCTCTTCGTCCTGGTGTGAGTCGTTCGGGATTCTCGTGGTGTGAGTTGTTCGGGCCCCTCGTCGTCGTGTGAGTCGTTCGGGCCCCTCCTCCTGGTGTGACTCGTTCGAGCTCCTCGTGGTGTGAGTCGTTCGGGGCCCTCGTCGTGGTGTGAGTCGTTGTGGGAGCCTCTTGGAGGCCTTTTTGGGCGTCTTCGGGGCCTCTTGGCGGCCCCAGGGGCTTCTAGGAGCGTCTCTGGTGCCTTGGGGGGGCCTCTTCGGGCCTCTTGGGGGACTCTTTGGGACGGGTCTGGGAGGAATCTTGGGGCCATCTGTCGGGCGATCGATCACAGATGGGGCGAGCACGTTTCCCCCCCTCCCCGTCGGGGCCAGAATCCTCGTGAGGGGTGTCGAACTTTAGCCCTCCCAGGAGTCGAAAAAAGACCCCTCCAACGACCCGCGAGACGCCCTCTCCAGGCCCAGGGGGAGGGGGTAGGGGGAGGGGTAAACCCCTCCCCGAAGGGGAAGAAGGGGGTTGAGAACAGAGCGGGCTCTCTAAACCACTCACGCCCAAAGGGCTGGTGGGATTCCTCGGAGGTGTTTGCAAGACCTCATTGGGCGGGAGATCTGGGAATGGGAATAGCGGACCCCGCTATAGAACAACAGTCCCCCATGATGGGGACGGTTATCATGGTGGTCGCATGCTTCGTGTGGAAACATCGCGCATGAGGGTAAACTCGTTGTTGTTGTTATTGTTGATCCTCCCCCGGGGCTCGCACCCTTTTTTTTTATCACGAACAATCTTCCTGAAACTGTGCCCCTTGGCCCCCGAGCTACAACAACAACGGCTCCCGCCGGATACTTCCTCACAATGTATTCCCAAACCGCGCTCTCGCGCGGGACTTCCTCACAGTTCATGTACGCATCGCGGTCTCGCGTGGGGTTTCCTCACAATTTATTCAGAAGAAGATGCGCCCTCGGCGCTCAGGAATCACGCTCTCGCTCTGGTTTGTTTTCTCACGATTTACTTGAGAATCGCGCTATCGCTCGAGATTTCCTCGCGATTCATGCAGAACCCATGCTTCAGCAACCCGCCTGCTCGACCCCGTCGCCTGGTCACGCCTTCCCGACCTGCCCGTCGTGGGTCTGCCCACCCGATCTGCCCGTCTGGTTCTACCACTTGGTTTCTGCTCCTTGCCCCCCTCCTGCTAATTTCTCTCGTGCTCCATTCTTCTCCCTCCCCCTTCATCCGTCCTCTCCTCCCTTGTTTTAGGGGCTGCACTAAACACGCGTGGCAGGTAAGGAAGATATACCCCCAAGGGGGTACGATCGAAGACGACCAGGGCGGGTCTCGAGGGTTTGGGATATACGTATTGATTGGCACGTGAGCAGATAGGAGCGAGCAGTCTCAAAATGATTGTTGTGGTTGCTGGTGACGTCGTTGCGTCTGCTGCTGGGGCCCCTGGTGATATATATATATATATATATATATATATATACACATAGAGAGAGAGAGAGAGAGAGAGATCGTGTTGCTGCTGTTGTTGGTGCCGTCGGTGTGGTTGTCGTCGCCCTCGCCCGTTACCTAGGGGAACAAAAAGTGTCATACATAAACATAATCGGAGGTCCGCGCGGATTTCTCGGATCGGCGCTGGACCCCCCTCCCTGGCGCGCGGAGCGCGCCAGGGGCGGCGCTGGAGGCGCCGCCAGGGGGCCCCAGCGCCGATCCGAGAAATCCGCGCGGACCTCCGAGTTTTTATGTTCGTGCCACTTTTTGTTCCCCTAATTTAGCCCAGCGGGGCATTCACTCCCCCACCCCTACCCTAGACTCCTGGCCTCCTGCCCAGTTCTGGATGCCCTCCCGAAGACCGCCACTACCCGCCCGCGACCCACCCCGCCCTCGCGCCTCGCACTGCCAGCTCGGCTCCAGGGCCCCCGGCGGCCCGCCCGCCTCCGCCCGCCCGCCGCCCCGGGCGGGCGCCCATGCCGCCCCGCGCGCTGGCGCTGCTGGGCGCCCCGGCGCTGTGGCGGGCGGCCTGCGGCACGGCCGACGGCGGCGGCGGCGGCCCCGCGGAGGCCCGGACCTCCAGCGCCCTCCGCACTCCCAGAGAACGGAGGGTAGAGCCTCTTTGTTTGTTATGTTTCTTCTTCTTCTTATTATTATTATCATCATCTCTCGTATTATTATTAGTATTATTTTAGTATGATTATTATTCGTATC
>CAUYUJ010015725.1:194684-229684 GCA_963575745.1 Prorocentrum cordatum
TGATGCTGGTGCTAATGCTGATGATGACGGTGCTAATGATGATGCTGATGCTGGCGATGCTGATGATGATGCTGATGATGATGCTGATGCTGCTGATGATGAGGAGGAAGGAGGAGGATGATGAGGATGATGATGGCGACTTCTGTTGCAGTACTGCTCCGCGTCTCGGCGCAGTCTGGCAGATGACTGGTCGGTCAGAACTCGCTTGCAAAGCTCTCTGGAACTAAACGTCTGGTGGTGCGAAGAGGGATGGCGGATGAGGAGAAGGGAGGGAGGGAGGAAGAGAGGACGGGGGAGTAAGGGATGGAGGAGGAGGTGAAGGATGAGGGAGGGAGGGATCGAGGAGGTGAAGGGAGGGATGGGGGATGAGGTGAAAGGAGGGAGGAGGCGAAGAGGGATGAAGGAGGCAGTGGAGGAGGTGACTGAAGGTGAAGGAAGGACGTTGTTGTTGAAGAGGGAGGCAGGGAGAGAGGAAGGGGAGACGGGGGGGGGGGTGCAGGCGAACTCCACGAATCTCGTCAAGCCTCGGCCTTGCGCGTGTTTCGGGACATCCTTCGTGCAGGGGGCAAAGCCTGTGGGTGGGGGCTTCGGGGCAGCCGAGGTCGCAGGCACGATGGGAGCTGACAACTTCTCATAGGGGGGATGATGCTGCTGCTGCTGCTGCTGCTGATGATGATGATGATGATGATGATGACGCTGACGCTGATGATGATGATGCGGATGCTGATGCGGATGATGATGATGATGATGATGATGATGATGATGATGATGATGATGATGATGATGATGATGACGATGACGATGACGATGATGATGATGATGATGATGATGATGATGATGATGATGATGATGATGATGATGGTGGTGATGATGATGATGATGCTGATGATGATGATGAAGAGCAGGAACAGGATGAGGCGGAGGAGGAGGGGCAAGGCGGAGAGACGTGAGTGTGCGCCCAAAGGCATGTCGAGAAGGATGATACTGAAGAGGCGGTGATGGCGACGGTAATAGGGGGTTGAGTATTGCATGATGGCGGTATTGATGTTCATGATGAGGACGGCAACGATGATGACGAGGGTGACGATGATGATGGAACATGATGATGATGGTGATGATGATGATGCCGATGATGTTGATGTTGTTGATGATGGTGATGTTAATGATGCTGACGATGATTCTGATTTCGGACGCTGATGCTGTTGTTGATGATGATGGCGAGGATGTTTGTCCTGCTGCTGATGATGATGGTGGTGATGCTGAATATGATGCTGATGATGATGACGATCATGATGATGATGATGATGATGATGATGATGATGATGATGATGATGATGATGCTGATGACGATGACGATGGTGAGGATTCTGATGATGATGCTGATGATGATGCTGATGCTGATACTGATAATGATAATGATGATAATGCTGCTGATGCTGATGATGCTGAGGTTGATGCTGATTATGATGATGCAGGTGGTGAAGGATTGATGATGATGCTGATGATGATGATGATGATGTTGATGCTGATGATGATGATGCTTGTGAGGATGGGGATGATGATGCTAATGATGACGCTGCTGCTGATGATGATGATGATGATGATGATGATGAGGAGGAGGAGGAGGAGGAGGAGGAGGAGGAGGACAAGAAAGAGGATGAGGAAGGGGAAGAGGAGGCTGATGATGATTCTGCGGTTGCTGACGTCGATGACCATGACCATGCATCGGAGTGCATTTGCCAATGTTGTGACCGATTGTGATTATGAGGGTAATGCTGATGGTGAATTCGATTATGGAGAGAAGGATTATACTTGCACAGTGTTTGCAGAAAACAGGTACTCCTGAATTTCCAGGAACGAATTTGCTTTGGGAGCCTGCACATTCAAGAGTCGACTGGTTTTGCTTCTCCGGGCGGGAACCCAAGCTACTGTCATCGCTTTCCTGCGTCATGTTCTCACCAGTTCTTCTGGACGGTGGGTAAGAGCAGCAGGAGCAGGAGGAGCAGGATGAACGGTAGCAGCGGCATGAGCAGGAGACGCCTGAGGAGTAGTAGGATCGGTCGTACCGTGACGATGAGGAGCAGGACGGAGGAGGAGGAGGCGGAGGAGCAGGAGGAAGAGGAGGAGTAGAAGGTGGAGGAGGACAAGGAGGAGGAGGAGGAGCGCGAGGAGGAGGATGACGAGCGGGCGGGTGAGGAGGGGGGAGCATGAGGAGGAACACGAGGAGGTGGAAGAGGACGAGGAGGACGAGGAGGAAAAGGAGAGTTGCCGAAGGGGAGGAAGGAGGGATGCAGGCTGCTGGCTCTCACTGCCCCCCGGAGAGAGTGCTTGCAGGCATTTCGAAAGCTGACGGCCGCCGATGTCTGCCAGGTGGCGGTGCGATGTGCTCCACGCGCGCATCGGCTTAGCCGAGCGCGGCGCGGAAAGTGGGGAGAGTGGAACCGTGGTGGGAACAGTGGTGGGGACAGTGGGGACAGTGCGACCGTGGTGGGGGCATTGGTGAGGACAGTGGAACAGTGGGGACACTGGTGGTGAGGACACGACCGTATAGCAGGGGGGCAGCGGCTCCCCACGCCCTCGGGCCATGAGAAAAAATCGGGGGTGGACAGAACCCCCAACAGTGACACGTCGATTCGTGAATTGTCCGTTTTCGGTAGTCGAGAGGGCGCCGCGGCCGTTATTTTCCAGGCTCGCGCCCGCCAGGTTTGGGCCTCAGGTCGTTTTCGCTAAACCACGTTCTGTTAAAGGGGGGCCTGTGCATCCCCGGAAAAAATTGCGAATGGGAGAGTTGTGTCGTTGTTTTTTCGGCCTCCCGGGGCCTCCCCGGGCCTCGGGACTGGCAGCAAAAGAGATTCGATGTAAAATTGCCAGGGGGGCACGGGACACACACAGAGACAATTAATCGTCGATTCCGTCGAAGATATGAGAACCTATGGGCAGTGGGGGGAAGACAAAACAACAAGAAAATATTTGGAAATGTGGGGAATCTTTATATTTGCGTGTATTTGTTGTGTGTCCTGGGGCCCCTTCAAATTGTTCCCAGTGAAAAGGGTCGGGGATTGCAGTGACCGCGTATGGAACAAAAACAGGACGTCACAGGTCTGAGGGAGCAGTGGTATCGGCATCGTGCAGTCCACCGAGGAATGGGGCGAGGTTGGGCTGAGTAGATTCGGCGACGGTGCCGAAGGTAGGCACGGACATCCAGGCGACAAAAAACAATGAGGATGAGGGTCTGGTGTCCCGCAACCCTGATCTCCGACGATATGACTTTTGTCCACGGGTGGGTTTTCCTAGGGTTGGGCCCTTCGGTTTTTTTTGGGGGCCCTGGGACCATCAGAAATGGATCGGGGCGAAAAACTAGCGATCGGGGTTTCTGGGGCCGCGAATTGAAAGCATCACGTCGTCGAGCGCCAGTGATCATCTGAGAACGATCCGCGCCAACTGATCGATCCTGTTGAGAGTGGTCGAGCGTTCTGGGCGGGGGTCCCACGTTACCCATTCCTTGGCAGTCCCCAAACGTGGCGATGACAACACCAGGCGGTGAGTCTCGGGCGGTTAGGTATCACCACGCAGTTTGGGGACTCATGTGGTTCTGAAACGGTGTGAGACCCAGCGGTGGCCCCGTATTCCAACACCTGGCGGTGACATTTTGAGGATTCCGGGCCACCATGCGATATCTCACCACCTGGATTGGGGGCTCCCAAATACCTCTTGCGTCTTTCTTGTTGACCCGGGGGTCGGCACTCCGTTCCCAGGGACGGGCTTTTCTCGGAGGGGCCCACAATCGAGATTGAGATCCGTTCCAGAGCATCCCGGAACGCTCCGAAACGGCATCGGCGCCCGATGACACCCTCCAAGCCCGCCGACTCGGAGATTGCCCAATTCATCTCGGCCCGATATTGTCTCGATTCTGCCTTTGTTTTGGTTTCCTCCTGAGTAGTCTCTGTGCGGTCCCAGGGTTCCACGAAGGTCTCCGGCGGCTGAGGGCCACAAAAAACACCGCTGCCGTGGCGTGGTTGCCGACCCGGGGGGGCCCGCGCTACGCAGAAGCCGCGACGGCGGAGGCCCCGGCCAGGACTGACTGGCTTGTTTTTCACCACCACCACCTCAAGTTGGATGGGGGGAGGACGAGGAGGAGGACGAGGACGAGGAGGGAGAGGAGGAGCAGGGAGAGGAGGAGGAGGAGGAGGAGGAGGAGGAGGAGGAGGAGGAGGAGGAGGAGAAGGAGGATGGGATAGGAGGAGGAGGAGGAGGAGGAGGGAGGAGGAGGAGGAGGAGGAGGAGGGGATGACAGGAGGAGGAGGGTGAGGAGAGGAGGAAGAACGAAGAGGAGGCAGGAGGAGGAGGAGGAGAAGGAGGAGAAGGAGGGAAGAGGACGAAGAGGAGGAGGAGGAGGAGGAGGAGGAGGAGGAGGAGGAGGAGGAGGAGGACCCCCCTCCCCATCCAGCTTGTGGTGGTGGTGGTGGTTGAAAACAGGCCCATCAGGGACCCGTCTCGTCGAGAACCGAGCCCTATTCTCGCCGGTCCACGAGTCAGGCAATTCGACGGGCGGCGGGGTGAAAAACATAAAAAACACACTGTGGGAAAACTTACACACACTGTGTGTGTTTTTAGTGTTTGTTTTGTGTGTGGTTGTCGTGCGTTGTTTTCCCACCGTGTGCGTTTTTTTTGTGTGTGTGTTTCCCACTGTGTGTGTGTGTGTGTGTGTGTGTGTGTGTGTGTGTGTGTGTGTGTGTGTGTGTGTGTGTGTGTGTGTGTGTGTGTGTGTGTGTGTGTGTGTGTGTGTGTGTGTGTGTGTGTGTGTGTGTGTGTGTGTGTGTGTGTGTGTGTGTGTGTGTGTGTGTGTGTGTGTGTGTGTGTGTGTGTGTGTGTGTGTGTGTGTGTGTGTGTGTGTGTGTGTGTGTGTGTGTGTGTGTTTTCCACAGATGAAGTCGGCCATGTCCGGGGACGATTTTGTATACTATGCTCGACTCTTCTCGGATACTTCTGGGCTGTCTCCTCGTTCTTCCTCCAAGACTCCCTTGTAGGAGGACGCGCCCGGCCTTAGGGTACGGTCGGCATCCGTCGAACACGTGGCGGAAGCCGAGCCCCACCCCCGCCTCCCGTCGGCCCAGGACAGTCTCGATGGTCGGCGGGGATAGGGCTCGTATGTCGCCGCCCAGCAGTGGCGACCAGGGGGCAAGCGGAGGCGGAAAAGCGGCAGCGGGCAGCGACGTCTCCCTGCCACGGCAGCGGCAGTGTGCGACAGCGGCGGTGACGACGGCCGCAGCCGTCGCTGTCGACGCCGCCGCTGCTGCCGCTGCCGTCCAGTGGGCGTCATCGTCGCCGCCGTCGGCGCCGTCGCCGCCGCCGCCACCCGAGGACAACTCCACCTCGGGGAGGTGCGGGACGCACGTCTGCGGCCCAGCGCGCTGCGGGCCGCAGCCCTGCCAGGGCGCCTTCGTGCTGGATGGCGACGCGCACGGCTTGCCGTACGACGGGCACCTCGAGGGAGGAAGCACGCTGACAGGGCCAAGTGTCAGGGGCACGTCGAGGTTCGAGGTGTTCTCGCAGGCCTAGAGGTTGACACCAACACCAACATCGGAGGTGTGCCTCCACCGAGGGAAGAAGATCCCGATCCCAATCCCGGTGATGGTGGTAATATTCTGGCTTCAAGGTGACCGAAATATTACCACCAACACCGAAATCTAGGATCATCTTCCTCCTGTGGAGGCACTCCCCTGTGTTGGTGTTGGTACCCATTTCCGGGCCTCCAATTTTCTGATGTTTTCGTCGTTGCCAGGTGGTGTTCCAGCCTCGGAATGCGTTCCAGCAGTTGCCCCTCGCCGAGGGCGTTCCAGAGGTGCCCGGGTCGTCCCGAAAACTACGGGGCAACGTCAGGGTTTGATACAGTGCCGTTTTTTTATACATGCTCCGCGTGCGGGTCATGTATTACAAATGCAGGGGTTCAGTATTAAAAACAACGATGAAATCATACATTAATTTATTCATACATTGGTCATGTATTCAAATCCCATATTTTTTAAACAATCCGATGTATTACAACTTGCCCTGTAGGTTTTGGGGGGTGATGTATGGAACCCAACCGCCCAGGAGCGTGCGAATGTGCCATCGAGGGGTTGTCGCCGATCTATCGGCGATGCATCGCAGGTTCCAGGTCGATATTATCGCCCCTGTGCTTAAGTCGGACCTGTCCCCCTACAGGGGGATTTGCGACGAAAAATAAGAAATACCCCCAAAATAGTCCAAACATAATCCAAAAATAGTGTGGGGACTATTTTTGGAATACTTCCCTACCTAGGCTCTGCCTAGAAGGGTTCTTACTCGGTATGCTTAAAGGGCCGGGCAGTGGGAACCGCCCCGGGCGGTTCCCCCGGCATCCGCCCCGCGGTTCCCCCAGTGACGTTCCCTTAGCTTAGCGTTGCTTATTTCATCTTAGCTTAGCTTATTCCATCTTCGCTTAGCTTACCTTCATCTTAGCTCAATATTATCATAGTTTAGCTACCTTCATCTTAGCTTCGCTGAGCTTTAGCAGACCAGAGCACAGCAGAGCATAGCATAGCGTAGCATAGCGTAGCGCAGCACAGCATATCATAGCAAAGCCCAGCAAAGCATAACATAGCGCACCATAGCATAGCATAGTTTAGCATAGCACAGCATGGCATAGCATAGCTTAGCCTACCATAGCATAGCATAGCATAGCATAGCGCAGCGCAGCATAGCATAGCATAGCATAGCATAGCATAGCGCAGCATAGCACATAGCATAGCATAGCATAGCATAGCATAGCATAGCATAGCAACTAATGCTGCTTGCCTAGGGGCTCCAACTTTTTGGTAGGGTCGCACTGGGGTAATTCCCTACCTAGGCTCTGCCTAGAAGGGTTCTTACTCTCTAGCTTAAAGGGGCCGGGCAGTGGAAAGCGCCCCGGGCGGTTCCCCCAGTCCCCGACCCGCGGTTCCCCCAGTCGCGCCCCCTTAGCTTGGCTTAGCTTATCTCGTCTTAGCTTAGCTTGGCTTACCTTAGCTTGGCTTAGCTTAGCTTGGCTTAGCTTATCCCATCTTAGCTTAGCTTGGCTTAGCTTAGCTTGGCGTAGCTTAGCTTAGCTTAGCTTGGCTTACCTTAGCTTAGCTTAGCTTGGCTTACCTTAGCTTAACCTAATGTAGCTTAGCTCAGCGTAGCATAGCATAGCATGGCATATCATAGCACAGCATACCATAACATAGCACAGTATTGCATAGCATAGCTTAGCATAGCTTAGCATAGCGCCCCCTTAGCTTGGCTTAGCCTAGCTCGTCTTAGCTTAGCTTGGCGTATTTTAGCTTAGCTGTAGCTTAGCTTGGGCTTAACCTTAGCTTAACTGTAGCGTAGTTTTCATTAGCTTTAACTTAGCTTCAACTTAGCTGTAGCTTAGCTTAAGCTTAGCTTTAGCTTAGCGTCAGCTTAGCTTCAGCTTAGCTTTAGCTTAGCTTTATCTTAGCTTTAATTTAGCTCCAGCTTAGCTTTAGCTTAGCTTCAGCTTAGCTGTCGCTTAGCTTTAGCTCAGCTTTAGCTTGGCTTTGGCGTTAGCTTAGCTTTAGCTTAGCTTTAGCTTAGCTTTAGCTCAAATTCACAGTTACTAATGCTGCTTTCCTAGGGGCTCCAACTCCTAGGTAGGGTCGCACTGGGATAATGTTTGACCATTTTGAAGTATGTTTTCTATTGTTCGTCGAAGATCCCCCTGTAGGGGGACACGCCCGACCTAACCCTATGCCAGTCTCCTTCTATCGTTGCGCCTCAACGATGTCGCGGGATGCTGTCGGCGCCGATCACGATCGTGGTCTCACGCCGGACGTCGCCGATTCGCGAGGCTCGTTCACGATTTGGCGGTGACCAAGATGGACGATGACCAAGGTCCAAGATCGGAGGCGACGTTTCCGCGTTCAGTCTTTTGGCGACGCGCCCGGGGGGGGAAGCGAGAAGGAGCAGGCTTTCTCAGGAGGCGGCGGGGCGTCTCGGAAGCCCTCGAGTTCTTGGACGTGGTCTGTGTCTTCTGAGAAGGCTTACAAAGCTTCTCAGAAGGGCCGAGGCCTTCCTAGAATTCCTGCCCCCTCTCATTCCCTGCCTGGGCTCGCTGCAGTGCAGACGGGAGAAAGAGGAGGAGGAGAAGGAGGAGGAGGAGGAGGAGCACGAGGAGGAGGAGGAGTACGAGGAGGAGGAGCACGAGGAGGAGGAACACGAGGAGGAGCAGCAGGAGGAGGAGGAGGAGGAGCGCGAGGAGGAGGAGGAGGAACACGAGGAGGAGGAGCGCGAGGAGGAGGAGCACGAGGAGCACGAGGAGCACGAGGAGCACGAGGAGGAGGAGCACGAGAACCAGGAGCGCGAGGAGGAGGAGCACGAGGAGGAGGAGCGCGAGGAGGAGGAGCACGAGGAGCACGAGGAGGAGGAGCACGAGGAGGAGGAGCGCGAGGAGGAGGAGGAGCACGAGGGTGAAGAACACGCCCTGGTCACCGCTTTCTGCTCCTCCAGGCACGGTGGCGTGTCGGTGGGGGGCTCCTCCCGGCTGCTGCACGACTACCCCGAGCCCCAGCGGAGCGAGGTGCCTCGCCACGGAGGACGCGGGCCCTTCAGGAGGAGCAAAACACAGACACCAAGAATCGCTGATTCCCAGGAACACATGCCAAAATGTTGAAAGTCGAGGGGATGGCGAACGTCCAGACGGTATGGAAGAGCATGGGGAATCCTTGGATCTGTGTCTGTGTATCTGCGTGGGTCCCTGGGCGCCCGTCAGTCCTGAGGGGGAACGGGTCGTCCGGAGGTTTTCCGTCCTTTCAGGGCTTGGGATTCTCATCCGGCCCCAAGACTGGGAAACGGTTTAGGACGAAGAGCTGGTCCTGGTGGAAGGCCCCGTGGTCCAGGCACCGATACAGTCCCCCCTTGCCTGGTTTTCGCCTTTTCTGGCCTCCTGGGAAGACCTCGTCGCCACGGCCAGGTTCGCTTCGACACTCTGAGCCGAACGCACGCGGGGAGAGGCATCATCATCATCATCATCGTCGTCGTCGTCGGCGTCGTTGGTGTCGTCGTCATTTTCTTAATCGTCCTCTTCTTAATAATAACGGTAATACTCATCATAATCATCATCATCATCATCATCATCATCATCATCATCAGCAGCATCATCATCAGCATCACCAGCATCATCATCATCATCATCATCCTCATCATCATCATCATCATCATCATCATCATCATCATCATCATCATCACCATCATCATAGTTATCTGGGGAGTCTGGCAGCATCGGTCTGGAGGTGCTCGATTACCTCTTCCTGCCGGGTTTGGGCGCGTCGCTGCATGCGCTGAAGGTGGAGGTCGGCGGCGATTCGCGGTCGGGCCCCGGCACGGAGCCCAGCCACATGTCGGGTGCTGCCAGAAGTGCCCCTGGCCCAAGGTGCCCCCAGCTTGTTGCTCCATCTTTTACCAGCCTGGAACATATCCCGGTTTTATGCTGGGCACCTCCTCATCACGATGCCAATCTCAGGGATTCCCTTATTTTTTGAGGGCGAATCCCTAAGATTGTCATCGCCTTTTGGCGTGTCAATCTTGGGGATAGGGATGCGTTCGAGGCTGGTAAATCTTGGAGCTCCTGGGGCCCCCCGGGGCCTCGAGAGGGGTGCTCTGGAGGCCGTGGGTGCCTCATTAGAAATCCTGGGGGCACCTTGAGGAGGAGGAGGAGGAGGAGGAGGAGGAGGAGGAGGAGGAGGAGGAGGAGGGAGGAGGAGGAGAGGAGGAGGAGGAGGAGGAGGAGAGAGGAGAGGAGGAGGAGGAGGAGGGAGGAGGAGGAGGAGGAGGAGGAGGAGGGGGAGGAGGAGGAGGAGGAGGAGGAGGAGGAGGAGGAGGAGGAGGAGGAGGACCATCGCATGCTAATGAGGAAGGCTAGGGTTAGGCCGACCCGACCTTAACCGAAACCTGAGGGTTACATCCGCTCTCCCCTTACGCTCGCTTTCGTCCCTACGTCGCCCCTCCTTCCTTGAGGAGCTGGGCCGCAGGGATGGGCAGGGAAAGTCGGGGCCGGGCCTTCATACTACTCTTGGGATGACGGCCGCTTGCCAGGAGGGACCACGCACCTTGGGAGAACTTGCTCTGGAAGCGCTCCTTGCATTCACCTTTGAGTCCTTTGAGGTTGCTTTCGCTGTAGCGGCCGCACCTCTTACAAACGACTAGGAAGGACTCGACATCAAGGTAATCACATATCATTAAATGGTGTTTCTGGGGGTCCCGAATTAACTGTGACAACATGACTGAATTACTTGGGCATGCTTCACGCATGCGGGCCTTGCGAGTGCTGTCCGTGCGGGCGCGGGCATTACACGCTAGGCACAGCCAATGACTATTAATCCATGCCCACTGATGTCTGGCCACGCCCTGGGGGTTACGGCGCGCACGAGCACGCCGAGGATGACCCCCAGGGGGCGGGGGTGGTGCAGTCCACTGGCTGACTGCCCCCGCTGCTCCAACTGGGGGGTTGAGACTCTGGGCGGGCTTCTCGTAGGCCTTCTTGCCCGACTTCGGAGCGAGTGGGGCCCACAAGGAAAGCGCCTCAGCAGCATACTTCACAAGCCTCTGAACTCGGCTACGGCATTCTTTATGATGCTCGATTTCTCTCTGGGACGGGGCGGGGATTCTGGCGGCCGCTTGTTTGGCCATCTTTTCCGCCCAGTCATTTCCTTTGGCAACAAACCAGTCCCTCGAGCCGACCGCCAGGGACGACAGATCCTGGTGGGCCTTTACTTTCCCGATCTCGAAGGACGCAAAGCAGCCCTGGGTCCTGGCCAGAACTGAAACTCCTGATTGCATTTCCTTACGTGAGACTTCGGCGCTCTGGTGCACCGAGAGGATTCCCTTGAAATCCGTCCACGCTTTGATGACTCTGGGGCAGGACGTAGCAACTAGAAACCCCAGGTGTTCGGCAGCGGGCGACGTGGGGGGAAGGCTGGCCCCCACAGGGCCTGAGAGACTGGCAACCAGGTCGCCGTCCTCGTCGATTTTGACCACGGACCAGGCGGGGGCATCGTACACCGCGGGCCCAGGTTTCAAAACACTGCCATCATGGAAAACTTCACCTTGCATGGCCACCTCCTTGGGCAGCCCATCTCGAGACCAATATACAGCCTGAGCTAGTCCTAAACCAGGGGGCCTCAGAGCTATGGGTTCAGGTCGAAGCTGAAATCCTAACACCGATGGAAATCCTCTCCTCGGGTCCTTGAACTCCTCGGTATCTGCTTCACTTAAAATTTCCTCTCTCAGGTCGCGGGTCTGCGGGCGCTCGAGGAGCCTGTGGGGGATGGCGTCCACGATGCCCTTACACAGCTCGCATTCGACTTCATTATGATAGCCTGCCTCGGCCATCTTGTCTTTGGTCCAAATGCACTGGCAGCCATATGAAAGCAGCGTCTTCCTTTTGTAGGCCAGCACTGTACTATCCTGCAGCGCGTGCTGCATGACCGACGGGTCGAGGGGCTCGTCGAAGCCGAGCTTCTGCCCCGCCTTCACGTCTAACTGCAACTGCCACTGGGATTGAAACAGCTTCTTGATGAGGGCAGGGGAGGTAGTGATGAGTGGGTAGTCCTGGCCTTGCGAGTCTCGAAAGACGAGCGGGTCGGGCATGGACCACCCCAGACGGCTCAGGCTGAGCAGCGTGGCCCCTAAGGGCCCTCGGATATGGTACCACTTCGTCGGGGGCCTGTGGAGGACCTGGAGGGCTTGTTCACGGAGTCCCACCAGAGAAAAGCCGATCGTACCAGGATAATGAGCAACTCTCCAGATCAGGTTGGCCCAATGACAGGCCGGCCCCAGGGCCGCACCCCACGCCGGGCCCCCCAATATCGATAATGCCAGGGACCTGGATCTTGTAGCACAGCGGGGCCCTACAATCTTGTGGTAGAGGGGCTGGGCTTCGTGCAGCTCAGGGTTGGTGAGGCCGACGACCTCGGCGCCATAGTAGGCGGCTGCTTTCGAAGCTGTCTGATAATTCTTCCGCATATTCGCACCTGCTCGCCTAATCTGGGCCATGCGGTGGAGTCGACGTTTCACCTTGGAGGTTCGTTTCGCCAGAGTTTTACGGGCCTTCTTCGAGTCCCTATTGCCCATGGTGAAATCGACTCCGAGGTTTGGCGCAGACTGTGCTTGGTTGACTCCCTCTGGCCCACTGTACTTACCTAGAGCTTTGGCCAGGCGATGCTGTACTGCAGCGGACGAGCCCAGCACCGCAGCCTTGTGCAAGGCGACCGAGCAGTCGAGGTCCTCCTCGATTGAATCTAGCATGCTGTCGGAGGCCTGCGCCAGGTCCGACACCAACAGGCGAACGCTTGTGTTGTTGCTTGTCAACGTGAAATCATCTATGAAGATTGAGGGGTCCACGGTGGGGAACTTCGGAACCCAGGGGTCCATGGGGGGAACCGTATACATTTGGGCGTTGTAGGTCGCAAGCGAGCAGCCAGCAGGGAAGCCTTTGGTAGCACACCCCGCGTAGGTAGCCAATGTTCTGGTTGCGACAGCCCTGGGACCCCCATGCTGGTTCATCATAATACACGTGAGCGTCTCCGAAAATCCAGAAGAGCTCGCCCGAGATTTCCATTTCTTCCGATTGGCATTCTCGTAATAGTTAGATAAACCCCATAAAACCCCACCAGCGTGGACAGCTTGATAGCCAGCAAGTTCAGCCTTCAAGGCCTGAGCATAAACAGTTTCAAGCACACCTCGACCAGTCTGATGGGCAAGATAAGGCCTCTTGTTGGCCCTTTCCCACCGACGAGCTTCCTCTCGGCGAATTTTGGACCGCGCCCTCCAGAGGGCAGGGAGCAAACCGATACCTCGGTACGAGGGGCCCTCAGACTGGCCAGGCTTGTGCTTCTCAATCAGCGTGATAATGACGCCGCGGATGGCTGTCGGAAATATTCCAATCTCCTCGATCGCTGCCAAAAGCTTACACACATGCTCCAGTTCCACATTGCTGAGATAAGCAAAGTGACGAGGGTGGAACCCATCCCAAGTCTGGCTGGTAGATTTTGGGAATCTTTTGGCAGCTGATCTGATCTGGCCAGGCGCGATGGGCCCCAAGCGTTCACTCTCGGCCGACGGCAAGTTAAAGTCCTGCTCCTGCGGCGTGGCCTGCCACAATCCTGCGAGGCGGGTTGCCTCGGACTGGAGCAACTCTGAAGGCCGACTTGAAAATGTCTGCAGCTCGGGGCGCCAAACTTTCTGAGGTTGCCGGGAGGTGAGCTTAGAGGTCCAGCGATGGGCCCAAACCAACTCCCCGATACATGGCCTCCTGGACCCAGTTATTCCAAGACGTTGTTTCACTTTGTCGGTCCTTGGCCCCCTCAGCTTGGAGCGCGTGATCAACTGCATCATCGAGCTCTTCAACTACCTTCAACACGAGCTTGGGATCCATCTTGCCATTGTCCTGGTCCTGTGCAGCAGCGCCTGGAGCAGTCCTAACACTGGCGAGCAAACGGGCAAACTCCTCGGTGCTTTCGAGCTCTGGGGGCGCGACTGGACGCTGGTCAAAATCTCCGAGAGGTAAAACCCCCCCTTGGAATAAACCCGTCGGATGACATCCATCACTTTATTTTTCAACCACCGAGTCGGAATTGATAGACTCTTCCAGCTGGCCCTGGGTTCCACCTCTCGAGCGGCTCCTGGTGCCCAGCGGATCTTTGGGAGGCTCACCTGCGGGGCAGTGGGCGACTTGATCGGAGCGTCCGTGCGAATGCTGATCGTCTTCGCCATGTCCGAGGCGAAGTACTGGTATGCTGAATCTAGGGCCAGCAAGCGGGCCTCAATCCCAGACTCTCGATCAATAACCTGGTCCAGGAATTCCAAGGCTGCCTCCGTGCAGTCCCAGGGCGGCACATGGTTTGTAGGCCCATAAGGTCTGGAAGTAGCGAATGGTTGGGGCTTCTCCAAGACTGGAACCATAAAGGGCTTCCCGCAGCGCAGCTGGAACAGCACGGGCCTATGCGGGCTCATGGGGTACTCGTCTAGAACCGTGGCCCCCGAGAGGTCCTGGTCGAAACGCGACGAGGCGAGAACGAAGTCGATGATGGATTCAGACTTCTTCATCTTACATGTTGGTTTTGTCGGGGCCAAAATCTTAAGGCCTGCTCTCAGCGGGTACTTCGACTCGATTAGCTTACTCGTCGGAACATTGAATGTCAATGATGGGTGGCTGTCGTGCAGCGTCCTGAATCATTGCAACCCCAGCTAAGAGCTCTAGGTTATACTGGTTGAGGCCCACCCCGTTGGCCAAGTAGAGTGAAATTAGTACGAATGGACGATGACCAGGAAGCTCAAGTGAAACTGTTGCGCACCGTGACTCTACTACCCCTGCAGGCGCTGGCACACGTGATACTCCATAGTCATGCCCATCACGAATCAAAATCCCTGTCCCTTGGACAGGGTACCCTTTCTCACTGAGCACGGCTGGAGAGAGTATCGCGTTCCACCCCTCTCGCTCACACCATTGTACGATGAAAGGGAGCGCATCCTTCAATACCCGAAGTTCTTGACAGCAGATGATGTCCACCGTCTCGGCTGCTTTTGGCTTCAGAAACTTTCGAATAGATCTCCAGCAGCTTCCATTGATAGTGGCG
Source organism: Prorocentrum cordatum (assembly GCA_963575745.1). NCBI lineage: Eukaryota > Dinophyceae > Prorocentrales > Prorocentraceae > Prorocentrum > Prorocentrum cordatum. Next base: position 209,318 of record CAUYUJ010015725.1, read on the forward strand.
AACCTGACCGTGTTACCCACGCGGCGCCCCGTCCGCCCCCTCGCCGCCCTTGCCCTTGTTGGCCAGGCAGAGCGCCTTCGCGCTGGACTGGAGCGCCGCGTTGGCCATATGCTGCTGGGGCGTGAGCGCCCGGTTCTGGCCGCTGATGTTCAGAACCTGGTCGATCGCCTCGCCTACGCGCTTCATGCCCTGGCTCCGCTTGTCTGCCTCGTCATGGTCCAGCTGCATGGCCTCGGCCTCGACGTCCAGGCTGGCAGCCAGCTCAGGGCTGACGTCTCCCGATGGGGTGGCGGTGGCCAGCGACGGCGCCCTCGGGTCGGCATCGGCTGCGATTGGGGCTGCGGCCCCCACCTCGGCGCCCGTCTGGGACTCCGCCGCCACCTGGAACGCCGTCTGGGCCTGCTGGGAGCTGGCCTGGGTTGCCTGGGCTGCCTGCCACTCGTCGCGTAGCTTCGCCGACAACTGAATGACGGCCTGCTTCACCTCAGCGGACGGCGCGAGCCCAGGCGGGAACTGGCTGATGATGTACGTCTCCAGCGAGGGGGCCGAGGTGCTGACGTGCTCCTTCAACGCCTGCTCCACTGCCATCTTGTGCTGGGTCTCCAACTGCTGCGTCTCCGCTGACAGGTCGGCGACGAGCTTGCACTGGTTTGTGTAGTCATTGGCCAACGTGACCATGGCCTCACACGTTTTGTCACAATTCTGTTGGGCACTGATCAGCTTCTTCTTTGCGACTTCGAGCTGGTCGTGCAGCGACTTTCGCTGCTGGTCCCATGATTTTGCTGCTAGTGTCGATGCTTTCGCTGCTTTTAACTCCTCCACGGCCTGCAGGTAGTGACTCCCTTTGATGCCCTCCATTTTCTTCCAGAACTGGACAGCTGCCGCGCACACAGCAACTGGATCACGATCTGGCTCATCGGGTTCACGTACAACTGCAGCTCCTTTTTGGTGGCTCTTCGGCGCTGGGCTGGACGAGCGCCTGCGCCACCTGTTGGGGGTGCCGCCTGATGTAGTCTGTGACTGGGGGGACGAAGCAGACTGTCCTGTCTTTCGTCCTATGAAGGCTGAGCCACACTGACCACAACACTTGAACGGCTTGTCCGCCCATGTCCATATTTTGCATCCACCAGACTGGCAGCAGAGGTACTTGCGTCCGTCTCCCCTGCCACGGCTTGGCTGTCGCTGGCCACCCATGTCTGATGGAATGAGGGAGGCCCCAGGTTTGGCTGCTGACCTGGGGCTACGATACTGATGGCGAGAAAGCAGGCGCCACCTGCCTACGGCAGGCTGGAAAGATAGAAGCAGGCGCCACCTGCCCACGGTAGGCTTGAGCCGGGAGGAGGAGGAGGAGGAGGAGGAGGAGAGGAGGAGGAGGAGGGAGGGAGGAGGAGGAGGAGGGGAGGAGGGAGGAGGAGGAGGAGGAGGGGGGAGGGGGGGGGGAGGGGGAGGGGGAGGAGGGGAGGAGGAGGAGGGAGGAGGAGGAGGAGGAGAGGAGGAGGAGGGAGGGAGGAGGAGGAGGAGGAGGGGAGGGGGGGGGGGGAGGGGAGGAGGAGGGGGAGGAGGAGGAGGAGGGGAGAGAGGGAGGAGGAGGAGGAGGAGGGAGGAGGAGGAGGGAGGAGGAGGAGGGGGGAGGAGGAGAGGAGGAGAGGAGGAGGAGGAGGAGGAGGAGGAGAGGAGGGAGGACGAGGGAGGACGAGGAGGAGGAGGAGGAGGAGGAGTTCTAGCAGCACCCGACACATGCACAGCGCGTCGGACCTGTCGTGCGACAGGGGCGCCACGTTCTGGCTCATGCGCGAGGCCCGGGGCCTGCGCCCGCACCCTGTGTTCAGGAGTGGGAAACGACCGCACGGGCACAGTTCATCGTCGCCTCCCACGAAATCATGGAAACATCATCCTTGGAAGCGAAGGGGCGAAGGCGAGCGAGTCCAGAACATAGATATTGAAAAAGATGGCGAGCCCTGGGCTCTGTGTCCATTAATCTGTGTGTGTGTGTTCCTTCGCCCCTTCCTTGTGCCAGAACGGTCTGTCTGCAAACACCGTGCTTCTGCGCGCGCTTCCGCTGCGCGATCGAACCGCGGGGTGGGGGGCGGGGGCCGCGCGCTGCGCGCGCCCTCGTCGAGGAGGCGCCCCTCGCGCGCGGTGCCCCCCGCCCCGCCGTCGGCCCCCTGTGCCGGGGTCTGTGTGCAGAGATCGTGTCCCCATGAGGGGGGGCATTTTTGTATCCCTCCTCCTCTTCCTCCTCCTCCTGCTCCTCCTGCTCCTGCTCCTCCTCCTCCTGCTCCTCCTCCTCCTCCTCCTCCTCCTCCCCCTCCTCCTCCCCCCAGTCGGACCGAGGCAAAAGATCGAGGCCAGTTCGGGGAGGATGCCCAGGCGTTCGTCGTGCTTGTTGGACGCTCTTGTGCATCCTGGGGAGGGTACCCTTGGACGATCTGTTTGTCTTGGCCGGTGGAGGGCTTCGCGTCCTTGAGGGATGTTCTTCTGGCCGAGGTCCGACTGTACTCGACTAGACGTAGGAGTGACCTTTCGCCGGAGTGACCTTTGGTGCGGGCACAATGGGGTTCCCCGATCGCCGAACGCGATAACGCCTTGCGCGCCTGTGTTTGGTCCCCCCGCCGCCCCCCAAAAGCCGCGCACCAAAGGTCACTCTTACCCAAGGCCACTCCTGCGTGTAGCCGATGTACACGACGCCCGCTCCACGGTAGGAGTGGTATGCACAAAGTCGCATCCTGAGAGGCGCGGCTGCGGAACCCCAGCCTGGTCGTCCACGCCCTGCCGTTTGCTGTCCCCTACTGGCTCGGGGTCCGAGACGCCCACCAGCAGGGCTACCACCACGGCAACGACACGATTCGAAGAAGAAACAAGCGCATGCAAACGCATACATTTTCGGAGCTCCGCGCGGATCTCCAAAAGCTTACGGCCGGACCGAGGTATAAGACCGAGGTCGGTTCGGGGAGGGTGCCCTATTGTTCTTCGTGCCTGTTGGATGTCCTTGTGCATCCTAGTGGAGAGTACCCTCGAATGTTCTTCAGTTCGGCCGGCGGAGGTAGTCTCATGATTTTGAAGGATGTTCTTCCATCCTAGGTCCGTCCGTATGTTCATGCCTGTGTTTCTTCCTCCGACGATCGATTATTTGGTCAGCTGGATGCAGTGCGCGACACTCACTGGCGCGGGCGGCGTGGACTACCTGGGGAACCGCAACGAGCGCTCCTGGGGCCCCCCAGGGTGGACGGTGGCCCTGCGGGCCGCGCTGGACGCCGCCGGCTTCGCCGCGACCCGCCTGGTGATTCGCCATGGGAGAAACGGGTCCTAAAGGAAACGGTTCCTGAGATTGTTCGCCCTTTTCGGGCTCTCGGGGCCCTCCACGGCCCCGGAATTGTCAGGAGACGACCCAGGATGAAGAACTCGTCTTGGGGGAAGGCCCAGGGGGTCCAGGACCCGTTTCCCTCCGGACCCGCTTCCCCCATGCTAAGGTGCTGCCCGACGGCGCGTACGATCCATCTCAGAGGAGTGCGAGTTGAGACAACGGCAGCTGGCCTTGGATTCCTTCTGATTCATGTAAAGACACCACCACTGCGAATTCGTTTAGGCATGTCCCAGAGGAGCATGCCCAGCACGACCACACCCAAAAGGACCACGCCACACTCTCTCGGGCATGCTCCAAGCCATGCCAACGTGCACTCTTCACGCACGCCCAGCGACCAGCGACCCTGCTTGTTCCAAGCGCGAGAGGAGCCCTGTGGCGACGAGAGCAGGCAAGGGGGGGGGGCGGGAGGGAGGGATCAGGCAGAGGGGGTGGAGGACGATCAATGGAGAGGAAGCATGTTGCCAAACAGTTTCCAGATGTCTGGAACATGTGTCAAACCTGGTTTAATGTTTGGATGCAAACACGTTTCAAACAGTTCCAGGACATCTTACACACATTTTCAGTTCGAGGCGCTCCCGCGCGGTCTCGCACGCTCTCGGGCCAACCCGCGCGTCTGCTCCAGAGGCCCGCCGCATGCGGCGGGCCAGGAGAGCGCCAAAGAGGCCCCCGCGCAGCACGCCGAGAGCGCAGCCGGCGCTGGGCCTCCTGGGGGCCCGGGGCGCCCTCGCTGCCCGCGCGGCCGTCTCGGGCCGGGGAGGGCCGGAAGCGAAGTCGGGCGCCTCGATTTGCCAGGCCCGCGCCAGCAGGGTTCGGGGGTTGCTGGAGGTGCCCCTGGCCCCAGGTGCCCCCAGCTTTACGCTCAATGTTGGAGCCCCTGTGGCCCTCTGGGCCTCGTGAGGGGTGCTTCGGAGGCCTTGGGGGCCTCCTTGGAAATCCTGGGGGCACCTTGGGCCAGGGGCACTTCTAGCAACACCCGAAGGGTGTCCATTGTTAGGGTGCCCCCTGTCGTGGCATGCACAAGGCAGAGGCCCGCGCCAGCAGGGTGTCCACTGTTCCTGGCATCGCTCGGACGTGGGTATTTTTTCTCGGCGAGGGCCATCGAGGTGCATCCTTGATCATTTGGCGAAACGACCACGCACGAAACCGAAAAAAAGCACTGGGAATGGACGTCCGAGCGATGGCCAGTGCTAGGGTGCCCACTGTCGTGGCATGCGCAAGGCAGAGGGGTGGAGGGAGGGGCCACGTGCGAGCCTGGGCCCCCGCCCCCCACGATGTCTGAGGGGGAGGGCGGGCTTCGCTTCGCTCGGGGGCTCCCGAGCGAGGTGAACCCCAGCCTCTCCCCCAGAATCTGCACGCACGAAATGGGTACTGAAAGAATGGGAACAGGACTCGCTGTCGGTGTCGCCGCGGCCTGTGCCCATTCAAGACAGAAGGCCGCCTGCCCAACAGCGGCCGCTGTTGGTTTGGGACAGCATTTGTTGTTGGGCATTGTACCCATTCTTTCCGTGCCCATTTCGGGCGTCCAAACAGAAATCGTGGGGGGTGGGGGTAGGGTTCGCATGTGGTCCCCTAGTGGAGGGAGGCTGGGTTTCACCTCGCTCGGGAGCTCCCGAACGAGGTGAACCCCAGCCTCTCCCCCCAGAAATCGTGGGGGGTGGATGACGAAAACTGTTTGCGAACCCATCCAAGTTCGGATACGGCCAGGACCCCAGGTACGATTAAGTCGGGCCTGTCCCTCTACAGGGGGAAAATTCAGAAGTAGGCAAACAGATAGTCTGGGACCTTTTTGTTCTTACACTTGTTATATATTTGTTAAGGTATTTGGGGATATTTTGCATTTTCCGTTCAAAGTCGGCCTGTAGGGGGGCAGGCCCGATTTGAAGGTACGGGGACCCGGTTAGTGGTAGGGCCCCGGAGCCCCTAAGTTGGCCAGAGTCACTCAGCCAGGCCTGCCGTAGCTCGTTTTTTGAGGGTGACGGCAGTTCCGGCCAGTGGAACGGGGCGGGGGGGCGTCCCCCAGGCCACATCATTACATGTTAAGTCGGGCCTGTCCCTCTACAGGGGGAATATTCAAACATAGTCAAAAAAATCGGGTGGACTATTTTTTTTAATATTTTTTGATACTTCTGGAATATTTCTTGAGTATTTTTATTTTTCGTCGAAAATCCCCCTGTAGGGGGACACGCCCGACTTAACACTACAGTCGGGGCGCTGAAGAAGGAGCCCTTTGCGTTGGGGAGGGGCTCCGTGTTCCTTAACTGTTTCAAAGCTTGCCTTCTGTCTTCCGTAGGTTTTCGATCGGGGATCGAAGTGTAACTCCTGGAGAAAAGGAGCCTCGTTCCTTATTTGGGGTTCCTTAGGTCAACGCCCCGACTGTGGTGGATGGAGGGAGGCACCATTTTTGGATATGTATATATACATATATACACTTTGGGAGTATTGTTTGAGTATGTTTTATTTGTCGTCGAAAATCCCCCTGTAGGGGGACACGCCCGACTTCACACCAGCGGAGGGAGGCCGGGACGCCGCCGCGGGGAGCCCACCCCAGGCGTGCGGGCGGCGCCCGCGAGGCGGCAGCCGCCGCGCGGCAGCGCGGTGCGGCCTCGGCGGGCCCGCCCCGCGCACGGGGCGCCCCCGGGCCGGCGTTGGGCGGCAGCGCGACGACGAAGACTCCTACAGGGAGATTTTCGACGACGACGACGACGACGGCCTCGGCGGCAGCGCCCCCGGGCCGGCGTTGGGCGGCAGCATTATGTCGGGCGTGTCCCCCTACAGGGAGATTTTCGACGAAAGATAAAAGATGCCCCCTAAAATACATTAAAAAGATGTTAATCTAGGCCTCCTAGATGGGGTCGGAGGATCGCGCCGCATCGCCGATACATCGGCGATGCGTCGGCGATGCGGCTCGATGTGGGGCCCGGTTTTCTCCACGCCAACGTCGCCGATGCATCGTTGACGTCGCCAGTGCATGGCCGATGCATCGCCGATGCATCAGCGACCCCATCTACTCGGACCCCATCCAGGAGGCCGCTAGTTAAAAAATATTCAATCAATAGTCCCCAGATTATTGTTGGATGATTTTTTGATTATTTTTGGGGTACCTTTTTTTTTGTCGACGATCCCCCTGTATGGGGGACAGGCCCGACTTAACTCAAGCAGTGGCGAAGCGTCCTGGCTCGCCTGTAGCCCTACCAAACAATGTTATAGGATCCTGTTTGTGGTTTCCACGAGGTGTTCTTAGAACAGTTCTGGCGGAGTCTGTCTTGTTTGAACACATCGGGCTCCTGTTCTAGGAACATTGCTTTTTGGGTTCCAAGAACATGTCGTGGTAGGACTACAGGAATGCCGGGACGGTCGGTCCCAGCTCAAAAGATTGTTTGCGAACCCGTCCAAGTCCCTCCCCCGATGCTGTTCCAACCCACTTTCGCCTGGAGCACCAGAAACAATCTGGAGCGCCAGGAAAAATAACCGAAACTCGATGGTTTTCACGTGTCGGCGGCAGCGCGACGACGAGAATTGTTTGCGAACCCGTCCAAGTTCAGATACGGCCGGACCCCAGGTGAGGTTAAGTCGGGCCTGTCCCTCTACAGGGGGAATCTATTCAAGAATAGTCAAAAAGATAGTATGGAGACTATTGTTTGACCATGTTTGAGCATTTTTTGGGGGTATTTTGGGTGAACCCATCCAAGTTCTCGACTAGACGTAAGAGTGGCCTTTCGCCCGAGTGACCTTTGGTGCGGGCCCAATGGGGTCACCCGATCGCTGAGCGCGATGCGATAGCAGCGTCTTGCGCTCTTGTGTTGGGCCCCCCCGCGGCCCCCAAAAAGCCGCGCACCAAAGGTCACCCTTACCCAGGGTCACTCTTTGCGTGTAGCCGAAAGTTCGGATACGGCCAGGACCCCAGGTAAGGTTAAGTCGGGCCTGTCCCTCTACAGGGCGAATCTATTCAAGAATAGTCAAACAGATAGTCCGGGGACTATTGTTTGACCATTTTTGAGCATCGTTAGGATATTTTGGAGGTATTTTGCATTTTTCGTTCAAAATCGGCCTGTAGGGGGACAGGCCCGATGATGTTCCAACCTACTTTCGCCTGGATCACCAGAAAGGATTTCGAGCGCCAGGAAAAAGAGCCGAAACTCGACGGTTTTCACGTGTCGGGCCCTGGGAGACATTCGCCCGACACTCTTCCGACACTCTTTCGACACTTTTCCGGGTGCTCGAAATTATTTCTGGGATGTGGTCTTTAAGTACGATGGGGGCAACATAACCCTCCCCTTGAGATCCGACGTTGCAAAAATATATGCGACAGCGCAGCACAAGACAAATCACGACTGGGCCTGCAAGGCGCATGTCCCCCTAACAGGGCCTTTCCGAAATTAAAAAGAGGACACCCATTGTTTTGGAGGTCTCGCACACCTCTCTCGACGTTGACTTGTAAAGAGGTCGATGGGCCACTCTCGAAGCTGACTTTTACATTGAGGTTTCAAGCACTCGCTATTCTGACATATTCGCGACACGTCCTGCGTTAAGTGCAACCGCAAGAGATTCCCAAATCGCACAGGTATTGTTAGGACACAGCACCAGCACCCCAAGATACAGCAGTAACTAACGCGAATTGCCCACGCATCAGTTACACCTGACCCGACAGCGTTATCCGCAACGGAGGACGCGGGACAGAGTGAGGGGAGCGGGCCGTCACGGCGAGAGGACTGAGGGCGATTGGGGAGCAGGGGGACGGAGAGACATAGTGAGCGAAACCCCAAGCTGCTGTGGCTTGGGAGGGGACGGAGTGGGATCGGAGAAAGTGCGAAAACCCTTGATATTACCCACTCGTCCTCAAGCCCTACTTTCAACAGTTAGCCTCGCGATTCCAGCGCCCCCCCTCGCTTTCCAGCCCCCCGCGCACCCCGCTGGAGTAGCACTCGGAGGAAGAGCAGAAGGGGAGGTGAAGGAGAAGGAGGAGGTGGAGGAGGATCAGGTGGACGATGACGATTTCAGCGGCGACGCGCTCAAGGGCGTACGACGGGGACGAGGGTGAGGGCGGAGGAGACAGGACGATGATGAGGAGGGGGAGCAAGAGGGGGAAGGGCCCCTCAACCAGCGAGCGCGCGGGCAGTCATCCGCGCGGCGCTCTGGCGCCCTCCTCTGCGCGAGGGGGCGCGCCCGCGGGCGACGGAGAGGGGAGGGGGAAGGCCTCCAGCCCAGCCCTTCCGAGAAAGAGGGAGGAGTGAACTCGCCCTCCGCCCTACGGCCAGGGGGAGGGGCCAGGCGCCAGAAGAGAACGCCCAGCGTGGTCTAATCCATCGCAGCCTGCCTGGAACGTTCCGAGGCTTTCATTGCTCCCATGTCGTCGTAAAAACCGGTCCCGGGGCATGGGTCCACACCTTTGGGGGTCGACGTCATGAGAAAGCATACCGTCGGGGGTCCAGGATGTGGGCTTGCTTGCTTTGCCAACCGCCGCCAGAACGCCCCTCCGTTGGCAAACTGGCTCTTCTTCCCACCGTTGAGGTGGCAGCCCATGGCAGGGTTGTCAACCCGACCGACCGCGCATCTCCACGGCCAAGTCAGGACGCTCAGGAAGAACACCGCCAGCGGGCAGACCGACAGCAACCCGCAAGAGGGTGCCCACGCATCCCCGATGGCGCGACCCGTCAAGCGACCCCGATGGCGCCCCTGACCGTGCCCAGCGACCCCACGTACGCCTTGCGCACGCAGGCCTAATGTTATGATGTTCCAACCTACGTTAGCCTTGACCCTCGGTGCTCGAGCTTACTTTTGGGATGTGGTCCTTAAGTACGGTGGGAGCAACGTTAACCGAATGTAGCCTCCCAGGGAGCCCAACGTTGGGAGCCCAACGTTGGCCCTCTGGAGGAGCCCGCTGGCCACCACGGCTTGACTCCGACCGGATGCTTTTTGTGCATTTGGACCCTCGGAGATGTCTGGAGTGTGAGTTTGAGCCGCTGTGATTCAGGACGGGAAGAACACAGACACAAGTAATCGTCGATTTCCTACAAAATATGTAAAATATGGGAAGTGGGGGGGAAGACGAACCCCCCAAACAGTTTTTGGATGATATTGGGAATTTATGTGTGTATTTTTTTGTGTGTGTCCTGGGGCCCCTTCAGTGATCTCAACTCCCCCTCCTCCGACCATCGGTCGTGACGCACGTCGCTGCCGCAAACGGAACGGGCTTCGCGGCCGCGATGGCGAGCGGCGCAGTTGCGGTGCACCACCCGTGCCACGGGTACGAGCCGCGGCCAGAGGTGGGGCAGGCAGGCCTCAAGTATTTTAGCTCGGAGGACATCGCCGTGCACAGCGACTGGGGCGGCGCCGGCTGCTGGGGCCGGGCGCTGAATCAGAATTTCGTGCGCGGCAATTTCACCGCCACGCTGGGCAGGTCACTGGTGTGGTCGGCCTACACCAACGAGTCCGACGAGTCGGAGGGCCTCGTGGACGCTTTCGAGCCCTGGTCGGGCTGGTACTCTGGGCATCCAAATTGGGGTCTCCGAGTAGACGGGTCGGAGATCGCGCTCTATGCTCTATCGCCCATGCATCGGCGATACAGCGCGATGTGCAGCCCGATTGTCTCCACGCCGACTTCGCCGATGCATCGCCGACGGTGCCGATGCATCGGCGATGCACCAGCGATGCCTCAGGATCCCCGGACCCCATCCTATTCGAACCCCACTTCGGAGAGCCTGTAGGTACGCCGTGAAGGCGCCTGCGTGGGTCGTCGCGCACACGACCCACTTTGTGCAGGTCGGCTGGGCGGCGCTCCCCGCGAGCTCAGGCTCCAGCGGCATCCTGCGCAGGGGCGGTTCCTTCGTGACCTACCTGTCGCCGGGGCGGGACAACTTCACCGTGGTGTTGGAGAAACTGCACGGTGCATGCCGGCGCTGCGGCGAGACGGTCACAGGTGCCGAGACAGTCGTCTTCAAGCTCACAGGGGGCCTCATGGAGGCGGCCTGGGCGGCGCCGAACGGGGTCCTGGGCCTCTGGACGACGAACAAGACGCACACGGGCCTCTGGACAAACCTCACAGTCGACCCCGCCGACGGCACGTTTCAGTTCGATGCTGAGCCCGATTCCATCTACACCGTGAGCACGACGGTGGCCGAGTATGAAGCAGCAGTGCAAGCACAGAACTCTCGGAGGTCCGCGCGGCTCTCTTGGGCCTGGGCTGAAGCTGCCTGGCGGCGCCCCGGGTGCCCACCCCGGCCCAGGAAGGGCGGCCCAGCTCGGGGCTCACGAGACGGGGGGTTCATGCACACGGGGGTCGGTCAGAGCGCGGGATCTTGCAGGATGCTGCAGGGCCAGGGCTGCATTGACCTGGGCCCGGGTGCAGGAGCCTGCAGGACCATGCAGTGTCTGCCTGACCCGGGTCCGGATCGACCCGGGTGAATAGATCCCCGGCCAGCGCCAATCCAAGACATCCGCGCGGAGCTCCGACGGTTTGTGTGTTTATGCCTTTTGTCACCACCCACCAAACCACCTCAACCCAACCCGAAGGCTCAGATTTGCCCTCGATTTCAAGTAGGGGGGGGGGTCGGGAAACATCGAAAAACACATGTGGAACCCTTGCCCCCCCAACACGAAATTCGGGTCTTCGGGTTGTGTTGGGGTGGTCTGGTAGGTAGTCATTCTGTGCCATTCCAGGTGGGCAGCTCGCGCGGCAGCCTCGGGGCCGCGGGGCCGAACTCGTCCGCTCGCCCCGCGCCGTTCCCCGTGCCCACGTCGGCGGCGCGCACGTGCCCTCCCTGTCCTCCATGTCCTCCTCTTCCCTCCTCCTCCTCCTCCTCCTCCTCCTCCTCCTCCTTCCTCCTTCCTCCTTCCTCCTCCTCGTGCCTCCTCCTCCTTCCTCTCCTTTCCTCCTCCTCCTCCTCCTCCTCCTCCTCCTCCTCCTCCTTCCTCTTCCTCCTTCCTCCTCCGTCCGTCCTGCTCCGTTCTCTCTCCTCACTCCTCCGTCCACCCGCCTTGGCCAGAGGGCCCCCCTTGCTTCACAGGACGCCCTCCTGCCTTCCCAGGAGGCCACCCCCCTCGCGCCACCCGTGGCCGGGACGGAGGACGGAGGAGGACGGAAGAGAAGGAGGGAGGAGGGCGGAGGAGGAGGAGGAGGAGGAGGAGGAGGAGGAGGAGGAGGAAGAGGAGGAGAGGAGTATAAGGAGGAGGAGGAGAGGATGAGAGGAGGAGAGGAGGAGGAGGGGGAGGAGGAGGAGGAGGGGAGGAGGAAGGGGAGGAGGAGGAGGAGGAGGAGGAGGAGGAGGAGGAGGAGGAGGAGAGGGAAGGAGGAGGAGGAGGAGGAGGGGAAGAGGAGGGGAAGGAGGAGAGGAGGACAGGAGGAGAGGAGGAAGAGGAAGAAGAGGAGAGGAGGAGGACGAGAGGAAGGAGGAGGAGAGAGGGAGGAGGAGGAGGAGGAGGAGGAGGAGAGCGGAGGAAAGGAGAGGAGGAGGAGGAGGATGAGAGGAGATGAGGAGGAGAGGCGGAGGAGTGGAGTAGGAGGAGGAGGAGGGGAGTGAGGGAGGAGGGAGGGAGGGAGAGGGAGGGAGGGAGGAGGGAGGGAGGGAGAGGGAAGGGAGGAGGGAGGAGGAGCAGGGAGGAGGGAGGAGGGAGGAGGGAGAGGGGGAGGGAGAGGGAGGAGGGAGGAGGGAGGAGGAGGAGGGAGGAGGGAGGAGGAGGGGAGGAGGAGGAGAGGAGGAGGAGGAGGAGAGGGAGAGGAGACGAGGAGAGGACGAGGAGGAGGACGAGAGGAGGAGAGGAGGGAGGAGAGGAGGAGAGAGGCAGGAGGAGAGGAGAGGAGAGAGGAGGAGGTGTGAAGGAAGAGAGGGAGGCAGGAGGGAGGGGGGAGGGGGAGGGAGGGAGGCGAGGGCGGGAGGGCGGGAGGGAGGAGGAGGGGGAGGAGGAGAGGGGAGGAGAGGAGACGGAGGAGGAGGAGGGGGAAAGGAGAGGATGAGAGGAGGAGGAGAGGAGGGAGGAGGAGGAAGAGGGGAGGAAGGAGGAGAGAGGAGGAGGAAGGGAGGAGGAGGAAGGGAGGCGGAGGGAGGAAGATGAGGCGGAGGAGGGAGAGGGCGGAGAGGACGAGGAGGAGGAGGAGGAGGAGGAGGAGGAGGAGGAGGAGAAGGAGGATGAGGAGGAGGAGGCGGAGGGAGGAGGAGGAGGAGGAGGACGCAGGAGGACGGAGGATGTCGCAGGAGGAGGGGGCAGGAGGGGGAGGAGGGGGGAGGAGGACGGACGTAGGAGGACGGAGGGAGGCGGAGGACATGGAGGGCATAGGGGACGTGTGCGCGCCGCCGAGACATGGCCGACGACTTCGAGTCCTACGCCGATGGCGCCTCCCCGCGGCTCTTCGCGGACCTCGGCGGCTCCTGGCAGGTCGCGCCCAGCCCGGGCACCGGCCGCGCGCTGAAGCAGTGGGTGACGCGCCAGGCGGGCAGCAACCAGTGGGTCGCGGACGTCGGCGAAGATCAGTATCGTTTGAACATACCCATCGGTCGTTGAAAGTAGGTGTTTTTGGAGTCCCAGCTTCCAATCTACTTTAGGCGCCTTCCTACTTCAAGGATCGAGTGGCCTCACCTTTTCCGTCCTTCTCGGGGGGCGAACGGAGACCCAATCTACCTTCAACGCCTTCTTACTTCATGTGTCTGCGTACCTCTTCCGACCGATGGGTTGCCTCATCCCCGTCCTCAAATTCTCCTGGCCCACAGATCCGAGCCTTCCAAAACATCGGGGCGGTTCTGTTTCCACACAGCCTTCTGCTGCCTGCAGGGGGCCCCCCTCGGGCCCCGGGGCCGTCCACGAGCGCAACATCGGCCCCGGGGGAAGGGGCCCAGAACTCCAGGGGTCCACGCACGGAGGCATTGGTTTGCCGGACGTCTGGGCCCCCAGCCCGTTTGGTCAAGCAGTGGCGAAGCGTCCCGGCTCGCCGATAGCCCCACCAAAAAATGTTCTAAGAATTGTTTTGTGGTTCCCACGAAATGTTTTTAGAGCATTTCTGGCTGGGACTGGCTTGCTTTAACACATCGGGTTTATGTTCTAAGAACACTTTTTTTTGTTATCAGAACACTTTTAGCTTCTGAGAACACTCCGTGGTATGACTATAGGAATGCCGGGGCGGTCGGTCCTTGCTCAAGTTGGGCCTATGGTATCTCAGCCCCACCACCCGGAACCCGAAGCGAACAGCCAGTGGCCCCAGAGGGCTACGTCGGCCAGTCGGGTCCAGGCCACGCCACCGAGGATGGGGATCGGACAAACGATGCTGAGAGGAAACGAATATGTCTAAGCATACTACATGTTCGGAGCTTCGCGTGGGTTTTTTGGATCGGCGTTCGGGGGCCCTGGTGGCATGGCCGCCAGGGGGCGCCAGCGCAGATCCAAGGAATCCTCCAGGACTTCCGTAAGGTTCGGTCGGGCATGTTCTCCTACAGGCGGAAGTTGGGAAACATTTTAGAAGTACACCAAACATACCAAAACAAATGATACCGGAGAAAAACAACGATCATAATTAGTTTAGGGTTGTAGGGCTATAGGGCGATGGGGCTGTAGGGCTGTAGGGCTATCGGGCTACATGGGGTGTAGGGCTAGTAGGGCTATAGGGCGATAAGGCTATAGGGCTATAGGGCTACCGGGCACCTGGGCATCCAGGCACCCGGGCACCTGGGCACCCGGGCACCCCTGGGCCCCCGGGCGCCCCCGGCCACCCGGGCTCCCGGGCACCCACACCTCACCTGACCATATGAATCCGCTGGGGCCCTTGCAGAGGCAAGCTCTGACTGGAGAAGACTGGAACAGATGCTTGAAACATCGTCCCCAGATTATTTTTCTACTTTTGGGGGATCTTCCTCCTGTAGAGGGGCATGCCCGACTTCACCGTGAGGTTCTGCCTGTGCTGCCTCCTGTTCCTCCTAGGACACGGAGCCGATCACCGCGGTAGGGGTCGACCTCGGCAACGTCGCGGTGGCGGCAGAGGTTTTCCTCCCGAGCACCACCCGAGAATCGGGCAGTGCCAAAGGGGTCACCATGCGGGGGGTCACACATGTCGACTGTGGCTCGAAACGCGAGGAGGTTTTTCTGGTTATGCGGGCTCGTGGGGCCACCTAGAGGGTGCGAAGTCGGTCGCGCTTCGCGCTTCGCGGTCTGGGCGATTGCAGAGCGAGGCGCGAGTCCACCATCCTGCTCCCGGGGGGTGGGCGGAGAGGCGGCGCGAAAGCGCGAAGATGCAGGCAACCCGCATAGTGAGGATGAGCGAGTTCACCAGGTTTCCCTTGCGTCCTTTCCCCCTGTTCCTTCGGCTAATCCTTGGCCGCTCTCGCTCGCCGCGCCCCGCCCGCAGAGTGTGGGCATGGGTCTCCAGGGCCCTTGCATCCCTATCGTGCGTCCTGGCTATACGGGTTGACTGTGCAGTGGAAGCCCATGCCAAGAAGCACCCTGCTTGCCTCCAGGGTGCCCTGGGTTTCTTGGGTGTTGATGGCTCTGCCATGGGAAGCGCGACGTCCCCATGCCAAAAGTCAACGGACGTCCTGGGCTTCCAGGGTTGGGTTTCAGTCGGGCCTGTCCCTCTACAGGGGGGCAATTCAAAAGTAGTTAAAACATAGTCGGGTGACTATTTTTTGGCTCTTTTTGAGCACTGTTGGAGTATGGTTTGAATATCTGTAATTTTTCGCCCAAGATTCCCCTGTACGGGGACAGGCCCGACCGAAGGTTGGGTTTCTCGCGGAAGGCTTCTCCGGGGCTCTGCTGCAGCGCGGCGCCCCCGCGCCGCGCGGAGCGCCGCAGCGCGAGGGCAACTGGTGGCCCCAGGGGCTCGCTGCTGTGGGCTCCTCGGGCTGCTTCCTGTGGGGCCCCGCCCCTCGAGGTACGTCGGAAACTGGGGCATGGACACTACTCGGGGGCGGCAAAGAGGGGGGTGATGACTAGGGGGGGGGGAGATCATGGCGG
Organism: Prorocentrum cordatum; assembly: GCA_963575745.1. NCBI lineage: Eukaryota > Dinophyceae > Prorocentrales > Prorocentraceae > Prorocentrum > Prorocentrum cordatum. The sequence goes on from CAUYUJ010015725.1 coordinate 224,613, forward strand.
GGGCCACGATTTTTCCCCAGCTTTCATGGCGCCTCTTCTTATTTCATTACGTCCCTGCCCCCCCCCCCCCGCTGGGCCGCGCACGTGCCGCCGGTCATGATTTGCACACACCCCTCTTGGACACCCCCCTCTTGGCCGCTCCCGAATTACCAGCGGCGGGCTGTTTTCAGTCCCAGAACTTTTTGAGGGTCGGGGACGGCGTCGGAGTGGTGTGGTGTATACGATTTCCCCGTTCCCCCGTTGAAGCGACGAAACATGTATACACCAGGATCCCGTATACACCAGGATCCGCTCTCTTGTGCGAATTTCAGTGCGGGGCCGTAGAAAACGTCGGTGTATAATAGAGTCCGGTCACTTAGTGTGAGCTTGTTTTCTTCAGATCCAGGCAAGAGTTCTTGCATGGTGTTCCCCCCCCTTCAGTCGCCCCCCGCCCCTCTTCAGTCGAACACAACAGCGTGCAGGTGCCTGTCGGCTCGCGCGACTCCCGCACGCCAAGTTGTTTTCCGGCCTGCTTCAGGCTCAGCCCCCCCCCCCTCCGTCCATGCAAGTCAGCTTGCCCGAGTCAAAAAAGAACAGGAGGAGGAGGAGGAGGAGGAGAAAGGGGAGAGGAAGAGGGAGAGGAGGAGGAGGGAGGAGGAGGGAAGAGGAGCACACAGGTCCCAGGCGTGCTCGCGCGGCTCAAGGGGCGCGGGCCTTCTCGGAAGGCTCGGAGGTCTCCCGGGATCGCGCACAGCAGCGACGATTCGGGGGGCGTTCCAGGGAGGCCCTCGCCTTCGAGGATCGAAGGTGGCCTCGGGGATCGCCTGCGAGGATCGATAACACACAAAAGCTTTAAACATAATATAATAGTATTAATAATAAAAATAATGATAATAATGATAATAATGATAATAACAATGATAATAACAATAATGATAAGGATCGAGGATCGCCTTCGAGGCTCGAGGATCGCCTGCGAGGATCGATAACACACAAAAACTTTAAACATAATATTATCACTAATAATAACAATAATAATCATAATAATGGTAATAACAATAATAATAAGAATGATAAGGATCGAGGATCGCCTTCGAGGCTTCGGCGGAAGTCGGCGGAAGGCCGCCAGAAGGCGTCGGAAGTAAACGATGGCGGCTCTTCCGGCGCAGGTGTGGCGGAAGGGTTTTAGGGGGCTCAAGAGTCGGGTATAGCCAGGGCCCCGGGTAAGGGGACCCGGTTAGTGGTAGGGCCCTGGGGCCCCTTAGTTGGCCAGATTCACTAAACCAGGTTTGCCGTAACTGGTGTTTTTCGGGTGACGGCAGTTCCGGTTAGCGGAACGGGGCGGGGGGGGGGCGCCTCCTGGTACGCATCACTAAACCAGGTTCCACTAAACCCAGCTCTGCCAACGCCCGAAAGAGGCGGGGGCCAATGGACACGGGGGTCGGCCACGGCGCCAGGTCTTGCCGGATCTTGCAGGGCCAGGGGTGCACTGACCCGGGATTGGGTGTAGGATTTTGCAGGACGTTGCAGGATTTTGCAAAGGCGCCCTCGAGGGCGCGAAGTTATTCGCGCTTCGCGGTTCGGCTTCGATTCCTCCTCATCCTCCTCTTCTCCCCTAAGAGGCGGCGCGGGAGCACGAAGTTATTCGCACTTCGCGCTTCGATCGGCGCGAAGCGCGAAGTTGGGAGCCCTTGATTTTGCAGGTTCTGACTGACTGAGCCGGGTCTGGATTGACCCAGGTCGGAGGATCCCCGGACGAGGCCGCCTCCGCCGGCGGAAGGGTGGTGCAAGCCAGCGGAAGTAGAAGTTGCGCCCCCAAGAGATGAAAACGGTTTGGGGCTCAGGGTCTTCAAGGGCGCCCTCGAGGGCGCGAGGTTATTCGCGCTTCGCGGTTCGGCTCCGATTCCTCTTCCTCCTCTTCTCCCCTGGGAGGCGGCGCGAGAGCGCGAAGTTATTCGCACTTCGCGCTTCGCGCAGCGCGAAGCGCGAAGCTGGGAGCCCTTGGGTCTTCGGTATCGGCAATTGTTTCCCACGTTTGGTTATCACGTCGGATCTGCAGACAAATGCGTACACGTTCGCGGATCTCTGCAAAAGTTCTGCGCATGTTCCATGGACTCGACGAGGCAGATCAATTTGTGGGCGGATGCATTACCAGACCCCCGACGTCGTGATTTTTGTCACAACGCCGACCCCCAGAAGTCAGGCACTCTTCCCAGGGACCGGTCTTTCCTCCTGAGTCGATTCAGGATGAAACATTGGTTTTTCATCCCGTGTCGACTCAGGATGAAAAACCGTCAAAGCGATCGTTTTTGACGTTCCTGGGGCCCAGCAAGGGTTCCAGGAGGCCGAACATAGCGAACAACATCCCGTCGCGATTTCTTCACAACTCGAGGGGGTCGGGTTCTGCAGTCGATGCGAGGGCTTGATTCTTTTGTCAATGCGCGGTCCCTGGAAGTCCCGACCATTCTCTGGGACCGATTTCTCATCCTGAGTCGTTGTTTGACGGTCTCGAGGCCCAGCGGGGGCCTCCAGAGGCCGCGAGCAGCCAAAAACCTCCCGCCGTGATTTTGTTTCCAGGGCGCGATCTCATGCCTGGGCTCTGTACTCGATGCTCGCCTGGCGGTGAACCCCCGTGGCACTGCACCCGAGCGGCGGCCGCCGCGCGAGCGTCTGGGCCGGCCCCGACGACCATCCAGTCGGCCTCGGCGGGGCTCTGCCTGGCCGCCGCGGGCGCGGGCTGGCGCGGCGCGCCCGTGCGGCTGCTGCCCTGTGCGCCCGGCGCCGGCGCGGAGTTCACCTTGGATGCCGCGGGTCTCCTGTCCCAGACTATCGGGGGCGGAAACGAGGGGGGTGATGACTAGGGGGGGGGAATCTCATGGCGGGGGCCATGATATTTCCCTAGATTTCGCGGCGCTTCTTCTTATTTCATTACGTCCCTGGCCTCCCCGCTGGGCCGCGCACATGCCGCCGGTCATGATTTGCACCCCCCCTTCTTGGACACCCCCCTCTTGGTCGCTCCCGAGACTAGGGGAACGAAGAATGACATAAACATAAAAACTCGGAGGTCCGCGCGGATTTCCCGGATCGGCGCCTCTGTCGCCGCCCCTGGCGCGATCCGCGCGCCAGGGAGGGGGGCCCAGCGCCGATCCGAGAAGTCTGCGCGGACTCCCGAGTTTTTTTGCTTACACCCCCAGGACGAAAGTTTTTTCTTTTTGGGCCTGGAGCGACGGTTCGAAGTCTTGAGCAGACGCGTATGGGATAACCGCCGTGGAATCCAACGAAGTTCGCGCGGATCCAATGTTGGTTTCGATTTCTGTTTCGGTTGGTCCGAGTTCCGTCCCCGCGGATCCGATTTCGGATTTCCTGGATTCGCGTAGCGTATTTGGTTCACGGCGGATCCGATTTCTACACCGTTTTTTTTTTGTTTTTCCTTTTTTTTTGTTTGTTTTTTTGTTTTAAAAAATAGTATTATTAATAGTATTATTATTATACATATATACATATCTATATATATAATGTTTTAATTACAACGGGGAGCCAGAAGAAATCGAATCCGCGGACCCCGGAACCCGCCCGTGTTAAGATTCTACGGGGGAAGGGGGGGATCAATTTTCCGCGAGCTCGGGTCCCACTCAACATGGATACGTCTCTCTCCTCCCGGTTGCTGCACGCAGCTCGTCCAAATGCCGCCCGTTCAGCGTTGCCGATGTTATCTCGCGAACTCCTCATCGACATTCTCACGTCACGAGGAGAACCTCTCGTCCTGCGTAGGTGTGTCATTCTTCTTTCCCTTACAGACATCATCGCGTCGTGGGAAAGATCACGACGGGAGGTTTTGGCCATTTTCGGCAAGTAGGGGCCCTCGCCAGGCCTCGGGACCTTAGTGGGCCCCAGAAGCGGCAGGGCCGTTTTTGCGCCGTTTTCGAAAAAGTGTCCCTTGAAAATGTAGACGGCCAGAAAAACGGCGACCAGAAACGGCAACAAAACGGCTCCAGGATTGGAACCGGAGCGGGAACCCGTAAAAGAACGGCGACGGAACCGGTAAAAAAACGGCGTCGGAGCCGGCAACAAAAACGGCAAAACGGAACCGGTAAAACAACGGCCCTGTCGTTTCCAGGGCCCGCTAAGGTCGGGACCGCCAACAAGAACGATTCAGGATGAAAAATTCGGTCCCAGGGGAAGGGTCGGGACTTCGGGGGCCGCGCCTTAAAACAAGCAGGACGTCACATGTCTGGGGTGGGGTCGGGGGCGAGATGGGCACGGAAACCATGCAAGGACCGGCCACAGCGTTGTTTAGCTTGGGGTGGTCCTTTTTTTCTGGACGCCCGAAATGGGTACGGAAATAATGCGTACAACAGCAGTTCTTGTTCATTTTGAACAGGACTGGCTGTCCGCGCCGCCGCGGCCTGTGTCCATTTGAGACAGAATGCCGCCTGCCCAACAGCGGCCGCTGTTGGTTTGGGACAACATTTGTTGTTGGGCATTGTACTTATTCTTTCGGTACCCATTTCGGTTGTCCAGATTTTTGTTGTGTTATTCGCATCGTTCGCAGTTTTGTTCTGGCTCGGGCCTCTGTTGTTCGGTTAGTGTTTGTTTCGTTTCGTTGCTCGTTTTTTTATGACCGTCTCGGTGTGCTTTGCGCTTCGTTTGTCACCGGTTTCGTTTGAAGCTTTTTTTGGATATAACGTTGGGTGTCGTTCACTTGCTCGTTTTAAGTGTCATTTCGGTTTAAGCATCGTTGTGGTCGGTCTTCGGAACAATTGGTACAGCGTCCACCAGCAGCTCTTGTTCCGAACAGGATTTGCTGTCGGCGTCTCCACGGTCCTTGTCTTTTTGTTGAGACACAAACTCGCCTGCCCACCAGCGGCCGCTGTCGGTTTTGGACAGTACTCGTTGTTGGGAATCGTATCCATTTTTCCCGTACCCACTTCGGGTGTTCAAACATTGAACCAGAGACCCGAGGTTTTGAACAAATTGGAGCGGCCGATTTTCCCTCGTTTTCGGCCTCGCGGGGCCCTCAATGGACCTTGGGATTGTCAAACAACCATTCAGGACGAAGAACGGCCCTGGGGAATTTGTCCAGGCATCCAGGG
>CAUYUJ010015725.1:234684-254684 GCA_963575745.1 Prorocentrum cordatum
TGCTTTTAGGGTTCAAGAGTTGAGGACAGAACTCACTCGCGCGGCAGTCGCTCTGGTTGTCGGCGACGCTGGGGGGCGACGAGGCCGCATTCAGTGACTTGACATTAGCCCCGGGGCGTTTCTTGACAGTGTGCCAGGAAGAGTTCGCTTGCATTGATATGATGCCATGCGCGCTCGCGAATGCCACGGGCCAGGCGGTCGCCCGATCCATCATCCAACAGTGGGAAGTGATTCCTCGGCGAGACCACCACATAATGACTGTCCTGCTCATGGGCGAGTTCGAGCAGGACATCAGGGGGATCGCTGTCGCTGACGAGGGCAGCGGCGACGCCCCAGGCCGCCTGGGGGAAGAAAGCCGAAGCCTTTCGGAGGACCCCACTGTCATCCCAGGTTGTTGAAGGCCGTCACAGGTCAACCAAGCTCAGCAAAGCTCGCGGCGGCGCCTCTCGCTCGCCGCGGCTGGTGTCCCCGAACAGGATCTGGCAAAACCTGGATATCGCGGCGATGCTCGAGGCGTGCCCCGAGGGGGGAAGCACGTCTAGATTGCGAGCTTCGACGCGCGACGAGGGTGTTGCAGACGGAACGTAAGTTGTTCTTGGCGCGCGTCAAGACACCGCTTCGTCAGTGCATCCGGCGAGTATATCGCCTCGGCGAGTTCAGCAATTTCGCTTGGGGTGAGATTATGACAGGGGACACTGCTGCAGCCGCGATTGTGATTGCGGGCGTTGCAGATGGCGCTGGCGCAGGCGAGGCGCCGCCAGTGGGCGGCGGAGATGCTGGCGATGGCGGCGGCGGCCTTGCCCCGCCACCTGGGCGCGACGCAGCGCTGGTCATGCCCCACGGAGGGGCCACCTTTGCCCGCCGACCAGGGGGCCAACTTGAAGAAGAGCTTTTTGGCCGCAGCGATTCACCCCCGCTGCTTCTACAGCGTCGCGGTCCCAGACCTCGACGACCCCTTCGTGTTCGAAGCCTTGAAGGTGGTGACGAAGCCATGGCTCACTGTCAATCCCATCAGAGCGCAAGTGAGGTAGCCGATCTTTGGACTAGCCATTCAGACATGTGCGTTCTAGGGTCCCGCAAGGGGGGTCGGTGCGGTCATATGCCCTGATGGCGGTGGATTTCGGATTGATATCGATGCAACTGCCCCATGGGCGAATCTCATGGGTGAGTGGTGCGCGTGGGAGGTTGCGAGAAACCGCGACATGCCTGGCTGCCTTGATTTGAAGGCGTGCTCCCTGTCTCAACCAGCTATGGCATTGACCGGCTCGCAGCGCCCGCCCCTGGTCATCAAGCAAGCGCCCAGCAGCTGAGATTTTGCCATGTCCGACACCTTGGTCGCCCACAAGTCTGAGGGTGCCTCCATGGCAGAGTGCAGCATACGAAAAGTGAGTTCCCGCCGAGGGCATCTCGTTGCCGTGGGGCCCCTTGGTGGAGCAGGGCTTGGCGGAGATGCGCAGCGACGCCCCGATCGATTATTGCAAGAACTCGCTCCGAGGGAACATCGTTCTACCTGGACTGCCAGCGAGCACGCACAAGCGGATGCTACAAGGGGAGGCGTTCGAGGACGTGATCGCCGAACAAGACCGCCCTGAAGACGTGGAAGACGGCGAAGTCCCTGGCGGGGAGCCCGAGCTTGCTGCCTCGGTGGACGGTTCGGAATCTGCCGGGCCTATTTGCGACGAGTCGCTAAGGTCCGACTCGTCTTCGTCATCGGGCAGCTCGCCTTCGAGCTCCTCTTCGAGTTCCAGCAGCTCGAGCTCGAGTACCTCCGACGAGTTGCTGGCGCCAGAGGTCGAGGTCGTTGCTGGCCCCGCCTGTGAAAGAGCAGAATTTTTCTGGGGCCAGCGCCTCGCCACTGAAGATCGCATGGTCATCTCGGGGTATTTCCGACATCGGCTGAAGTGCGACAGCCACCCGATTGTGTTCGGAGGCGGAACGCGATGGCTGCTCAGTGTGTTGATCTGGGCATCTACCAGCCCATTGCGTACCTGGCCGCGTGGCAGGATATGGGCCGACACAGGGGCAAGGCTGCCCACGGGAGTCGGCACCTGGAGATTCCTCTGGAAGACCAGAGGGCGTGGCTAGTTGCGAACGGCCACATATGATGTCAACAAGTCTGGCCGAATGGGCCTGAGCGTGCCTCTATCGTTTCCGCATGTTGAATCCAGTCGGAAATTCATCACACCGTCATCAGCATCTTCGCCATCAGCCTCATGTGTGCCGCAGCATGTCAATATGGATTTGGTGCCCGTGTGCTTTAACCATCATTAGTTTCGTCGTCATTCCCACCTTCAGTAGCGTCACCATTTTTCTTGCCTGTTATGCAGTGCGTCGGCATTGGGTGCTCGCGTCCTCTGGTCTGATGTCTTCTGGCGCATTTCGGCCAAGTTTCGGGGTGCCCCACTGTGCGCTCTGATGGCCCCTCGCCCCCCAGCGTGCGTCTGGCTCTGGTTCCACCTTCGACGGTTACCCTCTTCATCGCCCTCGCCAGCATCACATTCATCATCATCCGCATCATCCTCAGATAGCTGTTTGCAACCCAAGCGTTCAGCGCAGAGTTGTCCCGACCGACGCCAGCTGGGTCGCGCCCTCTGGGCCCAGCGCAGGCCCGAGCAGCAGCGCCCCTCCTGGAGCAGATGGTGCTGACCTTGAAGGAGCGCAGACTTCAGTGCGTCATCATGGCGAAGGATAAGGGGATCAAGATCCTCAAGCGCATCAACGCGAACTAAGTGGAGCTCCAGCTCCAGCACCACTCGAAGGTCGGGAAGCACGCCAAAGCTGCCGCGAGGCACACGGGCATCGACTACCAGAGCCTCTTCGACAAATACCGCCAGACCTGAGACTGTTGTTAGGCTCAGCTCAGGAGCTCCGGAACCGCACGCTTGGTGACGGTGCGCTTGGTCGTTGCAGAGTTGCAGATAGTTTAGCCCGCGTTCTAGTTTTGCATCGGGCGAAGCGGGGGCGTTCGCCCACGCGACTTGCGCGCAGTGGCCCGACAGTCCAGAACCATGACAGATGACCAATTTCTGAGTTGAAAATGCGAGACGCAGTATCAGCTGCTGCCACTCTGCCGCGCCTCCTCGCTGGGCCCCGTTCCAGGTGCCTGGGGCTTCTCTGATCCCTTCTCCACTCCCGCTCGTCCGTGCCCCACTCGCCCTCCCACGCTGATCCTGACCCCCGATGCGCTTCTCTGCGTGGCATTGTTCAGAGGTGGCCCTGCCTCCGCAGCAGACCGTGACTATCAATGCTGGTTTATTGGAAGTACCGCTTGCTGAAAGTGTCTCTCGGTTTAGAGATGAGTGCCATTGCTTCCATTATTTTCCTTATGCGCTAGGGCAACTTTCAAAACCAAGCAGCTCGAAATCACTCCTCAATCACTTCTGCCTGTCCGAACCTCTGCGAAACCATTCGCAATCATTCGAAATCACTCCGAAATCACTCCAGGCCTTTCCGAAATCATTCCGAAATCATGTCGAATCACTCCAAGCCTCTCCGAAATCATCTGGGATCACTCCGCATTCATTCCGAAATCATTCGAAATCACTCCGGCACCCTTTCGGGTCTTCCCCAGCTTGAAGTGTTTTTGTACTTTTCATGGGGTGTAAGCAGCAACGTCATCTCTCGTCGTCTTGTCTGGCTTCATCACATCTTAATTTCCACAGGCTCGCGCAAGGCCATAAGGGGCTTCAAAAGGTAGAGAGGGGGCACATGGTCATGGGGGGAGTGGAGACTCCGCGGGGGCAAATCGCAACCAGAGACGAGGGGGAAGCGGTGACGGATGGAAGGGGGGCAAATGGCAACGAAGGAGGGGGAGGAGACACATTGTAGGAATAACCCATGGTAGCGGAGGGAGGGGGGACAAAAAGGTAACCCAACCCTTCGCGCTGCCGCTGGCCAGGCCGACGGTCCGCCGCTTGCTTGGGCCCGGCTTGCCGGCCTCTGTGACGCGCGCGTTCCATTGGCCGAGGTTATTCGGCAGGCTTCGAATGAAGGCCTTCTTCGACGAGGCCCCCGGGGCTTCCCCGCAGGGTTTTCGGAGCCCGTGGAACTGCTCGGCGGTCATCGGGGCCATTCCGAGCGCGTTGTTTCCGCGCCAGTCTCCGCTCGCATCCACCTGCCCCCACTTTTTCAACGTTTTTCCCAAGTCTTCCTTCCCTTTCCCTTGATCTTCATTTTCATGTCCCTCGCGCTCCGCTGTGCTATTCGTCAGTTCTTGGCATTCCGCCCACTCCCCCCCAGGCCGCCCCTTCCCACCCCGACAATATCCACCCTTCCCCGCTCGCATTCCGCATTCCCCCCAAATCATTCCCAGCCCCTCCTCCAGATTCCTCCGCGCGCCCCGCGCTCCTCCCAGCTCCTCTTCTCCACTCCTTGCCGCTTCTCGTCCTGAGACCCTACTCTTGTCCACTCCGCCCCAATCCACTCCACGTCCCCGCGTTCCTCTCGACGCGGTTGCAGTTCTCGCTTCCTTTCCGCCCCGCTCTCCCATCATCCCGTTTCTTTTCAAGGCTCCGCGGAAATTGTGTCTGACACCAGTGCGCAGCTCCGCGCCCCCCGCGGGGGCATCCACGATGTGTTTTTTCAAGGGGGCGATGCGTGGCGCTGTGCATGGCGCGCCCCGCGGTGAAACTTATTGTTGACCTGTGTTGGAGTGGCCGGCGCAAGGTGAATCGCCACTCGCAGCGCAAGTCGCCCCCCCTTTTTTTTGCCCCCCCATTCCCTTCCTCCGGCCCCTTCGCCTTCATTCTCTGCCGTCATCTGTTGCCCTTCGTCTTCAAGGGATTCACCAGCCGCGCGCGGCGGGCGGGCATCCAGCGTTTGAAATGTGCATATTGAATGACACGCAAGCAAGTAAAAGCGAACCGTTTTAAAACGATTGTTGTTGTTGTTGTCGTTGATGTTGTCGTCGTTGTTGTTCGGCCGCCGGGGGCCGCGGTCGGGCCCATGGGCCCCGGGGGCGTGAAAAACGGACGCGGGGTGAAAGACCGCGCAAGAAAGGCCCCACAGAGGGTCCGGGGTCTCAAGGGCTCCCACGAGGGCGCGAAGTTAGTCGCGGTTCGCGGGCTTCATTTCTCCTCCCCCCCTCCTCGTCCTCCTCCTTTGGGGGCGGCGCGAGAGCGCGAAGTTGGGAGCCGTTGGGTGTCAGGGGGCCGATTTTTGAGCGCGTTTGGCATCGTCACGCCCCCCTGCTAAATGATTTGCAGGGGGACCAGCCAGTTCAGACCTCCTCGCCGCCCGCGGCTCTCCGCGCGGGCTTCCTCGTGCGAGGGGGGATAGCGGCTGGACCGGAGACCCGTGTCCAGAAACGCACTGCTTGCCACCATTGTGCCCTGGGCGTTTTGGGCTCCGATGGTCTTGCAATGGAAAGCGCTACGTTCCCACGCCAGAGATCCATGGACGTCCTGGGGTCTCAGGGTTGGGTGTCTGATGGAAGGCCTCTTATATACTGGCCTCCGCTGTATGCGCCGATTCTGTGCTCAGGGTGGGCCTGGCCACAATCGGCGCATGTTCGGCGGCGAGCGAGGGGGGGACAGTGAGGAGGAAAAAGCCTTTTCAGAAGGCAGCGGGACCTGTCGGAGGCCATCGCGCCTTCTGAGAAAGTTTCGTTTTGCGTCTAAGGGGGGTTACGAACTTTTCAGGAGGCTGGGGGGCGCCCGAGTTTTTTGACAAGGTCCGCCCCTTCTCACTTCTCCCCCGCGTTTGCCGCCAACATGTCCACAGTTCCCCTGTCCTCGATCTCTAAGATCGGCGCCCGGCCCGCCCGGGCGGCGCCTCTGGCGCCACCACTGACGCGCCCCGCGCGCCAGGGAAAGGGGGTCCAGCGCCGACGCGAGAGATCCGCGCGGAGTGCCGAAGGGTTGTGCTCCTCTTCCTCCTCCTCCTCCTCATCATCATCATCATCATCGTCCTCCTCCTCCTCCTCCTCATCATCATCATCATCATCACCGTCGTCCTCTTCCTCCTCCTGCTCCTCCTCCTCCCTGGGAGTGCTCTGGAGCGCCTGGGAACGCCTTGCGCAGCTGCTTCTCCCTCCGGCGTCCGACTGTGCGGGCGGCGACGTGGGGGAGGCCGACCGCCGGGCCGGGCAGGCGTGGCTGTGGGGCGAGGACTCGCCACGAAGCGCGCGCCGGTCCTGAGGGCAACGGGCCACGAGGCCTTCGGTTTGGTCTGGGCTGGTTTGGGGGGTGGTGAACTCCTGGCCGAGCACCCGGTTGGCGGCCTCGCGCTCCGCGATCGAGCCGCGAGGGTAGAACAAAAGAAGGCACGGCATGAGCACCCGCGGTCGGGGCTCCGCGAGGCTTCCCGTCATCGGCGCCGGCATCCTACCCGAGGTTCCAGGTCTGCGTTTTTTTGTTGTGCTGCTTCCTTTCTGTTTTCGTGAGTTCACGGCGGCTTTCCAGCTTCGGAATGCGTCCCAGTAATTAACCGCGCCTCGCCGAGAGCGTTGTGGGGGTGCCCAGATTGCCCCGAGCGGCTCTCAGAGACCCGAACGCCGACCTGAAGAGCCAGATGACCCATGAAGCAAGCGGGCTCTCAGGGAAACGGGTCCTGAGCGTTGCCCACGTTCTTCGGGTTCCTGGGGCCCCCCTCGGGCCCAGGGGCTGTTCAAAGACGGCTCAGGATGGGGAGCCCGTCTTGGAGGAAGGCCCCCGGGATCCAGGACCCACCCTGGGACTCGACGCTGTGGAACCGTTCGCAGCAGATCGCATGTTCTGCTGCGCTTTTCGAGCCGAGTCGACTTGCGATGGCCCAGAGCACGAGAGTGAGCGAGAACGCCCAGTGTGTCAAGATTCAAGCAGTGGCCAAGCGTCCCGGCTCGGCTATAGCCCCACCAAACAATGTTCTAATCACGTTTTGCGGTTCCCACGAAAAGTTCTTAGACCATTTTTGGTTGGGATTGTTTTGTTTCAACACTTCGGGTTCATGTTCTAAGAACATTGTTTTCGTTTTTAGAACATGTTTGGGTTCTAAGATCACTTCGTGGTAGGACTATAGACTATAGGAATGCCGGGACGGTCGGTCCCCGCTCAAAAGACTGCCGCGCCCTGGTCTTTGGGCATCAGAAGCGATGCCGGGTGCAGAGTGGAGGCGGCTTCCGGCGTCCAGGACCCGCTCCGAGGGATGCGATGTTTTTTATGTTTTTTCATTTCTGTTTCAGAGCGCGGGGCCCACTGAAAGTCCCGACGCTGTCCCCAGGACCATTGATCAGAGCCCCGAATCATCAGGGGTAACTCGGGTCAGGGATAACTCGGGTTCGTTTTTCGGGAATCCAAACCCGAGTTGCCCCGGACCCGAGTTACCCCGGATAACTCGGGCGTCCAGAGCCCCGAATCATCAGGGGTAACTCGGGTCAGGGATAACTCGGGTTCGTTTTTCGGGAATCCAAACCCGAGTTGCCCCGGACCCGAGTTACCCCGGATAATTCGGGCGTCCAGAGCCCCAAAATCATCAGGGGTAACTCGGGTCAGGGATAACTCGGGTTCGTTTTTCGGGAATCCAAACCCGAGTTGCCCCGGACCCGAGTTCCCCGGATAATTCGGGCGTCCAGAGCCCCAATCATCAGGGGTAACTCGGGTCAGGGATAACTCGGTTCGTTTTTCTGGAATCCAAACCCGAGTTGCCCGGACCCGAGTTACCCCGGATAACTCGGGCGTCCAGAGCCCCAGTCATCGGGGGTAACTCGGGTCAGGGATAACTCGGTTCGTTTTCGGAATCCAAACCCAGTTGCCCGGACCCGAGGTTACCCCGGATACTCTGGCGTCCAAGCCCCGAATTATCAGGGGTACTCGGGTTCAGGGGGTTCGTTTTTTTCGGGATCCAAACCCGATTTGCCCCGACCCGAGTTTACCCCGGATAACTCGGGCGTCCAGAGCCCCGAATCATCAGGGGTAACTCGGGTCAGGGCTAACTCGGGTTCGCTTTTCGGGATTCCGAACCCTCAAAAAAAACGAAAAAAAAAAAAGAAAAAAAAAAAACAAAAAGGGAGAGTTACCCCGGGCCCGAGTTACCCCGGATAACTCTGGCGTCCAGAGCCCCAAATCATCAGGGGTAACTCGGGTCAGGGCTAACTCGGGTTCGCTTTTCGGGAATCCGACCCGAGTTACCCCGACCCGAGTTACCCGCCCGTATAACTCGGGCGTCCAGGCCCCGAATCATCAGGGGTAACTCGGTCAGGGATAACTCGGGTTTGCTTTTTTCGGGAATCCAAACCCGAGTTGCCCCCGACCCGAGTTACCCCGGATAACTCGGGCGTCCAGAGCCCCGAATCATCAGGGGTAACTCGGGTCAGGGATAACCCGGGTTCGTTTTTCGGGAATCCAAACCCGAGTTGCCCCGGACCCGAGTTACCCCGGATAACTCGGGCGTCCAGAGCCCCGAATCATCAGGGGTAATTGTTGACGCTTCGCGTATCCCCACCAGCCCATCCAGAAACGATGCTCAGGGGAGTTGAGGTGATCAGGGAAGTCGGGGAGCATGCAGAATAACAAAGGGCGGGGGAAGCTGTCACAGACCCCGAGAGGGGGAGGATGGAAGAGGAGTCGTCATCGTCGTCGTCGTCGTCGGAGGAGGAGGAGGAGGAGGAGGGGGAAGAGGAGGAGGAGGAGGAGGAGGAGGAGGACGGAGAAGGAGGAAGAATCGGAGGAGGAGGAGGAGGAGGGGAAGGAGCTTCTTGGGGGTCTTTTGAGGGCCTCTTGAAGGGCTTTTTGGGCGCCTTGGGGCATCTTGGGCGCCTCTTGGGACCCTCTTGAGGCGCTCTGGGGAGCCTTCGGGGCGCTTTTGGGGCCATCTTGGAGGGAGTCGATCAAACAAGAGGGGGGGTTTATTAGCGTCCCCCCTCGGAAGCCCCTAAAATCGCCTCTTGGACCCCTCTTGGAACGCTCTTGGAGTGCTCTTGGGCGCTCTTGGGGCCGTCTTGGGGCTCTTTTGGGGCTCTCTTGGGGCCCTCTTGGGCCATCTTGGAGCCATCTCCAGGCCTCGGATAGCCATCGGAAGCGAAAAGGCGAGAAAGCAAAAATCATTGATTTTCCTTAGGTTTTGGGACGATTTTGGCCTCTTCGGGGCCTCCTTGGGGAGCTGTTTGGCCACTTGGAGTTATCTTGGGTCCGTCTTTGGGCTTCTTGGAACCATCTTAGGAGCCATCGTGAGCGATCTTGCGCTATCTTGAGCCATCTTGGAGCTCATCTTGGGTTCTCTGAGGCGCTCTTGGAGCCGTCTTGGGCCATCTGGGACGCTCTAACTACCCGCCGCCCCCCCCGTCCAGGTCCAGGGGAGGGGGTAGGGGGAGGGGTAAACCCCACCCAAGTGGGAAGAGGGAGGGTGGAAGAGGGGGTGGAAGAGTATCTGCTCTAGACCACCTACGCCCACATTGCTTGTGGATTACTACTACTACTACTACTACTACTACTACTACTACTACTACTACTACTACTACTACTACTACTACTACTACTACTACTACTACCACTATTACTATTACTACCACCACTACTACTACTACTACTACTATTACTACTACTTTTACTACCACTACTACTCCTACTACTACTACTACTACTACTACTACTACTACTACTACTACTACTACTACTACTACTACTACTACTACTACTACTACTACTACTACTACTACTACTACTACTACTACTACTACTACTACTACTACTACTACTACTAATACTACTAGTACTAGTAGTACTGCAAGTACTTGTCATAGCACTACTTTTTCTGTTACTACTACTACTACTACCACTACCACTACCAACACCACTACCACTGGTAGTACTACTCCTGCCTCTTGGGGCCTCCTGGGCCCCCTTGGGGTGTCCTGTCAGACCGTCGGGTTTCCTCCGGCCACCTCTGGTTTCCTGCGGTGTACCGGGCCATTCTCGACTCGTCTGGCAATGCGTGCGCGGCATTCAACACGCGCTCGCCAGTTCCCGTCGGCAACCGCCATCGCGGCCGATCAGCTGTACCAAACCGGCTGGCCGGTGTGACTTCGGCCCCCAGTTGTGCCAGCTTTGCTTCTTATGTTGTGGGAGGGCGGGTGGGACTGGGCATGCCATGCTTGACTCGCTCGAGCTGGCTAGATTGACTCCTACTCCTACTCCTACTCCTATCCTTATTCCTTATTAGAATATACTCCTACTCCCCCCTCAGGCCGGCCATTAGGGGCCGCATCCGGGTGGTCCCATCCTAACCTGTAAAAACAATACAAAATCAACATTTTTCATATTTTTTCCTCTCGACATGGACGTCCTGTCGTCCACGGCGATAATCCATTGCAAAAAATACCACAAAGAACACACGCGCGCGTTCATGTCAGAATCCTACCGAACACCGTGTGTTTGCAAGCATTTCAACATAAAAACATCAAAAACCCAATGCTTTTTTTTTTCACAAAAATTGTACAAATTTCCCGCCCGGGCTCTCTTGCTGAAATCATAGGAAAACCATAGGAATCTTAAGAATTCGGTCAAATCCAGCGATTTCACGTCATCGCGCGGTGCACTCGCGATGCTCTGTCATGCACCCAGGCCGCGAATCCTGTGCAAAAAATACCACAAAGAGCACACTCGCGCGTTCATGTCATAATCCTACCGAACACCGTGTGTTTGCAAGCATTTCAACATAAAAACATCAAAAACCCAATGCTTTTTCACAAAAATGCTTTGGGGTGTCCTGTCAGACCGTCGGGCTTCCTCCGGCCACCTCTGGCTTCCTGCGGTGTACCGGGCCATTCTCGACTCGTCTGGCAATGCGTGCGCGGCATTCAACACGCGCTCGCCAGTTCCCGTCGGCAACCGCCATCGCGGCCGCATCAGCTGTACCAAACCGGCTGGCCGGTGTGACTTCGGCCCCCAGTTGTGCCAGCTTTGCTTCTTATGTTGTGGGAGGGCGGGTGGGACTGGGCATGCCATGCTTGACTCGCTCGAGCTGGCTAGCTTGACTCCTACTTCTACCCTCAGGCCGGCCATTAGGGGCCGCATCCGGGGGGTCCCATCCTATCCTGTAAAAAACAATATAAAATCAACATGTTTCTTATTTTTTCCTCTCGACATGGACGTCCTGTCGTCCACGGCGATAGTCCATTGCAAAAAACACCCAAAGAGCACACGCGCGCGTTCATGTCAGAATCCTACCGAACACCTTGTGTTTGCAAGCATTTCAACATAAAAACATCAAAAACCCAATGCTTTTTTTCACAAAAATTGTACAAATTTCCCGCCCGGGCTCTCTTGCTGAAATCATAGGAAAACCATAGGAATCTTAAGAGTTCTGTCAAATCCAGCGATTTCACGTCATCGCGCGGTGCACTCGCGATGCTCTGTCATGCACCCAGGCCGCGAATCCTGTGCAAAAAATACCACAAAGAGCACACTCGCGCGTTCATGTCAGAATCCTACCGAACACCGTGTGTTTGCAAGCATTTCAACATAAAAACATCAAAAACCCAATGCTTTTTCACAAAAATGCTTTGGGGTGTCCTGTCAGACCGTCGGGCTTCCTCCGGCCACCTCTGGCTTCCTGCGGTGTACCGGGCCATTCTCGACTCGTCTGGCAATGCGCGCGCGGCATTCAACACGCGCTCGCCAGTTCCCGTCGGCAACCGCCATCGCGGCCGCATCAGCTGTACCAAACCGGCTGGCCGGTGTGACTTCGGCCCCCAGTTGTGCCAGCTTTGCTTCTTATGTTGTGGGAGGGCGGGTGGGACTGGGCATGCCATGCTTGACTCGCTCGAGCTGGCTAGCTTGACTCCTACTCCTACTCCTATCCTTATTCCTTATTAGAATATACTCCTACTCCCCCCTCAGGCCGGCCATTAGGGGCCGCATCCGGGGGGTCCCATCCTAACCTGTAAAAAACGATACAAAATCAACATTTTTCTTATTTTTTCCTCTCGACATGGACGTCCTGTCGTCCACGGCGATAATCCATTGCAAAAAATACCACAAAGAGCACACGCGCGCGTTCATGTCAGAATCCTACCGAACACCGTGTGTTTGCAAGCATTTCAACATAAAAACATCAAAAACCCAATGTTTTTTTTCACAAAAATTGTGCAAATTTCCCGCCCGGGCTCTCTTGCTGAAATCATAGGAAAACCATAGGAATCTTAAGAATTCTGTCAAATCCAGCGATTTCACGTCATCGCGCGGTGCACTCGCGATGCTCTGTCATGCACCCAGGCCGCGAATCCTGTGCAAAAAAAACCACAAAGAGCACACTCGCGCGTTCATGTCAGAATCCTACCGAACACCGTGTGTTTGCAAGCATTTCAACATAAAAACATCAAAAACCCAATGCTTTTTCACAAAAATGCTTTGGGGTGTCCTGTCAGACCGTCGGGCTTCCTCCGGCCACCTCTGGCTTCCTGCGGTGTACCGGGCCATTCTCGACTCGTCTGGCAATGCGTGCGCGGCATTCAACACGCGCTCGCCAGTTCCCGTCGGCAACCGCCATCGCGGCCGCATCAGCTGTACCAAACCGGCTGGCCGGTGTGACTTCGGCCCCCAGTTGTGCCAGCTTTGCTTCTTATGTTGTGGGAGGGCGGGTGGGACTGGGCATGCCATGCTTGACTCGCTCGAGCTGGCTAGCTTGACTCCTACTCCTACTCCTATCCTTATTCCTTATTAGAATATACTCCTACTCCCCCCTCAGGCCGGCCGATAGGGGCCGCATCCGGGTGGTCCCATCCTAACCTGTAAAAAACAATACAAAATCAACATTTTTCATATTTTTTCCTCTCGACATGGACGTCCTGTCGTCCACGGCGATAATCCATTGCAAAAAATACCACAAAGAGCACACGCGCGCGTTCATGTCAGAATCCTACCGAACACCGTGTGTTTGCAAGCATTTCAACATAAAAACATCAAAAACCCAATGCTTTTTTTTCACAAAAATTGTATAAATTTCCCGCCCGGGCTCTCTTGCTGAAATCATAGGAAAACCATCGGAATCTTAAGAATTCAGGCAAATAACGCGATTTCACGTCATCGCGCGGTGCACTCGCGATGCTCTGTCATGCACCCAGGCCGCGAATCCTCTGCAAAAAAAACCACAAAGAGCACACTCGCGCGTTCATGTCAGAATCCTACCGAACACCGTGTGTTTGCAAGCATTTCAACATAAAAACATCAAAAACCCAATGCTTTTTCACAAAAATGCTTTGGGGTGTCCTGTCAGACCGTCGGGCTTCCTCCGGCCACCTCTGGCTTCCTGCGGTGTACCGGGCCATTCTCGACTCGTCTGGCAATGCGTGCGCGGCATTCAACACGCGCTCGCCAGTTCCCGTCGGCAACCGCCATCGCGGCCGCATCAGCTGTACCAAACCGGCTGGCCGGTGTGACTTCGGCCCCCAGTTGTGCCAGCTTTGCTTCTTATGTTGTGGGAGGGCGGGTGGGACTGGGCATGCCATGCTTGACTCGCTCGAGCTGGCTAGCTTGACTCCTACTCCTACTCCTACTCTTACTCCTACTCCTACTCCTACCTCTACTCCTATCCTTATTCCTTATTAGAATATACTCCTACTCCCCCCTCAGGCCGGCAGATAGCGGGCGCATCCGGGTGGTCCCATCCTAACCTGTAAAAAACAATACAAAATCAACATTTTTCTTATTTTTTCCTCTCGACATGGACGTCCTGTCGTCCACGGCGATAATCCATTGCAAAAAATACCACAAAGAGCACACGCGCGCGTTCATGTCAGAATCCTACCGAACACCGTGTGTTTGCAAGCATTTCAACATAAAAACATCAAAAACCCAATGCTTTTTCACAAAAATTGTACAAATTTCCCGCCCGGGCTCTCTTGCTGAAATCATAGGAAAACCATAGGAATCTTAAGAATTCTGTCAAATCCAGCGATTTCACGTCATCGCGCGGTGCACTCGCGATGCTCTGTCATGCACCCAGGCCGCGAATCCTGTGCAAAAAATACCACAAAGAGCACACTCGCGCGTTCATGTCAGAATCCTACCGAACACCGTGTGTTTGCAAGCATTTCAACATAAAAACATCAAAAACCCAATGCTTTTTCACAAAAATGCTTTGGGGTGTCCTGTCAGACCGTCGGGCTTCCTCCGGCCACCTCTGGCTTCCTGCGGTGTACCGGGCCATTCTCGACTCGTCTGGCAATGCGTGCGCGGCATTCAACACGCGCTCGCCAGTTCCCGTCGGCAACCGCCATCGCGGCCGCATCAGCTGTACCAAACCGGCTGGCCGGTGTGACTTCGGCCCCCAGTTGTGCCAGCTTTGCTTCTTATGTTGTGGGAGGGCGGGTGGGACTGGGCATGCCATGCTTGACTCGCTCGAGCTGGCTAGCTTGACTCCTACTCCTACTCCTACTCCTACCCGTACAGCAACAACAACTACTATTATTACTCCTACTCCTACTCCTCCTACTAGTAGTAGTAGTACTACTACTACTACTACTACTACCACTACTACTACTACTACTACTACTACTACTACTACTACTACTACTACTACTACTACTACTACTACTACTACTACTACTACTACTACTACTGCGACGACTACAACTTTTACCTACAACTATTATTTCTACTACTGCTACTACTACTGCTGCTGTTACTACTACCGCTACTACTACTACTACTACTACTACTACTAATACTACTACTATTACTATTACTACTACTATTACTACTACTACTACTGCGACGACGGCTACTACTACTTCTGCTGCTAGTACTATTACTGCTACTACTATTATTATTGTTATTTTTATTCGTACTATTATTATTACTACTGCTCCTGTTACTTTTTTGACTACTACCACTACTACTGCTGCTACTACTACTACTACTACTACTACTGTTAAGTACGACGACTACTGCGACTACTATCGTCACTAGTATTACTACAACTAGTAGTAGTACTACTACTACTACTACTATTAGTGCTAATACTACTTATACTACTTCTACTTCTGCTACTCCTGCTCCTACTCCTCCTCCTACTACTACTACAGCAACTACTACTACTGCTACGACTCGTACTACTACTACTACGACTGCTGCTACTACTACTACTACTACTACTACAATTACTACTATTACTACTACTACTACTACTACTACTACTACTACTACTAGAATTACTACTACTACTACTACTACGACTACTACTACTACTACTACTACTACTACTACTACTAGTTCTTCCACTACTACTACTACTACTACTGCTGCTGCTACTACTACTACTACTACGACTACTGCTACTACTACTACTACTACTACTACTACTACTACTAGTACTACGACCACCAGTGCTACTACTACTATGACTACTACGACTACTACTACTACTACTGCTACTACTACTACTGCTACTACAATTTTTACTACTACTACTACTACATCTACTACTACTACTACTACTGCTACTACTACTACTACTACTACTACTACTACTACTACTACTACTACTACTACTACTACTACTACTACTACTACTACTACTACTACTACTACTACTACTACTACGACTACTACTACGACTACTACGACTACGACTACTACTACTACTACTACTACTACTACTACTACTACTACTACTACTACTACTACTACTACTACTACTACTACTACTACTACTACTACTACTACTACTACTACTACTACTACTACTACTACTACTACTACTACTACTACTAATACATGTTTGTGTATGCGTGTGTATATATATATATAACAACAACTCTTGCGTGCAGCAGATTCCCGACATGCCTTCGCGTCCTCCTCCCTTCCCTGCCCCTCGTCCTCGTTCCTGCGATCGCGGGGTTGCATCTCTCTCGATCCATTTTCCTCGTCTTTCTTTTTCCTCGTCATCCTTAGTTTTCCCGTCGTCGGCGCCTCTCCTCTCCTCCTGTTTTCCTGTTTTTCCTCCTTGCTCCTTTTCGTTCCCTTCCTCTTCCTCCCGGGTGCCGTGAGGGGCGAGTGGATTGCGGTTTGACGGGGCACCGTGTAATGTCGGTCCACCGCCGCATCTGCTTACCCTGCCTCGGCATTCGTTTGGAACGCGTCCGATGCACTGTGGCTGATATCACCTCCCGTGTGCACCAACTCGCATCATGCTCAACTTAGCTCGTCCCTGACCGTGCTGGTGGGAGCGGGCCTGTCAATCGCAGCTGCACCCGCGGACTCTTGCCACCGTTTGGGTCTTGAATCGTTGTGCAATGTTCCCCCTGCAGTGTGGAGAGCAATGCGTGAGCACATCCCAGAGTTTTGAAACCACTTACAGGAAGTTCGCAACATGCACGTTGAGTTTGGCCGAGAGGCAACTGCAACTCCCCTTTTTCCAGGCCCAACTCGTCGAACAGCTGTTTGATTGAAATGCGTCCAGGTCGCCGGTGGGAGGGTTTAGATTGGCTCGGAGTCTACTCAGCCTACGACCCGGGGCGGAGCTTACCGGTGCAGGACAGGGAAGCCAGACAGCATCCATGCCGTCCGTCACTAAGCCCCCCCCCGAAAAAACCTGTACCCTTCCCTCTGGCGGTGGGATATACTAGCACCATAGCTTATGATGCCTGGTTCCCAACGCTGTTGCCCTGCTGAGCTACTCCTTGGGCCCCTCGATACACGGATGAAGAGCTGCAGCGAGTCCAACAAGTGCACACCGATGCTTGTCCACCAGCGACTTCTGCATATCACCTGACTTCCCCCTCAAGCCGCGAGCCCTGGTCCGATGCAGCTTAAGCGACAGCAGCCCGGCCGGTGCGCGCGCAGGTGCGGCCGCAAGCTCCCATCGTTCAGTGAGCCAAAATGGTCTGGGAGACTTGGGCCGAGGAGTTGAGCAGGAGGAAGATGAGGACCTTTGCAAGCCGAAGACTCGTCAACGATATTGCAATAACTCGTCCCTCCAAGTTCCTGCCTCATAGGCCCCATGCACGGATCCACTTTCGCTGAAGGAAGTGCCCCGTTGGGAAGCAACTGGATCGCTGAACTGTGCCAGAACACCGCTCCTGGGGTCCTGCAGCGCCGTGAGTCACCGTCACTGCTGCGCCTCGGTGAGCCCGAGCCGCGCCGGAGCACAGCTTTTTTATGCTTATGCCACTCTTTGTTCCCCGAAGTTCGTGGGGCTTTCCTCTGACTGCTGCGCCCTGGCAGTCCTGACTGCGGCGCGGAGGCGAGAGCCGCATCCTGAAAGCACGGGCCTGCCAGCCCTATCTTGGGCCAGGAGGATGAGGAGGGCGAGGAGGAGGATGAGGAGGGCGAGGAGGAGGAGGAGGAGGAGGAGGAGGAGGAGGAGGGCGAATAGGGCGAGGAGGAGGAGGAGGGCGAGGAGGAGGAGGAGGAGGAGGGCGAGGAGGATGAGGAGGAGGAGGAGGAGGAGGAGGAGGAGGAGGAGGAGGAGGAGGGCGAGCAGGGCGAGGCCGCACGGCTGCCGCGCCCGGCAGTCCGAGGCGGTGCCACACGGCGCCGCGTGGGGGGCGCGCCAGGCACGGGACGCCTCGAGAGGCCGTCGGAAGAGCGAGCCGTCGGGGAAGCGAGCGCGCGGCCGGCGCGACGGTGTGAGAGCCCCGCCCCACACACCTCGGAAGCGACGCGCGAGGCCGTCGGAAAAGCGAGCCGTCGGGGAAGCGAGCGCGCGGCCGGCGCGACGGTGTGAGAGCCCCGCCCCACACACCTCTTGGGGAGGAGGCGCCGCCCCTCCGCCCGTGGAGCTCTCCTGCGGCGTTTTTCGGGCACGAGCGCGCGCGGGGGGGGGGGGCGCAGGCGAGAGCCACGTGATGGGGAGCGCACGACTCGCCCTCCATCGAGGAACCTCTGCATTATATATATATATACACATATATATATATATATATATACAGTTTTTTAAAACTGTTTTATGTGTTTTTTTGTAGGCGAGTGTGCGCGGCGCGCCCAGGCGAGAGCCACGTTGAAGCAACGGCCCGCCCTCGGTCCGTGAGCCTCCTGCGAAGTTTGACGGCGAAGGCTGCGCGGCGCCCAGGCGAGAGCCACGTGAGAACAACGATTTGCCCTCTGTCCGTGAACTTCTGCAGTTTTTGAATCCGAATGTGCGCGGCGCTCAGAGGAGAGCCACGTTAAAACAGCGGCTCGCCCTCGGTCCGTGAGCCTCTTGCAAAGTTTAGAGGCGAATGTGCGTGGCGCTCAGGCGAGAGCTACATTTTGAAAACGACCTGACCTCCATTCGTGAAATTCTTGCATTCTTTGAAAAAGAGGTGCTCGGCGCTCAGGCGAGAGCCACATTTTAGAAACGACCCGCCCTCCATCCGAACCTCTTGCCACTTTTAAGCTTCAGGATCATCATGGGTGAGGAAGTCTCAGGCGAAACGCCGGGCCCGCCCTTTCGACGGGCCTCGGGGTGCGACATGGAGGAGTTGCCCAGCTGCCTGCGGCAAACCCCGCCACCGTGCCTGTGCAACAGCGCAGCAGGAAGGAGGCTGAGTGTAGAAACGGTGCAATTCCGACGAGTGGTCTGCATCGGGGCAGGTCGTGATCCCGACCTCGTCTTCGTCCGCGCCGCGGTGGGGAGGAGGAGGAGGAGGAGGAGGAGGAGGAGGAGGAGGAGGAGGAGGAGGAGGAGGAGCTCCACCAAAGGCTATAGCAGCAGAGTCCAAGTACGGATCCCCCACGCAGTATAGCGCTTCGTGGCCCCATAGGGAGGTCCACCCAAGGCCACATGCAGGGTCCACATGCGGCTCCCCCGCCCAGTACGGTGTTTCGTGGCCTCATAGGAAGCTCCACCCCAGGCCACAGTGGCAGGGCCCACATGCGGATCCCCCACCCGTTACAACGTTTCGTGGCACCACAGGGAGATCCTCCGACGGCCCCAGTGGCAGGGTCCACATGCGGCTCATCCACCTATTACAGAGCTTCGTGGCACCATAGGGGGCTCCACCGAAGGTCCAAGTGGCGCAGCCCGTATGCGTCTCCCCCAGCCCGTGCACCGTTCTGGGGCCGCACAGGGAGCTCCAGCCAAGGCACCAGTGGCGCAGCCAGCCCGCATGCGCCTCCTCCGCCCAATACAGTGTTTCGTGACCCCATAGGGGGCCCCACCACAGCCCGCACGCGTCTCCCGCAGCCAGCAGACCGTTCCGTGGCCCCATCGGGAGCTCCACCGAAGGTCCCAGTGGCGCAGCTCGCGTGGCGTGACCCCATAGGGAGCTCCAGCCAAGGCACTGGTGGCCCCGGCCGCGTGCCGTTTCCCCGCCCAGTGTGGCACACACCGCGCTTCGTGGCCCCATAGGGATCTCCACCGAAAGCGGTACCCACAACGCGTCACCCACTGTTACCCACAACTGCATATGGTTGGGTCTTCGCCAGGATGATTCACGGGGGATCGTGACCTCGGGAGCCCAGATCCATTGCTTTTTGCGAGAGATCGTGTCCGATGGATGGGGTGTGCGCGCGTCTGTCTGGTGCGACGGGGTGGGGGATCCGTAGGATCCGCCTGCAGGTGTTTTCTGTATTTTCACAGACATGTAGCGTTTGCGGCATATGTACACATCGTGGGTACAGCTAAACTGATTAGCTCGTCGATTCCGGGAGAAGCAGATTTCCGGACCCATTTGTAGCGTAGAAGTTCCGTGGCGCCCCCGTAATGAGCATTCGTTTGGACAAGCGCTACAAACACATTCAATCTGTAAATCCCCACAAGTGAAATCACACTGGTTTCAGTTTGCAACGGGATTTGAGCTGTAAGCGATTTCCGGAGGCAGCGCCGTGGGGGCCGTGAAAGCCCCCCAGGAACACAGGAGAAACATAAGACATAGGACAAGCATGTGTTTGCACATGGCAAAATCGAAAAACGGAGGAACACCTGTGCCTGTGCTTGTCGTTTATGTCTCAACAATGACGCAGGAAAACGCCATCTCGAGATCCAGGCTCGACCGGGTCTACTCATTTCAGCCCTTGGCCGAACAGCTAGATCGTCGCATACGAATTCAAGGTTGAACGATTCTCGGCGGCGAGCGAGGGGGGGAAGTGAGAGAGGGCGGGCCT
>CAUYUJ010015725.1:259684-267184 GCA_963575745.1 Prorocentrum cordatum
CTGCTGGGGGGCCCAGCACAGTGAGGGCCCCGCGCGGATTCAAATTAGACCTCGCCATCCCTGGGGGGGCTGCGATCTGTGAAACTGTCGCCATTTTCGAGGCCTGCTGGGGGGCCCAGCACAGCGAGGGCCCCGCGCGGATTCAAATTAGACCTCGCCATCCCTGGGGGGGGGCTGCGATCTGTGAAACTGTCGCCATTTTCAAGGCTTGCTGGGGGGCCCAGCACAGTGAGGGCCCGGCGCGGATTCAAATTAGACCTCGCCATCCTGGGGTCTGCGATCTGTGAAATTGTCGCCACTTTCGAGGCCTGCTTGGGGGCCCAGCACAGTGACGCAATGGGCGGACCCGAATTTGACCTCGCCATCCTGGGGGTCTGCGATCTGTGAAACTGTCGCCACTTTCGAGGCCTGCTGGGGGCCCAGCACAGTGAGGGCCACGGGCGGACCCAAATTAGACCTCGCCATCCCTGGGGGGCTGCGATCTGTGAAACTGTCGCCACTTTCGAGGCCTGCTGGGGGGCCCAGCACAGTGACGCCGCGGGCCGACCCAAATTAGACCTCGCCATCCCTGGGGGGCTGCGATCTGTGAAACTGTCGCCACTTTCGCGGCCTGCTGGGGGGCCCAGCACAGTGACGCCACGGGCGGACCCAAATTAGACCTCGCCATCCCTGGGGGGCTGCGATCTGTGAAACTGTCGCCACTTTCGAGGCCCGCTGGGGGGCCCAGCACAGTGACGCCACGGGCGGACCCAAATTAGACCTCGCCATTCCTCGGGGTTTGCGATCTGAGATCCCCGCTTTCGAAGTGGCTAGGGTCGCTCAGGGATTGCAACTAATCAGCTTTATCTAGTCCTTGTCCTGAAGCCAGTGTCCTGCGAGTCTCCCGAATTCCGTCTGCAGACATATGTAACCCTCGCTCCGTCATCGCCCCCCTTATAAAGTGTCCTAAACTATTTGCGACCCGCGTTTGCGCAGGGGTTGGGTACGTCGCCAGGGTAATTTTTTGTGTGTGTTTATTTGTGTGTCCTGTGGCCCCTTCAGATTAATCGGGAGCCTTGAAACGGGGGTCAGAGCAAACGGGGGTCAGCCAGAGCGCCCGATCTCGCAGGATCCTGCAGGGGCAGGGTCGCATTGACCCGGGCTTGGGTGCAGGGTCCTGCAGGATCTTGCAGGATCCTTCGCACTGACCCGGGTTAGGGTGCAGGATCTTGCAGGATTCTGCAAGGCCTGACTGACCCGGGTCTGGATTGACCCGGTTCAGAAGATCACCGAATTAAGTCGGGCCTGTCCCTCTACAGGAGGAATGCTCAAAAGTAGTCAAGAAATAGTCCGGGGACGATTTGTCAAGATTTTTTGACCATTTGGGGGTATTTTTGGAATATTTTTTAATTTTCGTGCAAAATCCCCCTGTAGGACGACGGGCCCGACTTGAAGGTAAGAGTGACCCTCTGGCGAAGGGTTGTTCTGCCTGAGGAGGAGGGTCCGTCTTCGGCTGGACTCAGTCGCGGGGGCGGGGGACCTCGTCGCTGTGGCAGGGGGGCCCGGGGCGCGGGGATAGTCGAAGGCTCCACGCGTGGGCGCAGCCAGGACTGCATGCGCGGTCTGCGTGGCACCACTGCGGGCATGCTCCACGCGAGGGTGTGGACCGAGGCATAGTTTTAAGTCGGGCCTGTCCCCCTACAGGGGGATTTTCGACGAAAAATAAAAAATATTCCAAAAAGGTTAAAAAATACTCAAACAATAGTCCCCAGACCATTTTTGGATTATTTTTTGATCAGTTTCGGGGTATTCTTTATTTTTCGTCGAAAATCCCCCTGTAGGGGGACAGGCCCGACTTAAACATAGTTTCCCAAGGCAGTTCCGAGCTGCTTCGCGGGGGGGCCTCTGACTTCAAAGCATACGCACCAGGGAGTGACCTCCGGTGCGGGCCCGCGGGGCTCTCCCGAGTGCTTGGACGTGACCTCCCCGCGGGCCCCGAAGCCCGCGCGCCAAGGGCCCCTCCTGCCCACGGCCAGTCTTTCGGGGGTGGACAGACCTCCTACCCTGACACGTCGATTCAGGAATTGGCCGTTTTCGGTTCGCGAGAGGGCGTCGCAGCCATCATTTTTGCGGGTCCAGGTCCGTCGGTTTCTGTCCCAGGCCGTTTTTACTGAGGGGAGGTCTACTGAAGGAATGTTTGTCCACCGCCGAGTCTTGCCTGCAGGCGATGTCAATCTCAAGTTTCGGGCGTCGCATTTTTTTTGCTCACGCCAGGCACTCGTCGCCCACTCTCGGGCTCCAGGCCCCTCGCTGATCGACCGGGCTCGAGAGGTGCCGCCGGGAAAGGTGGCCTCCGCGGACTCGTGTGTCACCCTTCGGGGGCGTCGCAGAAGGTGTCGGGGTGTGTGGATGTCATAGCTGGAATCGTGAAATCTTCCAGATGCCATGGCCTTCTCTTATTCTTCTTCTTGTCGTAGAGGAGGAGGAGAAGGAGGAGGCGGAGGAGGAGGAGGAAGAGGAGGAGGAGGAGGAGGACGGAGGTAGCACCCGCTGGGACCCGGGCCACCATGAACCAGGACCACGAGGAGGAGGAGGAGGAGGAGGCGGAGGAGGAGGAGGAGGAGGAGGAGGAATGAGGAGGAGTATGATGATGATGAGGAGGAGGAGGAAGAGGAGGAGGAGGAGGAAGAGGAGGAGGAGGCGGATGTGGAGGAGGAGGAGAAGGAGGAGGAGGGGGTGAGTGGGAGGGGCAGACTTCATTCTGGAGCTGGAGAGCCACTTGGACGAAGTCAGGAGTAAAAGTGCAGTGGTGACCCTAGTTCGTATCGGCTGGCATGCTTGTTCTGTGCCTTGTGTGGGGGTAGAGCCTGGCTTCCCTGGGTCGGGGGCCTGCTCACTTTAGCTTCTATGATGCACGGGATGGAATGCGTGGAACATGGTCAAAGTTATATCATTGTACCATGCCGTGCGCCCGTCGTGTGCCATTCGGGTTTCGCGAAGCACGGCGTACTGGTGGTGACTTTGTATCTTTTTCACAGGGCGGGGCTTGTCGCCCGATGGTGGTTAGTATCCTGCTTGACGTGTCGGAGCGTCTGAAGTGCACTGGCAAGCCACTCATCTTGGGCGGGGACTTCAACGCTACGCCTGCCGAGATCGAGAAGGCAGGAGTTCTGAAGTGTTATTGACACGGCTATCTGGGCGTTCACCGTGGGCGCGTGCGCGCCAGGGTGCTGGGTCACGGATTTTTCCATCGTGTCCGAGGACTTGATCCCAAAGAGTGTGCAGATCGAGCCTGATCTGCCGATGGGCCCGCGCTCGGCGGTCTCGCTGAATTCTGAGAGCGTCACGGGCCAGCCGTGGATCCGCATCTTGCCAGTGCTCAGGCCGTTTCCAGTAGAGCGTCCGCTCGGGTGCTCAGCGTTTGACCATGATTTGATCTGGGAGCGTCACAGAGTCTCTGCTTGACGGGTCAGGCGGGATCGCCGACTTGTCGAATGAATGGTCGCACTTCATTTCGGCGGCGGAGAGTGAGTGGTGTCACATGTATCAGATCTAGAGGAGGGATCGCAATACACATTGCGGGATATCGAACGTTTCCCAGCGCAAGTGGGTTCGTGCATCACCTCCGCAGCCACCAAGGTGTCCTAAGGAGTCACCCGAGGCTGTGTGGACGCGCAGCTTAGGTACCGCACTGACGTCAGCAATCCGCCAAGGTGGCCCGCAAGAATATGGCTGCCCGAGCGGCCAAGTTCAGGACGTGGGTCTCTGAGCAATCTGGGGGAGGGGCTGGAGCGTTGCATGCGATGTCTCTCGGGGAGCTCCATCGACCCCGAGGTCCCCTACAGGCCCCTCAGCCAGCAGGGGGAGATAGGCGAACTGCAAGCTACGTATATTAAATGGTGGAAGCTGGGCTGACCACCCCATCATGAACTGACCTGTGGATCTTGGGGCTCGCCCTCCTCGCCCGACACTCGAGGATGTACGTCGTGCGCTTCGGTCCTTCAAGAGTATGGGCGGGATAAGGTTCTGCGTGGTTTGCCTTCGGCACCAATTATGTGACACCACTCTGGAGTGCTTGACTGACGTAACTGTTGCAATCGAGGCCCAGGCGGAGTGTCCGCAGCTAGTCACCGATATCGCATTGTTAGCCAGGCGGTTGGGCCGCGCCCGCCAGATCGCGTTGTTGCGCGTGCTTCCGAGGATCCAGGCGCGCCTCAGAAGGCTTATAGCTCAGAACCGGAAGGTTTAATCACAGGCGCTTTTCTGGGCGGTCTTGGGAAGTCGTGTGAACGAGCGGTGTGGCAGCAAGCGGCGTGGTCCGAGTGGGCCACGCAGAAAGGCAAAGGGGCCCAGCAGGGCCTGTGGATGTCTGCGCAGGTCCTCATGGGTCTGCTGAAAGTGTACGACCAGGTTCAGCATCGCTGGCTGTTGGGCGCTGCTGAGCGCGCTGGCTTTCCGTTGTGGCAGTTGCGTCTTCAGGTCCTCCGTTGCAAGGCCCTCAGGTGCCTCGCGTTCGGCACGCTGGCGAGCGATCCGCTGCAGGTCGACCAGACCATCCTGCCTGGCGACGGCTGGGTTACCACGTTTTTTAAAGCTTGCCCTCACCCAGTCGCTTGACAAGGTATGCTCTCTGTGCAGATCGGTGTCTATCGCGGTCGTCGTCGATGATGCCATCCTGCACAGGGTCGGGTCCGACAGGGTCGCCGCCAGGGAAATCGTCCAGGCAGCTGGAGGGCTTGAGCAAGTTTGGATAGGGTCTCTTTGAGAATCCATGGTGAGAAAGCCAGAGCTGTGTCGAACAACCTCCAGGTCACGATTGACACTGCTACGTAGATCAAGAAGGTGGGCGTGGTTGGAGTCAGGCATGGGCGGAACCTCGGGATCGACTTCGCATTTGTAAGGCTTATGCAACGACGTGTGCGACGGGAGCGTATGGGAGTTTTCCGTGCGAGAGCTGGTCGCATGAGAAAGCTCCACTGTGGGTCGCGTCAGCGTGTTGTCGCGCAGCGTGTGGCACGAGTAGGCATGGGGGCTGGAGTGTCGTATATGTCGTGAGTCACTGGCAGTCTGACGTTCGCGGCTGTGGAGCCCCGCGCTGCTGGCAAGTCGGTCGCAATGATGCTGGTGCCAGGTAAAAAAGGCAGACGCGACCTTCCTTGCGACCCTCCTCCACCTGCTGGCGCTGGGCAGAGCGCTGCAGGAATCCTGGGTGGCCGTGGAAGTCATCGCGTGCGACCTCCAGCAGGCCTCCATGGTGGAGCGTTGGCCACAGGCTCGGGGGGCCCTCGGGGCCGTCGAGCTCTCCCTGGATCGGGTCGCCTGGAGGCATTCGGAGCAGGGCGTGCCGGCACGGATCGTGCGCGACCGCGTGAGCTCTGCTGCCCGTGGGTGCTCGGTGCGGTGGCCAAACTGGTGCGCGTGGGCATCGAGGCTTGGCCGTGGCAGGCGCTGGCTCCCCCTGAGGGCCGTGGGCGTCTGTCCGATGGGGGCAGTCCCGCTCCCGCCCTGGGGCCCCGCCCGCCCGCGCCCTGTCTCCCCAATTAGTGCTTTGCGCGCCCCGCCTAGCTCTTAACCGGAAGAGGCCCGCTCTCGACCCGCCGACCAAAAAAGTCCCGTTCCCGCTCGTGCGTCTCTTGAGTGGCCCCAGGCCCCAGTCGGCCAAGTGTAGGGAGCTGGGCCGCCTCGCCGTGGAGCAGCGAGCTGACCTGCGCAGGGTCACGGTGGATGGACAGTGGCCCGTGGTGAGGACCTGCGAAGCGGGTCTTGCTTCCTGCTCTTGGTGTCTCCCGTGTCCTGGGGTCGGGCCCCTGGTCCACCGGCATGGCGAGTGCCGGGAGTGTGGCGAGGGGGGGGGGAGAAGACCCCCATGCTCAATCGCTGTGAGATTCTGCAAGGCAGCTGCCGCACCCGCAGGTGCAGTGCCTGCCAGAGAGGGCGCTGTGGCCAGCGCCCCTGGCCCCAGCCAGTTTCCACGTGTCAAGACTCCCAGTGACGATCGCGCCGCGTGGCGGAAGCACGGTGGTGACGGCGTCATTGAGGCAAGTGCAGTTTTTCTCGATGGCTCTCCGTGCGGAGGTCACTGGGGGCGGGTGAGCTGGCGGGGAAAAGGGGGGGCGGGTGAGCTCGGGGGGGGGGGGGGGGGGGGGATCTACGCCCCGAGGGCCCGTTGGGTATGCGCGATGGCATCCATGGGGGAGTGCTTCCATTGCTGTGCTGTTGTGTCGACGGGGCGGAGCTGCATGCCCCAGTCAAGACCTTGTGTGTGTGTGTGTGTGTGCCCCGTTCGCGCTCTCGCTCGAGGAGCCCCTGCGCCGCTGGCTCACGAAGTGTGTGCCCCGCCCGCGGTGGCTGTGACAGACGCGAGGTTTTCCTGCGACGTGGTTGTGGTTGTGGTTGTGGTTGTGGTTGTGGTTGTGGTTGTGGTTCTGGTTATAGTTGTGGTTGTGGTTGTTGTTGTTGTTGTTGTTGTTGTTGTTGTTGTCGTTGTCGTCGTTGTTGTTGTTGTTGTTGTTGTTGTTGTTGTTGTTGTTGTTGTTGTTGTTGTTGTTGTTGTTGTTGTTTTTGTTGATTTTGTTGTTGTTGTTGTTGTTGTTGTTGTTGTTGTTGTTGTTGTTGTTGTTGTTGAACTCCCATTCTTGTTGTTGTTGAACTCTCATTCTTGAAGAATAATTATTGTTGATCCCCCCTCACCGGTGCACATTGATTTTTTCAATTGAAGTGCCCCCCCCGGGGCTCGCACTTTGTTTTTTGTCAAGGAAAGTCTTCCTGCTCAAACTGGCCCCCTGGCCCCCAGGTTATAACAACAACGGCTCCCGCCTGAGACTTCTTTACAATTTAGCCAGGACCCCCGCTCCCGCCCGAGACTTCCTCGCATTTTATTCAGGAATCGCGCTCTCGCTTGGGACTTCCTGACGATTTATTCAGGAATCGCTCCTCCTGCGCTCTGGAGTCGCGCTCTCGCTGGAGACTTGCTTGCAACTTACTGAACAATAGCGCCCTTGCGTTGGAATTTCTGGCAATTTACTCCAGCGCCGCGCTCCCGACACCCAGGCACCCAGGAGTCGCGCTCACGCTTAGGACTCCATCACCGATTACCTAGGAATTGGGATCTTGCTTTGTTTCGTGGCCCCGTTGCAGCCCTTCGTGGCCCCCTCGCTTTGTTTCGTGGCCCCGTTGCAGCCCTTTGTGGCCCCCTCGCTTTGTTTCGCGGCCCCGTTGCAGCCCCTTGTGGCCTCCTCGTTGCCCTTCGTGGCCCCGTTGTAGCCCTTCGTGGCCCCCTCGCTTTGTTTCGTGGCCCCGTTGCAGCCCGTCGTGGCCCCGTCGCTTTGTTTCGTGGCCCCGGTGCAGCCCTTCGTGGCCCCGTTGCAGCCCTTCGTGGCCCCCTCGCTGCCCTTCGTGGCCCCGTTGCAGCCCTTCGTGGCCCCCCCGCTGCCCTTCGTGGCCCCATATATGTATGCCCTTCGTGGCCCCCGCTCGTTCGCGCCCGTGGTGGCCCCATATGTATGCCCTTCGTGGCCCCGC
>CAUYUJ010015725.1:272184-307184 GCA_963575745.1 Prorocentrum cordatum
CTGCGCCTCCTCGGGTCGGGGGCGCCCCCCAGGACAGGGCTCATTTTTCGACTCCTCCGATTCGGTCCGATGCGATTTCGATCGTTATTCCGATGCAGATTCGAGTCTGCTTCGAGTTCCGCTCTGGATTTCGGCTTCCCAGCGGCGGCCTTCCTAGCAAGCATGCCGATTTCGGCCGATTTGACTTCTCCCGACTTGGCTGCCCATTTCCGCCGAGACGATTCCTTTCGATCGCCGATCCGACTTGTCGGTCCGATGCTGGGCTCTCCTGGCGGCAGCGGCCGCGGCGGCGGCCCGGGCAGCGGCCCGACCCTCCAGACCCCCCCCTGGCGGCAGGCCCCCCTGCCCAGAAGGGCAGCCGAGGCACCGAGCGTCGCTCCAGGCTGCCCCACGCACGCGGCCCGCGCATCACCGGTGCATCGGCGATGCGGCGCGGCCCTCCGGCCAAAAGCGCCCGCAGCCAGAGGAGGAAAAGGTACTTATACACCGCTGCCCTTGCCTCGTTTTCGCCTGTTTGGGCCTCCCGGGAGGCCCTCGTCGCAACCGCTGAAATCGCCTCGAAGTTTAGATCGCTCCCCGGGAGAGATCCAGGGAGTAGCGGTATGGGTACCTCTTGGCTTCCCCACGCAGGATGCCATTCCTGGGAGGTCAAGCGCTCAGAGTCGGTGCTGGCAGATCCCGGGTCGAAACCTGGCCTGCTGGCCTCTTGGCTGTGCAGTGCTGTGCAGAAGCCATGCGCCAGCCCTTGGCACGGCGCTTGGGCACCACTGTTAAGTCAGGCGTGCCCCCCTACAGGGGGATTTTCGACGAAACATAAAACATACACCAAAAATACAAAAAAACAAATCAAAAAATAGTCTGGGGACTATTTTTTTGAGTATTTTTTGACCTTCTGGGGGTATTTTGGGGGTATCTTTTATTTTTCGTCGAAAGTCCCCCTGTAGGGGGACACGCCCGACATAACACCGCTGTCGCCTCTGAGCCGCGTTTCCGGTCGCGGCGCGCGGGCGGAAGATGGCGCCACTGGCACACCTTTTGTGAGCGGTCGAAGGGCACCCCTGCGCGCGGCCTGGCTGCTCCCGCGGAATCCGGCGGAGTTCGGCTTAAATCCTGCTTGCTTCCGCTTATCGGTTACACGTAAGAGTGACCCTGGGTAAGAGTGACCTTTGGTGCGCGGCTTTGGGGGGGCCGCGGGGAGGCCAAATTCAGGCGCGCTAGCCGCTGCTACCGCTTCGCGTTTGGCCATCTGGGGGCCCATCTGTGCCCGCACCAAAGGTCACTTCGGCGAAAGGTTACTCTTACTTACGTCTAGTCGAATCGGCTACATGTAAGAGTGACTTTTCGCCAGAGTGACCTTTGGTGCGGGCCCATTGGGCCTCCTCCCCGATCGCCGACTGCGATGTGGTGGCAGCGGCTTGCGCGCTTGAGTTTGACCCCCCTCGCGTCCCGCAGAAGCCGCGCACCAGAGGTCACTCTTCCCCAGGGTCACTCTTGCGTGTAGCCAATGCTACGGCTCAATCCCGGGCTTCATCCAGCCTGATCCGGCTCAGTGGCCCCTTGGTCGAGCTGAAGAGCCGTTCATTATTCCGACGGGGGCCTCCCAGGAGTTGCCTCCTGGAAGTGCCCACGCTCCCTCGCGCCGTAAGACCTATTTTCGGCCTTCTGGGGCCCTCGCAGGGCCGCGGGACCGTGAGCAAAAAAAAAACGTCTCGGGATGCAAACCCCAGTCCTGAGGAGTGGGTCGAGAGCTCGGTGGTCGGCGTTGTGAACACATCATGGCGTCTGGGGTCTGGGTCTGGGTCTGGCTCTGGTCCCATCCGTGCGGCCTTCCTTAGGGGAACAAGCAATGACATAAACATAGAAAAGTCGGAGGTCCGCGCGGATTCCTCGGATCGGAATCCGCGCGGACCTCCTAGTTTTTCTGTTTATGGCATTCTTTGCTCCCCTACTTCAGTCACGCCCTCTTCGCTGCTCCCTCTTGGGCCACACGAGGCTCCACGGCGCTTCCGCGGCGACGGCCCCGGGGCGGCAGAGGGCTCCCACGACGGCTGCTGGTCGGGGGTGCCTGCCCTGGGAGGAGGAGGAGGAGGCGGAGGATGAACAATCACCATAATACGAATAGTAATATTAAGAATAAGAGTAATATTAGAATATGAGTGAGAATCACAATAATCATCATAAGAAAACGAATATTAATAAGAAGACATATTATCCCAGTGCGACCCTACCTAGGAGTTGGAACCCCTAGGAAAGCAGCATTAGTAGTAACAATAACGCTAAGCTAAAGCTAAGCCACAGCTAAGCTAAAGCTAAGCTAAAGCTAAGCTAAAGCTAAGCTAAAACTAAACTAACTCTAAGCTAAAGCTAAGCTAAAGCTGAGCAACATCTAAGCTAAAGCTAAGCTAAAGCTAAGCTAAAGCTAAGCTAAAGCTAAGCTAAAGCTAAGCTAAAGCTAAGCTAAAGCTAAGCTACAGCTAAGCTAAAGCTAAGCTAAACGCTAAGCTAAAGCTAAGCTAAAGCTAAGCTAAACGCTAAGCGAAAAGCTAAGCGAAACGCTAAGCTAAAGCTAAGCTACAGCTAAGCTAAAGCTAAGCTAAAGCTAAGATAAAGCTAAAGCTAAAGCTAAAGCTCCCAGGGGACTGGGGGGAACCGCTCCCAGGGGACTGGGGGAACCGCCCGGGACGTGTAGCACTGCCCGGCCCCTTTAAGCTAAGAGAGTAAGAACCCTTCTAGGCAGAGCCTAGGTAGGGAATAAGAAGGAATTATCCCAGTGCGACCCTACCTAGGATTTGGAACCCCTAGGAAAGCAGCATTAGTAGTAAGAGTAACGCTAAGCTAAAGCTAAGCTAAAGCTAAGCTAAAGCTAAGCTAAAGCTAAGCTAAAGCTAAGCTAAAGCTAAGCTAAAGCTAAGCTAAAGCTGAGCAACAGCTAAGCTAAAGCTAAGCTACAGCTAAGCTAAAGCTAAGCTAAAGCTAAGCTAAGCTAAAGCTAAGCTACAGCTAAGCTAAGCGAAAAGCTAAGCGAAACGCTAAGCTAAAGCTAAGCTAAAACTAAGCTAAAGCTAAGCTAAAGCTAAGCTAAAGCTAAGCTAAAGCTAAGCTAAAGCTAAGCTAAAGCTAAGCTAAAGCTAAGCTCAAGCTAAGCTCAAGCTAAGCTAAAGCTAAGCTAAAGCTAAGCTCAACCTAAGCTCAACGCTAAGCGAAACGCTAAGCGAAACGCTAAGCTAAAGCTAAGCTACAGCTAAGCTAAAGCTAAGCTAAAGCTAAGCTAAAGCTAAAGCTAAAGCTAAAGCTAAAGCTAAAGCTAAAGCTGAAGCTCCCAGGGGACTGGGGGGAACCGCCCCCAGGGGACTGGGGGAACCGCCCGGGACGTGTAGCACTGCCCGGCCCCTTTAAGCTAAGAGAGTAAGAACCCTTCTAGGCAGAGCCTAGGTAGGGAATAAGAAGGAATTATCCCAGTGCGACCCTACCTAGGAGTTGGAGCCCCTAGGAAAGCAGCATTAGTAGTAACAGTAACGCTAAGCGAAAGCTAAGCTAAAGCTTAGCTAAAGCTAAGCTAAAGCTAAGCCGCAGCTAAGCTAAAGTTAAGCTAAAGCTAAGCTAAAGCTAAGCTAAATCTAAGCTAAAGCTAAGCTAAAGCTAAGCTAAAGCTAAGCTAAAGCTGAGCAACAGCTAAGCTAAAGCTAAGCTACAGCTAAGCTAAAGCTAAACTAAAGCTAAGGTAACGCTAAGCTAAAACTAAGCTAAAGCTAAGCTAAAGCTAAGCTAAACGCTAAGCTCAAGCTAAGCTAAAGCTAAGCTAAAGCTAAGCTAAAGCTAAGCTAAAACTAAGCTAACGCTAAGCTAAAGCTAATCTAAACGCTAAGCGAAAAGCTAAGCGAAACGCTAAGCTAAAGCTAAGCTACAGCTAAGCTAAAGCTAAGCTCAAGCTAAGCTAAAGCTAAAGCTAAAGCTAAAGCTAAAGCTGAAGCTCCCAGGGGACTGGGGGGAACCGCGGGGCGGGGACTGGGGGAACCGCCCGGGGCGCTTTGCACTGCCCGGCCCCTTTAAGCTAAGAGAGTAAGAACCCTTCTAGGCAGAGCCTAGGTAGGGAAAAACGAGAGAACTAACAATAACAGTAATAAGAAGGATGAGGAGGAGGAGGAGGAGGCGGAGGACGAGGAGGGCGAGGAGGGCGAGGAGGAGGAGGAGGAGGGGGAGGGGGAGGAGGAGGAGGAGGTAACACCGAGGCACCACGTGTCCTCGCGGCACGACGCCCTCTTCGAGGCGGTGGAGCTCATGCTGGAGGCGGGCAGTGGCGGGGTCGGGGCGGGGGGGGGGCAGGAGGCATGCAGTGGTCCTCACGGAGCAGCCGCCTTCGTGCAAGTGGTGTGCGCCCAGAATTATGTCGGGCGTGTCTCGCTACAGGGGGATATTCGACGAAAAATCAAAGATACCCCCAAACAAGTTAGAAAATAACCACAAATAATACGGGGAGTTTTTTTTTTTTTTTGTTTTGTTTTTTTTTTCGTCGAACATCCCTCTGTATGGAGGACACGCCCGACACAAGCCCAGAAGCGGCGCCAGGCGGCGCGGTTTGGCGCGGAGGAAGGATCTGCTGCGCTCGGCCGCGCGCGAGGGGGCATGCAGTGGTGACCGCCACATGCACAAACACCGTCGCACGCAGTTCACCGCCAACGGGGGCTATGTGGAGGTGCCAACCTCGCGGCAGATGAAGCGCGCACAGAAAAGAAGATAGTCCAGCACATGGCGTTGCTCATAGGCCAGACGAATCAGCGGCACCAGCACATCTGAGCGAAACGAGGTCATCACGTGGAAGCTGTGGCGCATCTGCCCCCCTCCTCTGGCGGCAATTTTTTTCGCGACATAGGCCACGGGGGATCTCGATCTCTTCCCGCGGACCCGCTCTTCCTGCCGAGCCGTTCTTCTGACGGTCCTGGGGAGGGAAGTGGCCTCCGGAGGCCGCAGACGTAGAAGGACTGCCGTTTTCGATTTTCTTGGCGACGTCCGAATCTGAGTGAAGGCAGGCGATCGCACCGCCGCGGAACGAGAGAGTGATGGTGGCCATGGCTTGCCAAGCGCACTGTGTGAGGCTGGCCGATCTGGCACACTCTCGACTGCGGAGGCGGTCGGTGCCCGTCGGCAAAAGCGAGCGAAGCGCGTGATGAGGACGCCGAGGCCCTGGCGCAGCAGGGAGGGGGAGCGGTGGAGAGGGGGGGAAAGAGAGTGACGCCACACGCTCGGCCAGCGTGGGGCGGGCCCTGGATCCAGCCCTCGTTCCTCCTCGCATTCCTCCATCCCTCTCCTCCTCCTCCTCCTCTCCCTCGACCTCTCCCCTTTCCTTCTCCTCTTCCTCCCTCCTTATCTTCCTCATCCTCGTCCGCCTCTTCCTCCTCCTCCTCCTTCAGATGACCAGCTTGACAGGGGCAAAGGCAGCATGTCTCGAAGAAGAGACTCCGCACGCGCATGAACTGCCGGAGGGCCGCGCGGATCTGTCAGATCGGCGCTGGACCTCCCTGGCGGCGCTTCTGGCGCCGCCCCTGGCGCGCTCCGCGCACCAGGAAGGGGGGTCCCGCGCCGATCATGGAAATCCGCGCGGACAACGGCAACTTTTCGCCTATGTCCTATTTCTCTTCTCCTACTGCTTCCATCCAGTGGGTGGACCTCCCCTTGCATGCCTCATCCTGGAGAGGGAAAGGCTGCAACGGAGCGTGCTGCCGCCCCCTGCTGGGCTTCCTTTGCTCCGATGGGTCCGGTGTCGATCTCGATTCCAGCTGGCTCGACCCGGCTCGAGATTCTGGTCTACGAACGACTTCTGCAGTGTGGTGCTTGCATGGAGCTGCTGTGCGGCCTTGCGCCGCCGATCCGGTTCGATTCCGATTCCGTGCCGATGCAGCCCGATCCGACACATGCCAATTCAAGCGATGCTGACAGAATTCGTCCCTGTTTGTGAGAGGAGGTGGACGAGGCGGAGTCTGCTGAACCTGCTGGCAGGGAGGTCAGCGTCTTTCCTGTGCAGATGCTGCATCACGCCACTTCGGACGGAACCCTCGTGGCACGAGCAAGGAGAAGAGCAGGAAGACGAGAAGGATGAATATGACGACGACGATCACGACGACGATGATGACGACGAGAAGGTGATGGCGATGAAAATTAGTTTGAGGATGAGGACCAGTGTAAACCCAAGAGTCATCAACGATGTTGGAATAAACCTTCCGTCCAAGCTCCCTCTTCATAGGCCCCACACCAGGGTTCATTCCACTGACGAAACCGCCTCGTTGGAAAACAATCGGTTGAAGACCTGGAAGCATGCCAAAACATTGTGCTCGGGATTCCAACGCCATGGATCAATTTGACTGTCGCGTCTTGATGATCCTAAATCGTGCCAGAACGCCATCCTTGGGATTTCAGCACCGCGAATCAACGTAACTGTTGCGCCCTCAATGTCCTGAACCCTTCCAAAACGCCATTTCTGGTACGTTGATCATGGGAATTCGTCAAACTCTTGCATTCATGTTTCTTAAAATGTACGCGGCGCTGATGCGAGAGCCACATTTTGAAAAGGAGCCGCCCTCAACCCGTAAAATTATATATGTTTTTTTGAAACGAACGTGCGCGGCGCTAAAGCGAGAACCACATTTTGAAAACGATCCGCCCTCAATCCGTGAAGCTCCTTCAAAGCTTTAAAGCGAATGTGCGCGGCGATACGGCGAGAGCCACATTATGAAAACGGGTGGCCCTCAATCCATGAAATTCTTGGAATTTGTTTAAACGAATGTGCGCCGCGTTCTAGCCGGAGCCACATTTCCAAAACGACCCGCCCTCCATCTGTGAAGCTGTTCTCAATTTTTAAGTTTCAGCGTCTTTAGTTGTGAGGAAGTCGCAGGCGAAACGCCAGGCTCGCCCTAACAACCGACCTCGGGGTGCGACAGGTTATACGGAGAAGGTCTCGAGGATGAGCATGAGCTTGAGGATGAAGATGATGATGGTGATGATGGTGATGATACTGATGATGATCATGATGATGATGAGGGTGGTGGTGGTGGTGGTGGTGATGCTGATGTTGTTGTTGTTGTTGCTGATGCTGATGACGATGTTGACAGCGACGATGCTGACAATTAATCTTATGGTGATGGTGACACTGCTGCTGCTGGTGACGTTGATGATTATGACGACGACGGTGATGATGACGATCATGATGGTGATGATGATATTTGTGGCGATGATGATGGTGATGATGATGCTGCTGCTGATGATGATGGCGATGCCGACGACGATGTCGTTGACTAGTTTTTATGATCAAGGTGACGGTGACGCTGCTGCCGATGATGATGATGATGATGAGGATAATTCGTATGACGATGATGGGGTTGTTGATGATGATGATGACGATAATGATGATGACGACGATGGTTTTTACGCTGCTGGTGATGTCGTTGCTGTTGATGGTGATGAGGATGAGGATGCTGATGATGGTGATGGTAATTACGATGATGATGATGATGATGATGATGATGATGATGATGATGACGACGATGACGCTGCTGGCGATGACGATTAGGCTGATGATGCTGCTGATGATGCTCATGATGGTGATTTGTGGTGATGGTGATGATGACGATCATGCTGATGATGGCGATGATTCTGCAGATAACGAAACTTATTACGATGCTGATGGCGATGCTGACGATGAAGAGGCTGAGTGTGCAGATGCTGACGGTGACGTCTACGATGATGGTGGTGACGACGATGATTTTGAGGGCGGTGACGCCGATGCCGATTATGTCAGTGGTGGTGATGATGCGGATGCGCATGAGGATGGTGGTGATCATGTGGATAATGCTGCTGATGCTGATAATGGCGACGATGATGATGACGACGATAACGATGGTGATGGTCATGGTGATGGTGATAAAGCTGATGACGATGATGCTGGTGATGATGATGCTGATGATGATGCTGATACTGATGATGCTGATGATGCTGATTCTGCTGATGATGAAGATGACCATGATCCTGATGAAGACGACGATGATGATTTGGATGAAGGTGATGCTGATGATTACGCTGACGGTGATGCTAACGGTGATCATGCTGCTGCTGATGATGAGAATGATGATTATAATGATGGTACTGCTGATGCTGATGGTAATGATGATGCTGATTATGCTGATTATGCTGATTGTGCTCATGCTGATAGTGCTCTTGATCGCGGCGGCGATGAGGATGATGATAGTGGTGGTAGTATTTTTGAATACGGTGATGACGATGCTGCTGATGATGGTGATGCTGCTTCTGATGCTGATGGTGATGACCAGGATGATGAGGACGACGACGTTGATGATGCTGCTGATGATGATGCTGATTTTGATGACGATGATGATGATGTTGATGACGATGCTGATGATGATGATGATGATGCTGATGATGATGATAATTATGGCCATGCTTATTCTGATGATGTTCGTGATGCTGATATTTCTGATTATGGTGATGATGATTGTGAGAATTCGGATGATGATGGCCGTTGTTGTTGTGGTGGTGACGATGGTAATGATGATACCGCGAATGATAGTGGTGATGATTATGGCGACGACGGCGAAGACCACAACAATGATGATGATGTTGATGCTGCTACTGATGCTGCGCTGCTGATGATGCTGCTGTTGCTGTTTGTGCTGCTGCTGATGATGACGATGATGGCGAGGACTATCTTGATGATGAGGATGATGCTGATGATGATGACGATGGTGATGCTGCTGATGCTGATGCTGCTGATGATGATGCTGATGATGATGATGATGATGATGACGCGGATGATGACGATGATTGTGCCGATGACGATGGTGATGATGATGCTGATGATGTCGATGATGAGGATGATGATGATTGTGATGTGATGCTGATAATGAAGAAGACAATTATGTTGATGCTGCTGTTGATGATGTGAAGATGGTGCAGATGATGCTGATGAAGGAGATGGTGATGATGCTGATGATGATGATACTGACAATGATGACGCTGCTGATGATGATGATGGGGATGATGCTGAGATGCTGATGATGCTGCTGATGATGATGGTGGTGGTGGTGATGATGCTGATGATGCTGCTTCTGATGATGGTGCTAATGATTATGATGATATTTGCGATGCTGATGGCGATGATGATGCTGCTGCTGGTGATGATGATGCTGCTGATGATCAGGACGACGATGATGATGATGATGATGATACTGACAATGATGACGCTGCTGATGATGGGGATGATGCTGAGATTCTGATGATGCTGATGATGATGGTGGTGGTGGTGATGATGCTGATGATGCTGCTTCTGATGATGGTGCTAATGATTATGATGATATTTGCGATGCTGATGGCGATGATGATGCTGCTGCTGCTGATGATGATTGTGCTGATGATCAGGACGATGATGATGATGACGATAATGATGATGATGCTGATGATGATGATGATGCTGATGATGATGATGATTTGGATGGTGATGATGCTGATGATGATGCTGATGATGTTGGTGCTGCTGCTGCCGATGACGATGATGCTGCTGCTGATGATGATGACGATGATGATGATGATGATGATGATGATGATGATGATGATGATGATCATGCTGATGATGATGACGATGATGATGATTATGATGATGATGATGCTGATGATGATGATGTTAATGATGATGATGCTGATGATGATGATGATGATGATGATGATGGTGGTGGTGATGATGATGATGATGATAATGATGATGAAGCTGATGATGATGATGAAGAAGAATAATAATAATGATGGTGATGATGGCAACCACGATGATGTGACTTATCAGGAATAAGAAGATGATGATGATGATGATGATGATGATGATGATGATGATGATGATGATGATGATGATGATGATGATGATGATGATGATGATGATGGTGGTGATGGTGAGGAGGAGGGAGGAGGATGAGGAGGAGGATATGGAGGATATGGAGGATAGGAGGGAGGAGGAGGAGGAGGAGGAGGATAGGAGGAGGAGGAGGGAGGAGGAGGGAGGAGGAAGAGGAGAAGCAGGCGGAGGAGACGCAAGAAGAGGAGACGCAGCAGTAGGAGACGCAGGAGGAGGAGGTGGAGGAGGAGGAAAAGGAGGAGGAGGAGGAGGAGGAGGAGGAGGAGAAGGAAGAAAAGGAGGAGGGTACGCAGGAGGAGGAGGAGGAGGAGGAGGAGGAGACGCAAGATGATGATGCTGATGAGGAGAAGGATGAGGAGGTGGAGGAAGAGGAAGAGGATGAGGAGTAGAGCAGGAAGAGGAGGAGGAGGAGGAGGAGGAGGAGGAGGAGGAGGAGGAGGAGGTACATCGGGTGCAGGATGGGGAGGGACGGGAGCGGGTGAGGCAGGAGGGGGCGCCGGAGGAGCAGAGCTGAGGGCCTCCGATCAGCACCCCCCCCCCCCCCCGCGCAGGCGGACGAGCAGCAGAAGCACCGCCTGCAGGGCGTTCGGGGCAGCCCAAACCGCGCCGCTTCCGCCGCTGCCTCCGCCCACCTCCCCCGTCTGTGCCTCCGGAGAGGGATGGCCATCATCACCACCGCCATCTCAGTAATGGCCCATCCGCCCCTGCCTCAGCCACTGCCTCCTCCTCCGCCTCCTCCTTCCCCCCTGCCGTCTTCTTGCTCCTCCCGCTGCTCCTTCTGTCGACGGGGACCAGGAGGCGCCCCCCCTGGAGGCCGAAGACGGGGAACACTGAGCGTCGCGATCTTATTTTTGCGGCGGCCGTATCTTGGGGGCTTTTTCCTCCGACGATCGTCTGTCGAATAACTGGCCTGGACAATGACATAATACTTACATAGGTACATACACATACATACATACACACATATGTATGTATATATATATATATACACATATTTTTGGCGCATCAGCCAGCGCAGACTCAAGATATCGGAAGACTGGAATGAAGTGAACTGGAGCGGACTGAGGTCGAGTGGACTGGAGAAGACTGGACTGGACTGGGTTTGGCTTGACTGGCCAGGACTGGTAGACTGGACTGGTCTACTCGGCTCTACTCTACTCCACTCTAGCCCACTCGATCTACTCTACCCTGCTCTGCTCTACTTCACTCTACTCGATTCTACTCCACTCTACTCTACCATATACCCTGCTTTATTCTACTCTGCTTTACTCTACACTACTCTACCCTTCTCTACTCTACTCCTACTCTGCCCTACTCTATGTACTCTGCTCTACTCTATTCTACTCGATTCTGCCCGACTCTCTACCATCTACCCTACTC
Organism: Prorocentrum cordatum; assembly: GCA_963575745.1. Lineage (NCBI taxonomy): Eukaryota > Dinophyceae > Prorocentrales > Prorocentraceae > Prorocentrum > Prorocentrum cordatum. The sequence goes on from CAUYUJ010015725.1 coordinate 283,472, forward strand.
TATTCTGCTCTACTCTACCCTACCCTACCTCACCCAACCTGGTTTACTCTATACTATTCTGCTCCTACTCTACTCCTGCTCTACTCCTACTCTACTTTGCTCTACCGATAGGAGCACCCTACGGGTGATAAGGAGGTTTGGGGGGGAAGGGGGAGGCGGTCGATATGCGATGACTCCCACCTGCCGCCACCAAAGAGTGCGCGGGCAAATAGATACCACCTACTTCCGCCTGCTTCTATCTAAGTGTTTTCCATGTTTCTATATCTCTGGCAATCTATCTATCTATCTGTCCATCGAGTCGACACTTCAATCAGTCTACCTATCTATCTACCAACCAATCAAGATGTCGATCTGTCGAGTGGATCCATCAACCAGTCTATCTATCTACCAACCTTTTAGGACAACCATCGGGACACTTATCGGGACAACCATCGGGACAACCATCGGGACAACCATCGGGACACTTATCGGGACAACCATCGGGACAACCATCGGGACAACGATCGGAACAACCATCGGGACAACCATCGGGACAACCATTGGGACAACCATCGGGGCAACCATCGGGACAACCATCGGGACACTTATCGGGACAACACCACTGGAACAACCCCATCGGGACAACCATCGGGATAACCATTGGGACAACCATCGGGACAGCCAGCGGGACAACCATCGGGACAACCATCAGGACAGTCATCGGGACACCCATCGGGACACCCATCCAGAGAACCATCGGGACAACCATCTGGACAACCATCCGGACAACCATCGGGACTACGATCGGGACAACTATCGGGACTACCATCGGGACAACCATTGGGACAACCATCGGCACAAAAAAACATCGGGACAACCATCGGGACTATCATCGGGACAACCATCGTGACACCCATCCGGACAACCAACCGGGACAATCATCGGGACAACCATCGGGACACTTATCGGGACAACCATCGGGACTACCATCGGGACAACTATCGGGGCACCCATCGGGACACCCATCGGGACAACCATCGGGACAACCATCGGGACAACCATTGGGACAACCATCGGCACAAAAAAAACATCGGGACAACCATCGGGACTATCATCGGGACAACCATCGGGACAACCATCGGGACACTTATTGGGACAACCATCGGGACAACCATCGGGACAACCATCGGGACACTTATCGGGACAACCATCGGGACAACCATCGGGACAACCATGGGACAACCATCGGGACAACCATCGGGACAACCATCGGGGCAACCATCGGGACAACCATCGGGACGCCTATCTGGACAACCATCGGGACAACCATCGGGACAACCATCGGGACAACTATTGGGACAACCATCGGGACTATCATCGGGACAACCATCGGGACAACCATCGGGACACTTATCGGGACAACCATCGGGACAATCAGCGGGACAACCATCAAAACAACCCGCGGGACAACCATCGGGGGCCGCGCCCAGTCGGGGGAGGGCGGGGGGGGGGGCGGGCGACCTTTTGGGCTCCATGTGGCCTCTACAATTGCAGGAAATCGCGCAGCTTCGCCTCGCCCGCACGCGCGGCACGAACCGAAACCGAAACCGATTTTCCGGTTGGGGTCTCTTCCGTTCACACCCCCCAACCTCCGATTTTATTCTGTTTTGCTCTACTTTTTTTTATTCTTTTTGTACTCTATCTTTTTCCGCTCCCACCTGGGGAATGCGCAGCCACCACCTGGTCTTCAGGCCCATGATTGTATTGTACACTTGACCCGCTGGATTCGTTCGGTTTCGGCACTGGGCCCCGCCGCCGCTGGTACCCCGGCGCAGCAGCCGCCGCCTCCCCCGCCGGCGGGGCTGGCCGCGCCACCCGCTTCGGGCGTGACCCGTCCCCCTGAGCGGCCATAGCCCCTTCCCCCCTCCTTCGGCCGCCCTCCCTGTCTCCTCCAATTTTCTTGCACGGTGGCACAATTCGCTTCAACGGTGTCCCCAGTTCCCCGTTGTGATTGCTCTTCCGCCAGCGCAGTTGCTCTTCCCAGCCGCCGACGCAAAAAAATGTTTGGTTTTTCGTTATTTCGGGACGATCGAACTGGGTACGGAAAGAATGGGCACGATGCCCAACAGCCGTTCCTTTTAGTTTTGAACAGGACTCACTGTCCGCGCCGCCGCGGAGGTTGTTCACCGACGACAAAGAGGGCGCCTGCCCAATGGCGGCGGCTGTTGGTTTCGGACAACTTTTGGTGTTGGGCGTAGTACCCATTTTCCCGTACCAATGTCGGGCGTCGAGAATTTTATATAGAGCATTGCGCTCTCCAACCTTCCTCCCGCTTCCTGCCGCCTGGGAGGTCCAGCGGGGTGGGGACGCGCGACCTCCCTGTCGCCACTTTCGTGGGCTCTTAGGAGGTCGCGCGGAGTGGAGTTGCACGGGGACCCGGTTGAGACCTCGCGGTTCCCTGTGGGGCTGCGAAGCATGCAATTGTGTACTGCGAGTCGTTCGACATGTTTTATGTCGTGAGGGGTCCCATATATATATATATATATATATATATATATATATATATCCTCCGGGTACGCCGCCGGGTAATTTTACCCTCTGGCACGCGTCGGTCGTTACATGGGCTACCCTGGTAACGGTATCGGTCGTACGAAGGGGGGGGGAGTTTGGATCACCCCAGGATTTGGTGCCCGCGCGCATGTTCGGCGATCGCAGCGCGCCCCCACCCCGCCCAAGCGTTACTATTGTTACCTGGGGGCCCCACCCCCTTCCCCACCACAGAGTAGAGTAGCGAACGCTACCCGGAAATCATAAGACGCATGGTCTCCCCCGAAGGCGTGAGCCCGCGGCCCTCGTCTCCGCAGCCGGGAAACCACAGCCGCGACGTTTCGCCGCCCGCTCCAGGCGGGCGCCGCCGTCGCCGCCGCCGCCGTCGCCGTCGTCCCCAGGCTTTCCCCCATGCGCGACGAAGAATTCACGGGTCGTCTTCATTGACATTGGCGCGTAAGCTGCCCGTGTAACGCCGGGCGAAAGCTCCCGATTTTCCACGCGGTGTGCCGCGGTGGCAGCCCGTGTAAGCCACCGCGCAGGATCGTTCCGTCAGTTCGCATGCGACTCGTGATTTTTCGTCGCTCACGTTGGGGTCCGAGTACATGGAGTTGGAAGCTCGCGCCGCCTCTCCCGTGCCTCGCCGATGCGGCTCGATGTGGATGAAGCCCGACTTTCTCAACGCTGACGTCGCCGATGCATCGCCGATGCATCGCCGATGTATCGGCCATGCGGCGCGATCTTCCGACCCGATCTATTCGGACTCCCTTTGGAGGCCTCCATCGTCGCCTTCCATGAGATCCGGGCCTTGCCGTTTTCACGCATTGCCATTCGGTGGCAACTAGCACCCATACCTGTGCGACCCCCCCCAGTTGTCAGGGTGGAATTCCAGTGGGGGGCCATGGGCGTGTGCTGTCGGAGGTGGGTCCCCCGCTCGAGCGGGAGCCTCCCTCGTGGTCAGACAACTCGCACCCATACCTGTACCGCCTTCATCGCGTCGCTTTTCCCCCTTCTCCCTCCCTACCGGTTTGAGTGTGTGTTGTGCTTTGATCACGTCGGGCGTCCTCGTCCGGTTTCGGGCCCCGTGACCCTCACAGATCGATGCGGCTTGAAAAATGCCGCAGGTAGATGGGGCCCAGGGCTCCAATTACGATTTATCGAGATTTTTTTGTCGGATCGAAGGAGCCGTCGTCGGCTTCGTCGCCGCCGCCGTCGCCGTCCTCGCCTTTGTCGCCGCCGTCGTCTTCGACGTCGCCGCCGTCACCGTGGCCGTCGTCGTTGTCGTCGTTGCCGTCGTCGCCGTCGTCGCTGTTGTCGCTGCCGCCCGTTGCCGCCGCCGTCCTCGCTGTTGTCGCCACCCCCAACCTCGAGGATCGAGGGTCGAGGGTTGGTGTTTCTGTTTTTGCCCTCGGGATGCCTCTCGCTGCCACCGGTGGGCTCGCCTCGAAACTCGTGGCCGGAGCGCACCACTGCACTGGGAGGCCCAGGGGCTGGTTCGGCGGAGCGTGCCCGGACCGCAACCCTCTCCTCCGACGGCGCAGCTCTTTCGCACCGTGGGCCCCCGGTGATCTCGACCTACGCTCCAAAGGCAAGAGTTTCATCCCGAGTCGTGCTTTGATTCCCCAGGGGCCAGGAGACGGTCCCTGGAGGCCGAAAGAGTTGCGATGTTTCCCCGACGCCCGGACCTGAGGGCAAGGCGAATCTGCCCTTTCCATGTTCGGCCGCTGGGGGCCGCTTCTGGTCCCCAGGGGCCATCAAGAGACGGGACGAACAACCAGTCATTGGGAAGAGCTCGAGAGCGCATGTGTTGAAAACTCCACGCCCGCTCGGGGGTCTGGGATGGTCGCCGCCGCCAGAGTCGTCGTGGTGGCAAAGAATGCTCTCGTCGTCGTTGTCGCCGCCATTGCCATCGTCGTCGCCCTCACCTTTGTCCTCGCCCTCATCCTGCTCATCCCTCTCCTGCTACATCCCTCTTCTTTATAAAGAACTCCTCCCTGTCGCACCCCGAGACGTGTCGGTAGGGCGGGCTGGGCGTGTCGCTTGAGACGTCATCACTGCAACTCCAAATTTACAATGTTTTCACGGATGGAGGGCGGTCCGTTTTCAACATGCGGCTTTAGCCTCAGCGCCGTGCACATTTGTTTGGACAGTTCGCAACAGTTTCACGGATGGAGGGCGGTGCGTTTTCAAAATGTGGTGTGGCTCTTGCCTCAGTGCCGCGCGCATTCGTCTAACAATTTTGCAACTATTTCCAGGATGGAGGGCGGTTCATTTCCAAGAGGAAACTCTCGCCATAGCGCCACGCACATGTGTTTGAACAGTTCGCATCTGTTTGAAGGATGGAGGGCAGTTCTTTTTCAACATGTGGCTTTCGCTGTAGCGCACATTCGCCTAGCACATTTGCAACTTTTCAGGGACTCGTAAGGTTTAAGTCCCAGGAGTTGTGTTCTGGCACGATTCAAGATTGTCAGGGCGCAAGAGTCATGTTGATCTGCGGTGTTGCTGTCCTGGGACTGGTGCTCATGTACGCTTTAGGATTGTCAGGACGGAAGAGTCACATTGACTTTCGCCGTTGACTTCTCAGGAACTGTGTTTTGGCACGGTTCAGGATTCTTATACGGTTGCCTTCCAATGAAACCCTTCCCGCACCGAAAAGCAGGTGTTGTAGGAGGAGGAGGAGGAGGAGGAGGAGGAGGAGGAGGAGAGGGAGGGAGGAGGAGGAGGAGGGAGGAGGAGGAGGAGGAGGACGAGGAGGGACTCCCCCGCGAGGCCCCGGCGAGCGAGGCGGCGCCCCGGCGCCGGGGGCCGCCGGCACGCAGAGCGCCGCGGGCGGCTCGGTCATCGCCCAGGCCTTCGCGGCGCGGCCCCGCCGTCGGCCCGAAAACGAAACGACAGCCCTCCTCCTCCTCCCTCCTCCTCCTCCTCCGCCTCCTCCTCCTCCTCCTCCTCCCTCCTCCTCCTCCTCCTCCCTCCTCCTCCCTCCTCTCCTCCTCCTCCTCCTCCTCCTCCCCTCCTCCTCTCCTCCTCCCTCCTCCTCCTCCTCCTCCTCCTCCTCCTCCTTCTCCTCCTCCTCCTCGTCCCTCCTCCTCGTCCTCCTCCCTCCTCCTCCTCCTCCTCCTCTTCCTCCTCCTCCTCCTCCTCCTCCTCCTCCTCCTCTTCCTCCTCCTCCTCCTCCTCCTCCTTCCTCCTCCTCCTCCTCCTCTTCCTCCTTCTCCTCCTCCTCCTCGGGTCGCCTACAGCCCCGTGGGAAACCGTGCACCCCACCTGCGGCCCTCCATGTTGCGAAACGTAAGGGAGAGAATATTATGAATGACATAAACATAACTCCTCGGAGGTCCGCGCGGATTACTCGGATCCGCGCTGGACCCCCTTGGCGGCGCCTCCGGCGCTGCCCGTGGCCGAGAAATCTGCGCGGACCTCCGAGTTTTTATGCTCATGTCATCGTTCGTTCCCCTATTACGGCCCATCGGGGGCCGTAGCGTATGCCACGCAGAAGCCCAAGCCAGAGTCCATGGTATATGCTACGGCCCGCGGGGCCGCAGGTGCAGTGGTGCCGTTCGTTTTCTGGTCCGCGCCGCGCCGCAGCCACCCATACCTCTACCCTTTCCCCGTTTTCCACTTTTTGGGCCTCCTGGGAGGCCCTCGTCGCCACCGCTGGATTCGCCTCGAAATCCTCGTCAGAACGCATCCCCGGAGAGGTCCAGGGAGTAGCCGTATCGGTGCCTCTTGGTTCCCCCAACAGGGCGGGGGTTTGGGGCCCTCTCCTTGAGAGAGGCTTGTCGCGGGCCGCTCTTATGGTGGCCACGCGCACGAGGGGGTATGGGGGGGCAGGGAAGGCCTCTCGGAAGCACCCCTGCTTCTGAGAAGGCGCGGGCCTTCTCTACGGATGCAGGGCTGGTGCCCTCTAAGAAGCAGCCTCCTTCCAGGACGCCTTCCCCCCTCCCCCTAACCCCCTCTGCGCCCACCAGCGCCCAATAGCGCTGGTGGGCGCAGAGGGGTCGGGGGATAGTGGGTTATAACAACCAGGCTCAAATAGTGGTTGTTGCTATGCCAAAAACCAGGCTTTGTGAATGCCCATGTGAATTCCCAAAAAAGAGCATGCATGATTCTGTGATTTCAAAAAACGAATGCGGATTTTTGAACTCAAGAAACCAGTGAGTTGCTTTCTAGCGGGCCCGCCCCGCGTAGTGCGTAGTTGGCCCAGGGGAGCAGCGCGCTGGCCATGACCGAGATGTCGCGGAATCTTGTCGAAGCCCAGCTTGGTCAGGGAACCCGCCGGCCGTCGTCGAGTCGCGGGCTTATCCACGCATGGACGGTGACCAAGATCGACGGTGGCCAGGATCGACACCACCGACATTTCCGCGTGGTTGTGTTGTTTTGCTTTGTGAAGGCGTATGGGAGTCCATACCTGGACGCGCAACAATTTGCGTAAGCATAGACTTTCAAGGGTCCGCACGGATTTTTCGGATCTGCGCTACGTGAGCCTCCTTAGCGGCGCCTCTGGCGCGCTCCGCGCGCCATGGAGCGGTTTCCAGCACGGATCTACGAAATCTGTGCGGGCCCTAAAACTCATGTTTGTGCAGACTTTCTGTCTTCTGTTGCCAGGCCCAGGTGCCGTAACAGAAACGATCCTCGGGGGGTCCACGCTGTGGAAGCATCACGAGGTCGGGGGTCTGGGAGCGCGAGCGGTCAGGAGACAGGGAACCCTGACTCGACCAGAAAGGAGAGAGTCCCCAAGGGTTCGCTGGGGATTTCCCCCATCGGGGGAGATCCCAAGCCGAGCCTGGATCGCCCCCTCTTCCTTGGCCTCGTTAGGGCTTCCTTCCTCCTCAGGCTGCGAGAGGGGGGACGCGGAGGAGGGAGGTCTAGTGGACGTGTCTTGCCTTGTCGGACTTTCGCGGGGGAGTCACGTGGCCGTGCCCGGATCCGCGTCGAGATTACGACCAAGACAGGTCCTGAAGAGGTCCAGAGGCCGATATTCGAGCGGAGGAGGAGGGAGACGAGGATCCAGGCCTCCCCGGTAGGGTCGGAGTAGATGGGGTCGGCCAGTCGTGCAGCGTCGCCCATTCATCGGTGATGCGGCGCGATTTGGAGCCCGATTTGTTCCGTCCCGACGTCGTTGGTGCATCGGAAATGTATCGGCGATGCGGTGCGATCCTCCGACCCCATCTGCTCCGGCCCCATGTGGAGAAGGCCCCCAGAGGGGGCGGCTTGGATGGACTCGTCGGAAGAGGGATCGATCAGCGACAGCCAACTCCCTAACGCAAGGTCTCGTTCCGCGCCGCACGGGCTGGGTGGGGGGCAGGGGCAGGGGCAGAAGATGGGCAGAAGACGCAAGAAAAGGGGGATAGTCATGCTGATGATGCTGACGATTATGATGGTGATAGTAATGATTCGTGATGATTGCGATGGCGATGGCGATAGTGATGATGCTGAGGACGACGATGCTGATGACAAGAGTGATGACAATGCTGGTGATGATGATGGTGTTGCTGCTGTTGTTGCTGATGTTGATTCTGTTTCAACTGTGAAGAATGATGATGATGATGACGATGATGACGATGATGATGATGCTGATGACCATGCTAATGACGATAATGATGGTGATGATGATGACCATGCTGATGATTCTGCTGGTGATGATGATGAGTGGTGACGGTGATGGTGATGCCGATGGCGGCGATGGCGATGATTATGATGATGGTGATGATGGTGATGATGATGATGATGATGGTGCTGAGGATGACGATGAAGATGCGGCTGATTATTTAGCTGAGGGCGGTCATGTTGATGATATTAATGATTATGCTTATGATGAGGATGCTGCTGTTGCTGATGATGATGCTTATAGCACGATGAGGAGGACGATGGTGAAACTACTCGCAATGACGATGCTGATGACGATGATGATGATGCTGCTGATGATGATGATGATGATGATGATGATGACGATGCTAAGGATTCTGATGCAAGTGCAGTTGATTATGCTGATGATGATGACGGTACTGGTAACGACGATGACGGTATGCTTCTGATGATGATGAATAGTATTACGATGGCGATGACGATGCTGCTGCTGCTGCTGCTGCTGCTGATGATGATGATGATGATGATGATGCTGATGATGATGATGATGATGATGATGATGATGATGATGATGATGATGATGATGATGAATACGCTCGTCAATACGAAGTCGCGTATCATGCTGTTGCTGTCGGTGGTGATTGCCATGATGACGACGATGGTGCGATGATGATGACGACGACCACGATGACGATGCTGCTGCTGCTGCTGCTGATGATGATGATGATGATGAGGAGGAGGAGGAGGAGGGGGAGGAGGAGGAGGAGGAGGAGGAGGAGGAGGAGGAGGATGGAGATGCTCGTCAATACGGGGGGGACTGCAGGACCAGTGTGTGTCGGGGGTCGCAGGGAGACCACCCGCGGCGCGCCCAAGGGGCAAGCCCCCGTGCGCGAAACGGCCAAGGTCCCCCCCCTCCCTCCCCCCCGTCACCTCCCCCCTCCCCCGTCGTTCTCCCCTCCCCTTTTTCCCCCAGCCCCTGCTTCCCCCGGGGGGGCCAAGTCTGTCTCCCTTTCTGTGCTCTGGGGTGGCCCCGTTCCCCCCCTCTTTCCCGCCTCCGTTCGTTCGGCGCGGGTCCGTGCGTTCGGGCCTCCCTCGTCCTGCTCCTTCGGGCCCCCCTCGTCCTGCTCGTTCTCCCTCGTCCCTCGCTTGTCCCGCTCGTCGGTGCGGAGCTCGGCCCGTCTTCGGAGTGGCCCCGCCTGGCGCGCCCGACGGCGCCGCCACGCGGGGGCGATGGCAACGTCGGACGACTTTTCTGTCGTCAGGGTCTCGTGGTCTCAGGAGGGGAGGAGGAGGAGGAGGAGGAGGAGGAGGAGGAGGAGGAGGAGGAGGAGGAGGGTGATAAGGAGGAGGAGGAGGAGGAGGAGGAGGAGGAGGAGAGGACCATGCGACGTATCTGGAAAGCTCCAGGGGACCAGGCGGGTGGTCAAATCATGACCACTTTCACGTACGCGTCGTGGGCTATTTCCAAACCAGCCATCTGCACAACCTGACATGAGCCCCTTCCAGAGTGAAGCGAGAACACCATATTCCGCGCTCCACGACAATTGGCACCATCTTCGCCGGCAACACAGTCGCGAGCAAGAGCGCATTCTCAGCATGACCCCCCTGACCTGGAGAGGTGTGCCTGAGAATTGCGGTCGGAAGCTTTTGCCAAGCGTGTCGCGGCTGCGGCCCCTGCGACACTATATCCTTTGCAAGCTGGTAGCGTGTCGCTCAACTCCGCGGAGGGGAAGCTCGGAAAAGGCTCGGCACGTCCACTCTTGGAGGCTGAGACGTGGATAGCTTTTCGCGCCGAAGCGAGATGGGCCAGAGCCGCCTGCGCGACACGCTAAGCCAAAGTGTGAGATCCCAGAGCTCGTGGAGGCACCGTTGGCTACTGGTTGTGATGATTGTTTGCCCAACAGAACACTTTGATTTCAAACCAGCGGGAAACAAGGAGTCCTGGTCCTCCCGCCAGGTAGCCGCGCTCCTCACGCCGCATTCGAAGGCGATGAGCCGCGAGTCGTCGATGTCGCAGGCCCTCAATAAGCTCCGCGGGACCGTTTACGCCGTGATCTTCAGTGGGGGCCTCGGTGCCGCCTGCATCAGCACGTTGGGAGGGATTCCTCCTCTTTCCAGGTGCATCCTGCCCCCGGTTCCCCGTCATCCCCTCCCTTCTCCTTCTCCCCCTTCCCCGCCTCCTCCTCCTCCTCCTCCTCCTCCTCCTCCTCCTCCTCCTCAGGGGGCCCCATGCGAACCCTACCCCTACCCCCCACGATTGCTGAGGGGGAGGGTGGGGTTCACTTTGCTCGGGAGCTCCCGGACGAAGTGAACCCCACCCTCCCACTCAGAAAGGGTAGGGTTCGCTTGTGGCCCCCTCCTCCTCCTCCTCCTCCTCCTCCTCCTCTTCCTCCTCCTCCTCCTTCTCCTCCTCCTCCTCCTGCTCCTACGCCTCGTTTTCTGCCCCACTGCCTGCCTGCATGGCTGCCTTCTGGCTGCCTGCATCCTGTCTGCCTACCTCCTTCCCCTCCCTCCTCCCTCCTTTTTCTCCTCCTTTTTCTCCTCCTCCCTCCTCCTCCTCCTCCTTCTCCCCCCCCTCCTCCTCCTCCGCCTCTCCTCCTCCGCCTCCTCCTCCTCCTCCTCCTCCTCGTCCTCGTCCTCGTCCTCGTCCTCCTCCTCCTCCTCCTCCTCCTCCGCCTCCTCCTTCTCCTCCTCCTTCTCCTCCGCCTCTCCTCCTCCTCCTCCTCCTCCTCCTCCTCCTCCTCCTCCGCCGCTCCCCTCGTCCCCGTTCCGTCCTTCCGCTCCTTCCTATAGGGTGCCGGCGGCGCCCCTGCCCCGCGGCCTGCGCCTGGAGAGGACCGAACCTCCACCTCTGGTGATCGTTCTTTTGGCTATTGTTTTGCCGATCGGCGCGGGCCCCCTCCCTCCCCCTCCCACTGAGTAGATTTATGTCGGGCGTGTCCCCTTACAGGGGGATTTTCGATGAAAAATTAAAAAATACCCCCAAGGTGCCCAAGAAGGTCCACAAATACCCCAAACATAGTCCCCAGACTATTTTTGGATTATTTTTTGATTATTTTTGGGGTATTTTTTATTTTTCGTCGAAAATCCTCCTGCAGGGGGACAGGCCCGACTCAAGAGTAGATCTTGGCTGTTTTTCGGAGCCTGTTTCGAGCGGGTGGAGTCTCCCCCGGAGCCCGCACCCTTGCAAACGGTCGCACTAAGCAGAGGTCCGGAGCCAGACGCTGCCCCCTCCCCCCCCCTTGCCGCCCAATGTCGAAACGTCGAATAGAAAAAACGCTCACTTGCGTCGGGGAAACGTAAGACTCGAGTAAGCCTGAACTTGGGTTTGCCGACGCTTTTTGACGAACGCGTCCTGGATTTTGACGGCAGCGGGAGTTCGCGTCAACTTTCAGATTGGGTCTCGCCCTTTTTATGGTGCCCCCGTCAGGCCACCCGAGTCCCCCGTACCCGAGTCTTGCGCCTCCCCGATTGCGGCGCGGACTCCAGCCCCCCCCCGCCAACAGCACCGTCACTTCTGGACGCAGGCTGTCGCGTGCCATTCGCCTCCTCCTCCTCCTCCTCCTCCTCCTCCTCCTCCTCCTCATCATCATCATCATCATCATCATCATCTTTCCTCCTCCTCCTCCTCCTCCTCCTCCTCCTCCTCCCTCCTCCCCCCAGCCTTCCGTCGAGAACATGCCGCCGCCCTCTCCAGCCGCGGGCTCCCAGGAGACCAGGTGGGGCTCTTCCTCTTCCTGTCGGCCTCCCGCTGGCCCTACCTGTCACCACCCACCAAACCACCCCAACCCAACCCGAAGGCCCCAATTTATCCTCGATTTCCAGTGGGGGGGGGTCTTGGAACATCGAGAAAACACATATGGAACCCGTACCCCCCCCAACCCGAAATTCGGGTCTTCAGGTTGGGTTGGGGTGGTCTGGTAGGTAGTCAACCTGGCGCGCGAAAGGCTGCTGGGCAATCCGCGTTATGGCGGTCCCCGGAAGCCCTAACATGATCGCGTCAGGAGGAAATCTGGGCGGGAGGCGTTTGGCAAATTTCGGCCTCGGGGGGCCCTCGCTGGGCCTCGGGGCCGTCAAAAGACGACCCGGGTAACGAAAACACGTCCAGGTGAAAGCGTCGGGACATCGAGGGGCCCCCAATCGAAAAATCAAAACGTCGCATGTCTGGGTCGGAAGCGCCCCTGCTTCGCAGAAGGCGCGGACTACCCAGCAGCCTCTGAATAACTACCTGCTGAACCACAACCCAAACCGAATATCCAAATTTCGGGTTGGGGGCCGTCAGGGATCCATCTATGTTTATCCGATGCTCTTGGATACTCCCCCACTGGGCATGGAGGGCAACTTGGGGCCTTCGGGTTGGGTTGGGGTGGCGTGGTGGGGGGCATGTTTTGCTTTCGCCAGCGTTCGCCAGCCTTCCGCCGCCTTCCGCCAGCGGAAGCGCCCTCGTTTCACTTCCATCAGCTTCCGCCAGCCCTCCACTGCCTTCTGCCGAAGAAGCGATGCCAACCTCCCGATGCCTCGAAGACGAAGCCCTCTCTAGAACGCCCCAGGTGGCTCGCGGATGCTCTGGGCGCCCGTGCCCGAGCTGAGGGTGTCAGCAAGCACCGCGCTGCGGCGAGCGCACGAGCGGAATGGTGGCGCCAGAGCAAGGGGGCCAGTAGGGAAAATGGGGAAGTCGGCTCACTCACATGATGTCACAATCACATATACAGTAGGGGCCCGACCACAAGAGACCTTCCACAAGAAACCCAACCCTGAGACGCCAAGACGTCCATCGATGTTTGGTGTGGGAACGTCACGCTGTCCATAGCAAAACCCTCGAAACCCAAGAAACCCAGGGCACCCTGGAGGCAAGCAGGGTGCTTCTTGATATGGGCCCCCACTGTATTCTGTCCAACGCAGCGTCGAGCGCCACAAAGGGCGGGCCTTCGATATCCGCCGCTGTTTGCTCCCTGGCACGCTGGATGTGTGGTCGACTGCCGAGGGCCGCCCGGTAGGGCTCGTGTACTCTTCTGCGGGGCGACCCCCCCCGCTCTCTGCTCACTCTCGCGCGCGCGCGCTTCGCGCCCCCCTTCCCTCATAAAAAAACCTGTGGGCCCGCGCCCCCGAGACCACGTACCCTCGCCAAAAGACTACAGATACGAGTTCGAGTTCCCCGAGGTCACGACCCCTCGTAGAAGCTGAATGAGACCGCATTCCCGAAGCCACACCCCCTCGTCTTGAGCGTGCGCTCCCGAGGCCACGATCCCGTGCAAAAACTACCCGAGGCGTGCCCAACCCCTTCTCCACGCGAGGCGGATGTTTGCCGGATCGCTCCGTACGAAAGAGGACATCGCCAGACATGCACGATCTGCGCTGCCCTCACCTCCGCCGTTCCTCCCAGGAGCCCACGGAGGTGGCAACAACTGCGCAGTTCGCAGCACCCCAGGGAGCTGCGAGGTCTCAGCCGCGTCCGTTCAAACTCCCCGATTCCGCCGTGCCTCGTAGGAGCCCACGAAACTGGTGACGGTTGCGCAGTTCGCAACCCCCCAGGGAGCTGCGAGGTCTCAATGGGTTCGTTTACTCTCCGACTTCGCCGAGCCTCCCAGGAGCCCACGAAAGCGGCGACTGTGGCGCAATTCGCAGCCCCCCCAGGGCGATGTGAGGCCTCGGGTGTGTCCGCGTACTCCCCTCCTCCCTCGTGCCTCCCAGGAGCCCACGAAAGCGGCGACAACTGCGCAGCTCGCAGCCCCCCCGGGAGCTGCGAGGTCTCAAATGCGTACGTTTACTCCCCGACGCCGCCGTGCCTCCCAGGAGCCCACGAAAGTGGCGACAATTGCGCAGTTCGCAGCCACCCTGGGAGCATCGCAGCAGAAGGCAGGAGGATGGGGGCGGTGAAGGAGAGGACGCAGGTGTGCGACCGCATGGCTCTATCCCAAACGAGAACCCAACACCGGAGGGTTGGGAACAAATCGGCCCGCGGCAGACAAAGCTGCCTGGGCAGACAATCAAGATGGCCGAGGCAGATAACCAAGGCCGCGATGTGTGTAAACATATACCTACACATATACATTTACATGTACGTGTACATGTATATGTGCACATACATGCACATGCATACACTTGCATATGCGTATGCATACACATATACAGGTACCTATGTATATATATATACACATTCACATATACATACCTGCGTATACATATGCATATGCACATGCACACAGACAAACACGTATACATAGACATGTGCACATGCATATACCTATATACATACACATATACACATATACATACACATATACAACTGCTACCCCCCCTTAGGGACCTACCGTTTTTGTTTGTTTCTGGTTGTCGCACCGTAAACCCGCCGCTGCTGAGATCCCGATGGCAGCCGAACAGGATTCTAAACATATTCCAATATGATTTCAACAGGTTCGATGAGCTGGATATGCCTTTTAGGCTTGATCGGAATAACACTATGACCCACATCGGAACGGAGCATCGGTCAGAGCCAAATGGTTATTATCGAGCCCGAAGAACACCCCAACGAGACTTTCATGAGAAACCCCGTGATGACGTGATGCCGTGTTCATGACAATGTAGCACAGAATATGCAATGGCGCGGTGGCGGTGACATGATTGGTTCGCAAGCAGTGCGCCCCGTCTGGGTTCCAGACATCATTGGTATTCGTTTTGAACTGCCTACCGATATCCGTAGGAGCACGCAACGGAAAGCATCCATGGCAGAATCCCCACACAGTGCAGGCGCACTAACCCAAGCCGGTCCCACACGTCTGCCGCGGCAGACTATGCATATTGTACATTGCGCTAAATATGTTGCATTATGCGCACCGAATTGGCTCAATGGTCGTCGTCATTGTGCCAACATAGAACCCCCGCGTAATGGGTCGCACTGCCCCTGTCTAACCCAGAACGCCCGCCGCGGGCCGATCACGCCACCAGCACGTCGCGCATGATGTGCTGCACCATCTCCCCCGTCTTGGCCCACATGTCGTCGTCCTTGTGCCAGTAGTCGTACTGGGCCGAGCGGATCTTCGTGGCGAGCAGCTTGGTGCCTGCCTTGGCGGTGGCGCTCCTGTGCAGGCGGTCCTTGATGAAGCGCCACGCACGGTCAATGATCTGGGTGCCGCTCTTGACTTTGAGGTGCTTGCCCGATGTGAGTACGTGCGTCTGCAGCTCGACGTACCTGGAAGGAATCAGCACCCTCTTGCCGCCGATTTTCTTGTACTTCTTCTGGTGGACAACGAAGTCGTGGATGACACCTGGCACGCGTAATTTGTAGGAACGCGCCGAGTCAGTGTGAAAGAGGACGTCGCGGTCTTTCAGCCAGCGCTCCGCCAGGGGTTTCCACTCTACCTTGCGCACGGCCCCAGGGCCAGGCGCCCGCTTCTCCGCCATCTCGGGGCACAGTCTCGTAAGTGTCAGCGTGCGCGGCCTGCCGCGCTGCACAATGCCCAACCACTGCTCCCACATGACGGGGTGAGTTGGGTCTCCCAGAGGCTCGGGCCCGTCGGTCATGTCCAGCTTGTCGAAGGTCGCCTCGTCAGCCTCCACGTCTGCCCACACCTTCGACCCACTATATTCAATGGTCGGCTCCACGTCCTCCACGTACATCCTCCGCGCCTGTTCAACGTTACTCCAGATCCGCTCCACTGCCTTGTGGTTGACGCCGAACATGACGTGGGCGTTCGCGTGGGAGGTCCCCGCGAGCTTCGCCAGTAGAAGCACTGCCTGCTTCTGCAAGCTCTCGGCGCGCGAGTGCCCTTCTGCTCTTCTCCCCTACTGCTAAGAGCAAGGGCGTTACGCCCTGCTGTGGCTCCTCCCCTATCATCCTCATCCTAAACAGGCATTGCGCCTTTGACTACACCCTGGGTATTACACCCGTTTGAAGAGCATTGCGCTCTGATCTATTTGAGTATTACACTCCAAAGTAGTGCGCCCTGCTGGTTATCCTCCTGTCGTAGCCTCTCCTCCATCAGCCCGCGCGCGGGTGGCCTGCCTGTGGGCGGTGGCGGGCGGGGGTGGGGGGATCCTCCTCCTCCTTATCCTCCTGCTCCTCCTCCTCCTTCTCTTCCTCCTCCGCCTCCTGGTCGTCACTCCCATACCATAACTAAAGAGGAGGCTCCCGCCTGATAGATCCCAACAATAACTGAAGAGGAGGCTCCCGCCTGAGAGATTCTCCAAACAACTCTCTGATGAGGAGGCTCCCGCCAGAGAGGTTACTACGGCGAGGGCATTGGATAAGGAATCATTGGGCAAGAAATCCAGGGTTTGGAAGCCGGCGGAGCTCCAATTGTGGATGGGCCGTGGATGTCGCCACCGCCCTCATCGGATGAGGGATCCCCCAAGGTCTGATGCCTCCTGAGCACATTCCTTAACCAACGCCCCCGACGAAATCACAGTCTCTGAGGGGGCAACTTCGCCTGAAAGGTCCAACAAAAATAACAAAATGCTCCTCCTTGTCCTCCTCCATCCTCTCGATTGGACTTCGTCCTGGGACTCCTGACTCCTGACTCCTCCTCCCTCTCTCTCCTTCTCCTCCTCCTCCTGCTGCTGCTCCTCCTCCTTCACATAATGATCGTAACTCTCCTCATCATCATCGTCAACATCATCGTCATAATCATCATAATCATCATCATGTTCGTAATCCTCATCATCATCACCATCGTCATCATCACCATCACCAACATCAGCATCATCATCATCAACACAATCAGCATCACCATATTCATCAGCAACATCAGCATCATCAGCAGTACCATCTTCATATTCATCTTCTCCGTCATCATCACCATAATGTTCGTCATCCTCGTCTTCGCCATGTCCATGCTCCCGCCTGAGAGGTCCCCAACAAACGTCAGGATGAAGAGGCTCCCGCTTGAGAGGTCCCAAAAAACGCGAGGAGGAAGAGGCTCCCGCCTGAGAGGTCCCAAAACAACGTGAGGAGGAAGAGGCTACCGCCTGAGAGGTCCCAAAAAAAACGCGCAGAGGAAGATGCTCCCGCCTGAGAGGTCAAAAACAACTGTCCTGGGAGGAGGCTACCGCCTGAGAGGTCCCAAAAAAACAAACAAACAAGAGGAGGCTCCCGCCTGAGAGGCCCCCCCCCCAAACCCAAAGAAACCCAAACACCATGCCCCTCATCCCTGTAACTGTCCCCAAAAAACACAAAAAAACAAAATTCCAGAGGAGATGGCGGCCCTCGTCAATGCATCTGGGGCAGCGACGTCCGTTCTCCCCTGGAACTTTGGGTTTTTTTGTCTGTTGGGGACAGTTACAAGGATGAGAGGCATGGTGTTTGGGTTTCTTTGGGTTTTTTGGGGGCCTCTCAGGCGGGAGCCTCCTCCTGTTTTTTTTTTGGGGGGGGGGACCTCTCAGGCGGAAGCCTCCTCCCAAGAGAGTTTTTTGGGGACCTCTCAGGCGGGAGCCTCCATTTGACTCTGTTTTTTGGGACCTCTCAGGCGGGAGCCTCTTCCTCTTCACGTTTCTTTGGGACCTCTCAGGCGGGAGCCTCTTCCTCTTCGCGTTTTTTTGGGACCTCCCAGGCGGGAGCCTCTTCCTCCTCACGTCTTTTTGGGACCTCTCAGGCGTGAGCCTCTTCCTCTGCGCGTTTTTTGGGGACCTCTCAGGCGGTAGCCTCTTCCTCTTCACGTTTTTTTGGGGACCTCTCAGGCGGGAGCCTCTTCCTCCTCGCGTTTTTTTGGGACCTCTCAGGCGAGAGCCGAGTCCTCTCACGCTTCTTCTCCCCATCCTCCTCCTCCTCTTCCTCCGCCTCCTCCTCATCAACTTCCTTTTGTGTCTACGTCTTCGCATGCATGGACGACAAAGGAAGCGCAAAGAAGGAATGCGACGATAGTGAGGTAGGTCCCCAAGGAGGGGTACCATACAACTATATGCACACATACATCTGCGTATCCACATACATATACATACGCATAATATACATACACATGAGCATACTATGTACACATACATATACATGTGCATGTCCATGTCCATGTGCATATACCTATTCATATACACATGCAAATACATAGACGTACGCATCACTATATACATATGCATGCACATATACATGCACACGTAACGGCTCTCCTCTTTCTCCTCCTCCTACTCTTCCACCTCCTCCTCCTCCTCCTCCTCCTCCTCCTCCCACTCCTCCTCCTCCCCCTCCTCCTCCTCCTCCTCGTCCTCCTCCTCCTCCGCCTCCTCGTCGCCAGCATTATCTCCGCCGTCATCGCCCTCGTTCCCTCACAGTCAACCCCCCCCCGTCGACCACGGTCCTCGCCAACATCAGGTCCATGAGGGCCCCTCGAGACGTGAATACGGAAGGTGTCACACGTGATTGCTTTCATCTTCATCCACATCCTCCTTCCCATACCACTCTCATGTGACTCGCCCCTCTCGTCCACCGCGATCCTCCTCCTTCACCTCCTCCTCCTCTCCCTCTTCATCTTCTCATCGCCATCATCGTCGTCATCGCCGCGTTGGTCGCCACAGTTGGCTGCTCGACCGTCCACGCCAACCAGCGGGGAAGAAGGGCAGAGGTAGATGCAAGGGGAGTACGATATGGAGGGGGATGGAGATGAACACTGGGCAGCCAACCGTCCATGTCACTGCGATCTCTGATATGCGCGCTTCGGAGTCTGGATTCTGGCTGGGGTACAACTGGAGCTTCCGCGGAACACTGTCTATTCGACACGTTCCCAGAATCCCAAGATTATTCCAGCACCTGGGGAGCACAGCCGACACGCGCATGGGATCTGGAACGTCCCAAACGTCTGGGCAAGAAGAGGGACAGTAGCAAATGTGCACCCCTTGGGCGCTGCGGGGGTGTGTATTCGCTCGTGCACGAACTTGTCTCGTGTTGCACGCGCAATTGCGCACTTGCGTGCTTATTGTAATGTAGATTGTGATGTTCGCATGTGCAGGGCATGTTTGCTATGTGTGGATCCCAGTTGCTGCAAGGACACTATGTGCTAGCTCCGCATGTCCGAATCCTTCACAAGCGGGTGAAGGAACCACGCGAAACTGCCAACATGCAATAACGACATCCTGTCGGCAGGAGCTTATGTAACCAACATCGCGAGACAGAGCAGAGATCGGCCATTGTCCCGAAATGGTGCCGCACATTACTATCTGACGCATAACGAGCTCGTTTTCATCGAGCCTAGCAAGTTTCAGCCCATCTGTACGGCATCTCAGTTGGTCGGGACCCCAGGATGGAGGAATGACCAATCAGCCATCCTTCCGAACCCCGCTTGCTGAGGGGATGACTTTTGATGGCGTGCGTTCTGACACCCACGGCCCCTGGGTGAGAGGGACATAAGGTTTCATGTTTCGTGGCAGCCCCTGCCAGCGTCTCAATGTTCGCCTGCATGCCGATCCCGCGGGGCAGCCACATGAATGCCAGGCCAGGGCCTGGAGTGCGTGAGCCAGGATGTTACCAGGAGGCCAGATACACGTGATGTGGCCGACCTGGAGGAGAGCCGGATACACGCACACGTGGCCAGATGGCCTTCCAGCGTTCTGCCGTCCTGAGGCCGGGTACGCCGGGCTCCCGCACGTGTGGCCAGCGCGTGGCCCTCGGTTGTTCCATGTGTGAATCCAGCCATGCGTGTGCTGCCGTGTCCCTGTGCACGAGCAGTGGTCCGAGGCCGGGATTGGTCCATGACCACCGCTCGGGGGATCGATCCTCGCGGAGCTCCACGGGCGGTGGATCTGGATAGGTGCTGGCCCCCTGGGGGCCGCAAGCTATCCATGTCCACCGCCCGCTGGGGCGCCAGGGCGTCGGTTCCCAGGCGGTGGACATGGATCCACTCCCGCCTCGCAGTTGGCGTATCCTCGTGTCGGGCCGTGGCAGGTGCGCTCGTCCTCACGTCTCGCCCTCCGCGGAGGCGTGCCTCTCCGGGCGCCTGCCGCCGGCTGGCCCGGCGGCGTGCCAGCGCGCGTGCCTCTCCCCGGCGGCCCGCCAGGTCGCATCTGTGATAGACTTGAGAGTGATGCAGAAGAGGAGCCAATCTCCTCCGCGCCATGCCTATCGAGTCAGGATACATACATACATACATCTATATATCCATATATATATACATACATATCTGTCAATCTATCTATACATGCATGGATATTCTATATAATGAGATGTAGGTGTGCACAAGTATATCTGTACAGCAAGGTGATTCGGTACGTCTGTCTTTCTGCCTGGCTGTCTGTCTGTCCGTCTGCATGCATGCATGTATGCATTTATGTATGTATGCATGTATGTGTATGTATGGGTGTATGCGTGTATCAATGCAGGTGTTTCTGACATGCATGCCAGCATACATGCATGCATGCATGGATGCATGTGTGTATGTATGTACGTGTGTATGCACATGTATTTACACATAGTTGTTTGTATGCATGTGTGCATGCACGTATGTACGAATGCACTTATGTGTGTGTGTGTATGTGGATATGTATGTGTGTATGTATGCATGTATGTATGTATGCATACACACATGTATGTATACATGAATGTCTATATGCATGCATGTAGGCATACGTGTACGCATATATGTATGCACGCATGTATATAGCCACGTATGTATGTATGTATGTATGGACGTATGTATATATGTATGTATGAATGTATGTATATGTATGTATGTATGTATGCATCCATGTATGTATGTATCTATATATGTATGTATGTATGTATGTATGAATGAATGTATGTATGTATGTATGTATGTACGTATTAATGTATACATGTATGTACGTATGCGTGTATACATGCATGCATTCATGCATGTATGTATGTATGTATGTATGTATGTATGTATGTATCTATGTATGCATGTATGTATGTTTGCATGCATGCATGCATGCATGCATGCATGCATGTATGTATGTATGTATGCATGTATGTATGCATGTATGTGTGTATGTAACTATGCATGTATATGTATGTATGTATGCAGGCATGCATGCATGTTTGCGCGTATGTATGTATGTATGTATGTATGTATGTATGTATGTATGCCTGTATGTATGCATGTATGTATATGTATATGTATATGTATGTATTTGTTATGTACAACTGCATACACTTATGCATCTATGCTTGCATGCATGCACTTATGCATGCACGCATTGATGTATGTCTGTGTGTATGTATGAAAGAGCGCGTTCGGTGGTCGCTTGGAGGGGGGTGGAACCGGACCCCCCCCACCCCATGGATGAGGGGTGGGGGGGTTCGAATCCCCCCCCCCCCTTCCCGTGGCGGAGGGGGGGTTCGAACCTCCCCCCCCCGCCCCCCCCTCCCTCCCTCTCCTCTCTTCTCGGGCCGGCGCCTGCGGCGGCGGTTGGCGGCGGCGGGGAGCGTCGACGAGGAAGACGGTGGTGGTGGTGGTGGTTGTGGTGGTTGTGGTGGTGGTGGTGGCGGTGGTGGTGTGGTTGTGGTGGTGGTGGTGGTGGTGGTGTGGTGGTTTGTTGTAGTGATGGTGGTTGTGGTGGTGGTGGGTGGTGGTGGTGGTGGTGTTGGTTTGGTGGTGGTGTGGTGGTAGTTTGTTGTGGTGACGGTGGTGGTGGGTTGTGGTGATGGTGCTGGTTTGGTGGTGATGTGGTGGTGGTTTGTGGTGGTGGAAGTGGTGGGTTGTGGTGGTGGCGGTGGTTTGTGGAGGTGGTGCTGTTGGTGGTGGTGGCGGTGGTGGTGGTGGTGTGGTGGTTTGTGGTGGTGTTGGTGGGTTGTGCTTCTGGTAGTGGTGGTGGTTCTGGTGGTGGTGGTGGTGGTGGTGGTGGTGTTGTGGATTGTGGTGATGGTGGTAGTGGTGGTGGGTTTTTCTGGTGGTGGTGGTGATGGTGAGCTGTGGTGGTGGTGGTTGTGCTGGTGGTGGTGGTGGCTGTGGTGGTGTTGTGTGGTGGGTTGGTGGTGGTGGTGGTGGTGGGTTGAGGCGGTGGTGGTGATGGTAGTGGTGGTGGTGGCAGTGGTGGTAATCGTCGCTGCGTCCCCGCCGTCGCTGGCGCGAGCGCCCGCGCTGCTGGCCGTCGCCAGCGCCGGCGCTGGCGTCGGCGCAAGGGGGGGGGGGGGGTTTGGACCCCCCCCCGCTGAGCTGCTTCTGGTCATCGTCGCTGTGTCCCCGCCGTCGGCGCTGCTGGCGGCCGCCAGCGCCGGCGCCTGCGCCGGCGCCAGGGGGGGGGGGGGTCGGGAGGGCGGGGGTTTGGGGAGGAGGGGGGTCCCCTTGGTTTGATCGACAGCGCCGAGTGTTGGGGGGGGGCCGCCCCCCCGGCTCGAAACGCGCCGCCGAATGTTCCGAAGGCAAGCGCCCGTGAAACGCGCTCTCTCGTATGTATACATGCCGACACGTATGTATGTGTTCATGCATGTATGCAGGTAAGTATGTATCAGCGTATGCATGGATGTATCCATGTACGGATGCATGTATGTATGTGCGAATCCATGTATGCATGCATGCATGTATATACGTGTATGTGTGTACGTCTGTCTGCCTGCCTGCCTGCTTGTCTGTCTGCCTGTCTGTCTGCCTGTCTGTATTTGTGTATGCATGCATGTATATATGTATGTAAGTAAGTAAGTAAGTATGTGTATGTATGTATGTATGTATGTATGTATGTACGTACGTACGTATGTATGTATGTATGTATGTATGTATGTGTGTATGTATGTATGTATGTATGTGTGTATGTATGTGTGTGTATGTGTGTGTATGTGTGTATGTGTGTGAATGTATGCATGTGTGTGTGTGCATGCCTGCAGCATGCATGCATGCATGCATGCATGCATGCATACATGCGTTCGCTTGCGTACGTATGTATGTGTGCGTATGTATGTATGTGTGTCTGTGTGTATGCATACATGTTTGTCGGACTGTCTGTCTGTCTGTCTATATGTCTGTCTGTCTGTCTGTCTGTCTGTCTGTCTGTCTGTCTGTCTGTCTGTGTGTCTGCCTGTTTGTCTCTGTGTCTGTCTGTGTGTCTGTCTGTCTGCCTGTCTGTCTGTCTGTATGTGTGTGTTTGTATATATATACACATACATGTGCGTATGTATGCATGCATGTATGTCTGTATGCATGTATGTATGTATGTATGTGTATGTATGCCTGTATTTATGTTTGTATGCATGTGTGTGTAGGGCTGTATGTACACCGATATGTGCAGATGTCGGAGTAGGCCAGTGCCGCTGCCAAGGTGTGGCATGGAGGGGGCCCTTGGGGGCCTTGTGCGGCTCTGAGGGCTCCCTGACGGCTGCATACCCCCTCCCAAATGAGACCCGGCACGCCACAGGGGCCCTAAAGGAGGCCACGGGCCTCAAGACGCTCAGAGCGCGCCCACCATTGCTTCGAGGCAGCCCACCAGGCCTCCAAGACCCCCCAAGAGGGCTTCAAACTGCTCTTTGTGAGACTTTCAATAAGGTGAAATGATTGGTTCTTTTTTTGTTGCAGATTTTCCAACGTTTCCCGGGGCCCCGAGACTGCTCAAGAAGCTTTCCAGATCGCTCAACGATTGCCCAAGAGGCGCCCAAGAAGGCCCAGACACACCCCAAGAGCGCCCGAACACGGTCCAAGAGTAGCCGTCCGTAGCAATTGTGGCCAAAGGTAGA
>CAUYUJ010015725.1:312184-316157 GCA_963575745.1 Prorocentrum cordatum
CGGCCGCCGAGAATAAAACGCCCCCCTACTGGTTGCGCCGCAGGTTGCCCCAGGAGGCCTTCAAGAGGCCCCAAGAGCCCGCCGTGAGGACCCAATAAGCCCCCAAGAGGCCCCAAGATGCTTCCAAGAAGCCCCCCAAAGCCCCTCAAGAGGACCCCAAGCGGCGCCAGGAGGCTTCCCCCCTTCCCCAAGAGGACCCCAAGCGGCCCCAGGAAGCCTCCGACTGATCACTGTCACATCCGTAGCCATCTCGGATCAAGGTATCGCCTGTGTTCTTGGATGGGTCATGGCTTTGTCGGCGAAAGCCCTTGACGACCAGTATGGCCCAGAGCTGTCGCGGCCTCCCTTGGCCGACTGCGAGAGCCCGTATTATTTGCATCAGGCGCTCGTTGCAAAGGGTATCCAGGTCAGTCACCAGGCGTGCAAGACTTGGTGGGGCAAATATCGGGTTGTGCCTGGCAAGGTTAGTATTTTACCAATGCGCCAGTGTAGTAGCCAAGGTCGTCCGCAGGCCACGAAGTGAAGTGTCCGAACGTCATAGGGCGGGAAGCTGGGTGTGGGTGGTGGCGAAGAGTCGTTTGGAAACTTGGTAGAGCTTGAACCGGCCCCCCCACAAAGTGGGGGTATTGCCCGCCTCCTATGAAAACCCTGGCACTGGTGAGAACGGAGTGTCCCCAGTCTTAAATGATTGTTGTTGTTGTTGTTGTTGTTGTTGTTGTGTGCTGTTGTTGTTGTTGTGTTGTTGTTGTTGTTGCTGCTGTTGCTGTTGCTGTTGCTGTTGCTGTTGCTGCTGTTAATGTTGTTGTTGTTGCTGTTGCTGTTGCTGTTGCTGTTGCTGTTGTTGTTGTTGTTGTTGTTGTTGTTGTTGAAATCTCATTCTTGAAGAATAATTATTGTTGATCCCCCACACCGGTGCACATTGTTTTTTTCAATTGAAGTGCCCCCCCGGGGGCTCTCACCTGGTCTTTTGTCAATGAAAATCTTCCTGCTTAAACTGGCCCCCTGGCACCCGGGTTACAACAACAACTGCTCCCGCTTGAGACTTCCTCACAATTTAGCCAGGACCCCCGCTCCCGCCCGAGATTTCCTTGCATTTTATTCAAGAATCGCGCTCTCGCTTGGGACTTCCTTACGATTTATTCAAGAATCGCTCCTCCTGCGCTCTGGAGTCGCGCTCTCGCTGGAGACTTGCTTGCAATTTACTGAAGAATAGCGCCCTTGCGTTGGAATTTCTTGCAATTTGTTACAGCGCCGCGCTCCCGACACCCAGGCACCCAGGAGTCGCGCTCACGCTTTGGACTCCTTCACAGATTACCTAGGAATCGGGATCTCGCTGCCCTTCGTGGCCCCGTTGCAGCCCTTCGTGGCCCCCTCGCTTTGTTTCGTGGCCCCGTTGCAGCCCTTCGTGGCCCCCTCGCTTTGTTTCGTGGCCCCGTTGCAGCCCCTCGTGGCCTCCTCGTTGCCCTTCGTGGCCCCGTTGCAGCCTTCGTGGCCCCCTCGCTTTGTTTCGTGGCCCCGTGCAGCCCTTCGTGGCCCCCTCGCTGCCCTTCGTGGCCCCGTTGCAGCCCTTCGTGGCCCCGTTGCAGCCCTTCGTGGCCCCCTCGCTGCCCTTCGTGGCCCCGTTGCAGCCCTTCGTGGCCCCCTCGCTTTGTTTCGTGGCCCCATATATGTATGCCCTTCGTGGCCCCCGCTCGTTCGCGCCCGTGGTGGCCCCATATGCATGCCTTTCGTGGCCCCGCTGTCGCCCTTCGTGGCCCCTCGCTGCCCTTCGTGTCCCCGTTGCTGCCCTCAGTGGCCCCGTCCTTACCCTCCGCGGCCCAACATACGTATGCCCTTCGTGGCCCCCGCTCGTTCGCGCCCGTTGTGGCCCCATGTGCATGCCCTTCGTGGCCCCGCTGTCGCCGTTTGTGGCCCCCTCATTGTCCTACGTGGCCCAGGTGCTACCCTCAGTGGCCCCATCGTTGCCTTCTGTGGCCCCGCATTATCAGCCCTTCGTGGCCCACGCTCGTTCGCGCTCTTCGTAGCCCCATACGCATTCCCTTCGTGTCCCCGCTGTCGCCCTTCGTGGCCTACTTCGTGTCCTTCGTGGCTCTGCTGTCGTTCTCTCTCGCTCTCGCTTTCGTTCGTCGTCGTCGTCGCCGTCGCCGTCGTTGCCGTCGTCGTCGACGTCGTCGTCGTCGTCGTCGTCGTCGTCGTCGTCGTCGTCGTCGTCGTCGTGGTCGGTCCCCTGTCCGTCCCTCTTGGGGTCGGGTCGACGGTCCGCGGCCGCCCCGCCGATCAGCGCTGCCGCTGGCCAGGCCGACGGTCCGCGGCCGCCCCGCCGCTTGCCGGGGCCCGACCTGCAGGGAAGAAAGGTCTACCCCTAGAAAGGGGTTCGATCGAAGACGAAAAGGGCGGGTATCGAGGGTTTGGGAAATTCGCGTTATTCGGCACTCGAGCAGAGAAGGGCGAGCAGTCTTAAAATAATTGTCGTTGTTGTTGTTGTTGTTGTTGTTGTTGTTGTTGTTGTTGTTGTTGTTGTTGTTGTTGTTGTTGTTGTGGTTGTGGTTGTGGTTGTTGTTGTTGTTGTTGTTGTTGTTGTTGTTGTTGTTGTTGTTGTTGTTTTTTCAACGCTGCCGCTTGATGCGGTAAACTTGCACGCGCCACCGCATACACACGTCGAGTCGCCGACTTACTCTGTGGGGCCACTCCAGGCGGGGTGTTCCACCAACCAGCGTGGGGAGGAATCGGGGAGCACTGACCAACCTGCCAGGTCTGCGAGCGGGCCGCCACTGAAAATTCCGCGGGAGAGCAATGGATAAACCAAGGATCTGCCAATGGTGGAAACCCATTGCTTGGGGCGCGCCCCAACTCGCAGACTGTTCTGGGGATTGCTAAATAGGACCCCGCCCCCGCCCTGACTAGCAGCCCCTCAACGGGTTAGCGTTGCTAGCCTGGCACGCGCTGTTTGCAAGTGCTGGCACTTGTTGCTGGCATGAACTGCTGCCACTAACTGGTTTGCAAGTGCTGGCTACGAACTGCTGCCACGAACTGCTGCCACGAACTGCTGGCACGAACTGCTGTTCCTGGCACTTGTTTGCAAGTGCTGGCACGAACTGCTGCCACATGCTGCTGG
Organism: Prorocentrum cordatum; assembly: GCA_963575745.1. Taxonomy (NCBI): domain Eukaryota; class Dinophyceae; order Prorocentrales; family Prorocentraceae; genus Prorocentrum; species Prorocentrum cordatum. The sequence continues at coordinate 315,300 of CAUYUJ010015725.1, forward strand.
GACGTGCTGGCGACACGTGCGTCTCGCACGTGCTGATGGCCCGTGCTGCGGTGTGTGTGTGTGTGTGTGTGTGTGCCACCCGAAAGCTATGTGGTATGACGGAGTGGTGCAAATGGTGCCAGAGTGCCCCTATCGCTTCTAAGATTATAAAAGGGGGCTCGCACCGCCATGCGTGACGCAGTTGGCGCGGTGGGATGGAGGCAAGGAGTCTGAAACACAGGGGGGAGGGAGGTTAAGGAAGGGGAAGGAGAGCCTGCCCTACTCTGGCGTGGCGGGCACTGCCCGCCGCTGGCAGCTGCGCGCATTCAGCCAAGTCCGCCTATGTTTTCCTGGTGGGGCGGCCCTGCCCGGGCTGCGAGGCAGAAGAGATTGGAGACGAGGAAGTGCTCCGTGCCGTCCCGGTGGGGCGGTCCTGCGCGGGCGCTGCGAGGACGAGGGAGGGGCTGGGAGCTGGAGACAACGCCCCTGAACGATTCCGAGGCTGGGTGGCGGGCCAGCCGAGAGTGCGCCCCCACAGAGATGGGGGGGCGCCAAGGGGGAGGGAAGGAGAGCGTGATGACGGCCAGGCTAGCTCAAGCAACGGAACGCGGCCTCAGGGGATGTGGCGCGGCTGATGCCTGATGCCACGACTCCTGCCGCGCACTGCTATAAATTGCGCAGCGTGACCGCTGGGGAGAGAAAGGAGGGAGGGGGGAGGGAGGTGGACGGCGACGACGACGACGGCAGTCTCAGCGTTGAGGAAAACATCCTTGGCGCGCCGAGACCCACGCCAGGAAGGGAGGGAGAGAAGGGAGGGAGGGAGGGAGGGAGGGAGGGAGAGGGAGGATGATGAGCAGGAGGGAGGGAGGTAGGGCGGGA
>CAUYUJ010015726.1:0-135000 GCA_963575745.1 Prorocentrum cordatum
TCCTCCTGCTCCTCCTTCTCCTCCTCCTCCTCCTCCTCATCATCATCATCATCATCATCATCATCATCATCATCATCATGATCGTCATCCTCATCCTCATCCTCTCCTGCTCCTCCTCCTTCTGCTCCTCCTCCTCTTCCTCTTCTGCTCCTCCTCCTCCTCCTCGGCCTCCTCCTTCTCATCCGCCTCCTTCTTCTCGGTTTCTTGTTCTTCTTCACTTCGTAGTATTCTAATTCGTATCATTCGTATTACATGTTCGTCTTACTATTCTTCTTATTTTCTCCTCTGCCGAATCAAGTGTGTGCTGCGGCTGTAGTCAGTTCCGCTTTAGCCGCCCAGACCATAGGAGGCCGAGTCACGCAGGGGAAGTCTCCGTCGCGTGAGCCGTTGGCTTCACACAGTAGTCTCTTTGGACGGATTGACAGCAAGTGAAACAATTTCTCTTCGCCCAGGGACGCTCGCTGCTCTGTCAAGTGGCATGATGTACTGAGTGGGCGGTACCGTGGAGATATGACCTTTCCGGAGAGTTGATGCACGAACTTTCTTGAGGTCCATGGGGGGTTCATCGATAATATGGGATTTGCAGCATAATTGAGTATTGGACCACAGCAGCATCTGACACACCTCGACCGCTCTTTTCAAATGTTCTCCATTGCCATCCCTGAAACCGGCATTCTTGGCGCAGCGCAAACAATCTTGAGCATGCGCGTGTGTGCGCCCGCGCACGCGTGCGCACGCGCACGCGCATGCGAAGTTAGTCGCGTGTGCCCACGGGCACCCGTTAGTACCAGTAGCATAGAAAACGCACACAGTGGCGACGCGAACACCCCAGAGGCTCAGGGGCACAGCGTTCCAGGAATGTTGGACGGAGGGGCAGTGAGCGCCCCGCTGCCGGGCCGCTATGGCTGCGCCCCGCTGTCAGAGCGAGCGGCGCCCCAGGACATGCTCGGGAAGCGGAGCAAACACGTTCGCGCGGAAGTTGCCTGCCGCTGCGGCGCTCGCGCAGGCTGTCGCGCAAGGTCGCCCCATGCCATCAGGCATATAAGACTTGAGGCCCTCTTCCTCGTCGTCACCCACTCGCCCGCCTGCGCCGACCCTGGCCAGGGTCGGTGAATACAGTGGAGACCCATGCCACGAAATACCCTGGTTGCCTCCAGGGTGCCCTGGGTTGCTTGGGTCTCGACGGTTTTGCGATGGTCAGCGTGACGTTCCCACACCAAAAATCAATAGACGGCCTGGGGTCTCAGGGTTGGTTTTCTTGTGGAAGGTTTCTTGCGGTCGAGCTCCTACTGTATCCACCGATCCTGTGCACATCCAGAACCTGGACACACGACCTGGCCAGCGCCGACGAGGGCTGGCTACACAATGTGGCCGCAGGTCTTTCAGGCGCTCGGTCCTCGTGCAGCCGGGCACCATGGCCCTCCACACTCCGCACGGTGAGGATATAGCACATGTTGCATGATCTCGTAGAAGAAAGACGCCATAAGCATAACCTTTTGGCGCTCCACGAGGAGTTCTTGGATCCGCGCTCGGCCCCCCTGGCGGCGCCCTTGGCGCAGCCCCTGGCCCGCTCCGCGCGCCAGGGAGTGAGGTCCAGCACAGATCCAAGAAATCCGCGCGGAGCGCCACAAGTTCATGCTTATACCGCTTTCATTCCCAACCATCCTGTTTTGGGTCTTCGTTTTGAAGAGACGGTCCCCGCGTTCACTCTCTCCTCCCGCTGCCCCGTCCTCCCTCCTCCCTCTTTCCATATGCGCCCCTGCCCTCCGCATGTCTTTGTTTCGGCGCACACCGTGCAACGGTTCGTGACCCCGTAGGGAGCTCCACCGAAGGCCCCAGCGGCAGGGTCCACATGGCGGTGCCGCCTCATTTTGGCCCGCCCCTCACACGGTTCGTGGCCCCATAGGGAGATCCACCGAAGGCCCTAGCGGCAGTGTCCACATGGCGGCGCCGCCCTATTTTGGTGCACCCCTCACGCGGTTCGTGGCCCAATAGGGAGTTCCGCCGAAGGCCCAAGTAGCAGGGTCCACATGGCGGTACCGCCTCATTTTGGCGCACTTGACATGGTGCGTGGCCCCATGGGGAGCTCCACCGAAGGCCCCAGCGGCAGGGTCCACATGGCGTCGCCGCCTCATTTTGGCGCACACCTCACACGGTGCGTGGCCCCATGGCGCACCCCAGTGGCGCCATGGGGAGTTCCACCGAAGGCCCCTGTGGAGGAGTTTGCACGGTGGCGACGCCTCATTTTGGCGCAACTTTCACACGGTTCGTGGCCCCATGGGGAGTTCCACCGGAGGCCCCAGCGGCAGGGTCCACATGGCGGCGCCGCCCCATTTTGGCGCACCCTTCACACGGCTAGTGGCTCATGGGGAGTTCCACCGTGGGCCCCAGCAGCAGAGTCCCAACGGCGGCGCCGCCCCACTTTGGCGCACCCCTCACACGGTGCGTGGCCCCATGGGGAGCTCCAACGAAGGCCCCAGCAGCAGGGTCCACATGGCGGCGCCGCCCCAGTTTGGCGCACCCCTCACACCGCCCGTGGCCCCATGGGAAGCTCCATTGAAGGCCCCAGCGGCAGGGTCCACATGGCGGCGCCGCCCCATGTTGGCGCACTCCTCACGCGGTTCGTGGCCCAGCGGGCAGCACCACCGAAGGCTTTAGCAGCAGGGTCCACATGGCGTCGACGCTCCATTTTGGTGCACCCTTCACACGTTTCGTGGCCCCATAGGGAGTTCCACCGAAGGCCCCAGTGGCGGAGTTCGCACGGCGGCGCCGCCCCATGTTGGCGCACTCTTCACGCGGGTCGTGGCCCCATCGGGAGCTCCACCGAAAGCGGCGCCACAACATGGTATTCGCATTCGCACCTGGTTTAGTCCTTTGCCAGGATATCTGTTATCATTTGCATCATCTTTTGGCCAGATCCTGGGACGCGCAGGGGATGGAAGCGCTCGCCTTCCACGCATTCGCCCCTCCGAATGTTGAAGACGTCGGGAGCACCATAGCCGTCGCCCCTGCAGACGGACATGGGAGTGGGGTGCTGCCCTGGGTTTGAGACTTAACAGCGGTGACAGACGCTTCTCGAAGGCGCTGTTCTTTTGTATGTGATTTGATCCAGTTGCCTGTGGCAGATCCGACACGATGCCTGGGAGACACTATTTGGCAAGCATTCGAGCACCACCCAGACGGTCGTCACATGTGACACCTCTCGTTTCCTTTTCCTGCGGAGTTCTGATGGGGCCTAGTTGGGCCGTCACGAGGTTGTCTTGGGCTTGTGTGGGAAAGTCGTGGGGATCCCTTGGGGCCCTCTTGGGCCGTCTTGGGGCGTTCTTGGCTGTCTGGGGAGGTCTCTTTGGGCCGTCGTGCGGCCTTCTTGTGAAGTCTAGGGGCTGTCTTAGGCTGTCTTCGGTCCCTCCAGGGGCCTCTTGCGCCAGCTTGGGGCTCCCATGCGGCCGTCTAGGGGCAATCCCGGGGCTCTCCGTGCACTGGGCGGAAACGCGTGCAGTCACAGACCGACTCGGGTGAGCTGGCCCAAGGTGCTCACACCCACAGCTGAAGCCGAAGCCAAAGTTGAAGTGCACAGAAAACGGAATGGTCCACCCTGCAAGCTCGGAAACAGCACATCGTGGAGCCGTGCGGCAGCCTCCCCTGAGCACAGGCGCACGGGCTTTCCAGGGGCTGCCAAAGGCAAATGGGCTCCTGACCCAAGGCGTCCACCGCTTTTCGCGCCACTCTGGTGCCCCCTGGGGTCCTCTGGGCCTCGTGGGGTGTGCTCTGGGGACACTCTTGAAGACACAATCCGCTCACCATGGACCTCGGGAGCCCTCTCAGGGCCCACCATCTTTGTACAGATGAGATGTGTCATGCCGGCACGATGTTTGAAGGTCTTGGCACTCCCCAAAGCAGGGCGTTCAGAGCCCGAGCACCGCATCACAGTTCTTCGAGCAGCGAGCTTCGAAGCTCGGGCCAGGGACGCCCTTTGGCAACGTTATGCGAGCGCTGCAGCCGTCGCCCCGGCTCGGCGCGGGCGGGCGCAGGCAAGGCGCTGAAGTGGTTCGACGCTACCCGGTGGCTCCCCAGCGGAGCGCCCAGGTGCCATGCTTGCTCCATCGGGGTGATAGCCTGGGACGCTGCCGGCCACGCGTCGAACGGGGCACGAGGAGGGGGGAGGGCTTCTTGGAAGCACCCCTGCTTCTTAGAAGACGTGGGCCTTCTCTACAGATGTAGGGCCGCCGCCTTCTGAAAAGCGGCCTCCTTCTATATCGGGGGAACGTAAGACTCGAGTGCGCCAGAGCTCGGGTTTGCCGACGCTTTTTGACGAGCGCGTCCTGCACTTTGACGGTCCAGTTTTCGTGGGATGTTTGCAGCGGGAGCTCACGTCAAATTTCAGATTGAGTCTCGTCATTTTCTTGACGGCCTCGCCAGGCCAACCCGAGTCCCCCGTACCCGAGTCTTACGTCTCCCCAATTCTGAGAAGCCCCCCCCATTCCCATACCCCCTAGTTCGCGCTGCCAATGGAAGGATAGGGATCGGAGGTGTCCAACCCAGCGTTTCGCCTGAGAGGTCTCAGCGATCTGGCCGCGACCGGGCAAGCGGCTCCCCCCTCGGGGCTTTGGGGCGCCACAGTGATATGTTTGCTGCATCGCGGTGGTCATGAGGTCCTGACAGGGGAGGAGGCAGCGGTGCCAAAAAATATCGCCCGAGACATTCCCGCAATCTTGCTGGGAGCGGGCAAGCACAACACCCTCTGCCGGCTCCTCTCTGGGGCGGGTGATCATCAGGCAAATTCAACACCTGCTGGCGGAGACTCCACGGGGTGGCTGAGCAAATGCCTGCCATATCGCGGCGACCATGCAGCTCTCAACAGGGAGGAGTCGGGGACGTCGAACCAGCGAACCGCTGGACGGATTCTGGAACCTTGGCGCGGACGGGCCAGTGCCCCCCCCCCCTCGGGCGGCTCCTCCATGGGGTCCCCACCGCTACGCTGGTTATATCGCGGTGGTCCTGCAGCCTTTCAACAGGCAAGGAGTTAGGGACGCCAAGCGGGCGAACCGCTCGAGACAACCCCACACTTTTGCAGCGAACGGGTTAGAGTCCCCCTCCTCCCTGGCAACTCATCCTTAGGGCGCCCGAGTCCCATGCCTGCTACATCGAGGTGACATCGCGACTGAGTGTGGTTCTGAGTGAGTCCCAGCATGACTGGAGCTGAGGGCGAATGAGTCTCAGCGCAGGTGGATCGAAGCGTGAGTGAGTGCGAGGGTGAGTGAGCCTGAGTGTGCGAGGGAGGCAGGCCGGGCGCTTCTGGTGCCAAGCGGGCGCTTCGCCTCTCTCGTTTTGCACGCCTTCTCGTAGCAGCTCGATGGCGGCCTCCTCCTCCTCCTCCTCATCCTGTTGCTGCTCCTCCTCCTCTTGCTGCTCCTTTTCCTCCTAATCCTCCTCCCCCTTCTCCTCCCCCTCCTCCCCCTCCTCCTTCTCCTCCTCCTCCTCCTCCTCCTGCCCCTCCTCCCCCTCCTCCTCCCCCTCCCCCTCTCCTCCTCCCCCTCCTCCACCTCCTCCCCCCCTCCTCCAACTGCATCTCTCTCGACCCCCCCCCCTTTAGGACTGGCTGGCGCGGCACCCCGCGGGCGCCGAGGCCGCGCACGCGGCAGCCATCCAGGCAGGGCGGGGGGGCCGTGAAATCGAAGGAGAGAAAGCGTTCGAAACAGAAATGTTTATGCTTATGCTTTTGCTTGTTATAGTATTAGTATTTTGTTTGTTATTATTATTCGTCTTCTTGTCAGTATTGTTAGTAGCATTCATATTATTATTTTTCTTATTCTTACGATTATTATTATTATTATTAGTATTATTATTAGTATTATTATTAGTATTAATCTTCGTCTTTTTTTTTCTAGAGAGAACTGCGTGTTTTCAGACGTCGAGTTCGACTTCCAAGCAAACGCGATTATCTCAGTTCAGGTGCTCGCTGTGTGAGCACGAGGAAGGATGCAGAGGGGACGGGTTAGTCGTCGTCATGATCTGCACAATTGCACGTTCGTTCTGACACATGCGCCGGCCCGTCAGAAAGCCTTCTTGCGTAACAATGGGACCCCCTGCTCCTCGAACCCCTCCGCCCTGCGAGATACGGTGCACCCCTCCTGCTCCCCTCGATGCGGCACGGGGGCTGCCTCGGCGAGGAGGGAAACAAGCTGTGTGTTATGTGAAGTCGAGTTCGACTTTCCCACACACACAAAATGTTCTAAGAGCTCCTTCCGCAGACGGCACCTGCAACGACCGCCATGCATGGCCAGGGCGATGCTGGGCACGAGGACGGTTCGTCCACGCGAGAGAGTGGCCATTCTCAGAGTTACCTTAATTTTGGGTGCGGGCCCACAGGGGCTCTCCGGGCCCACAGGGGCTCTCCAGCACTGGCTTGCGCGCTTGGCTTTGGCCTCCCCGTGGCAGCCCTGGAGCCGCGCAAGAGCCTCTCTTGCGTGTTGCCGACTGGTGAATCGTAGACCCGCCTGGCTGCGGCCAGGATGGTGTACGGCAGGTTCACGTCCCTTCGACGCGGCGGCGACCCCGGCGCGGGCGTTCCAGGGGCCTGGGCGTGGCCAGCATCGAACCATCTGCGCTGTCGCCAAGCCGCACTCGACCAAGGTTGAACGACCCACGCGGCGTCAAAAGCCAACGCCCGAGCGACACAACGCCAGGGCCCAGGATGACCCTGGCCAGGCACGGAGGTGGTGCACGGGGAGGCTGGAGACACATGATATGCGGGCCGGGCCCGGTGGTGTTGCACGCTCTGGGCTTCCGGCTGTCTTTCTGCCGCCGGGCCACACCGATCTTGAGAAAGGGTAGTGCAACCCCTCGGAGTAACCATCCGCTCGTGCTTCATTCCCAGAGCCCCGCGCTCGCCCGCCAAGGCCTTGCGGATCCCGCCCCGGGGCGCGGTCTCCGTTTGTGGCACTGTTTTGCGACCTCCCGCGCGAGCGCGATTTCCCCCTGCTCGAACAGCTGTGCCCGCAGTGATTCCAGCCTTTCGCGGTGTTCGGCCTCCCCGCGCAGGTGCCCTCCGCGTGCTCCCGCCCAGTGGTCTCTCGTCTTGCCTCGCGCCGCCCCCTTGGGCCTTGCCCCCCATCGAGGTTTAAGTCGGGCAGGTCCCTCTTCAGGAGGAATGGTTATTCAAACATCGGAGGTCCCTCTACAGGAGGTCCCTCTACAGTCGGGCAAGTCGGGCAGGTCCCTCTGTGTATGATTTCCTATTCTTTATTTTTCTGTATCTTGTTTGGCTATTTTCCATTTGCTTCCAAATTCCGCCTGTAGGGGGACATGCCCGACCTATATGGAAGCCCAATACGCATCCACGATGCTGCAACAGGCCTTCCCTGAGTTCCCTCTCCATTGGCCCAACAAGAGTAACACTCATTGCGGGAAGAGTGCCGCATTTGAAGACAACCGTCCGAAAATCATCAACCGCTTCAAACTCGCATTCATGGGACTTCCGCTCCACGAATCAACGTGACTGCTCCGTCTTGACGATCCCAAACCGCATCAGAGCGCCATTCTTGGGAATCAACACCGCGAGTCAACATGATTGCTGGGTACTGTCAGTCTTAAAAAGTGCCAGAGCGCCATCTTTGGGACTGCAGCCATTCGAAGATTTGAAGCTGTGGCAAGCTTCCAAGACGAATGTGCGCGGCACTGAAATGACAGCCACATTTCGAAAAGGAACCGCCCTGCATCCTTGAAGCTGCTGCGAAATTGTGAGACGAATGCGCCCCGCGCTAAGGAGAGAGCCATACATTGAAAACGGCCCGCCCCTTCATCCTAGGAGCTGTTGCAATCTATGAAAAGGAACGTGCGCAGCGCCTAGGCGGGAGCCACACTTTGAAAACGCCCCGCCACACCATCCTTACAACGTCTGCACACGTTTCAGACGAATACGCGCAGCGCCAAGGCGAGATCCACGTGTTGAAAACAACTCGCCTTCCACCTCGGAACTGTTGCCATGTCCAAGCTTCAGGACCACAACTATTGAGGAAGTCTCGGGCGACATGCCTGGCCCGCCCTACCAACACGTCTTGGGGGCGCGGCAGGGATGAGTTAGTTGAAAGCAAAGGGGGGGGGGCATGTGGGGGCAGGAGGGTAGGGGGGGGAACTAAAGGCAGGTCTGAAGAGCACGAACCTCAATGGTTCAGTTGCTGCCCGTGTTTTAAGGGCTGTGGACCTCTGCGAGTTCCGACAGTACCTCACACACCATGCGTGCGCGACGCGTTACTTGCATTGTGCACAATTGGTCGTGCGACAACGTCTCGCTTGCCTTGGCTGCGTCGTCTTGCTTCGCTGCGAGGCGGTCCTCGCAAAGAGGGACAAGGAATTCCGCAGCATGAATCTCTCTCTCTCTCTCTCTTGCTCTCTCTCTCTCTCTATCTCTCTCCTGTTCGTGTTCTCTACCTCTCCCTCTCTCGCTCTCTCTCTCTCTCTCCACTGTTGCCTGTGCCGCTGTTATGAGCCATCAGCTATCTTGTTGTGCTGCCTATGTTGATTTCCTACTGGACGCGCATGCTTTCGGACCGATTCGAGGCTTCAGTGTTTCATACCTTTCTCGACGTGCATGTGTGATTATGTGGCGGTGCGCCCAGCCGTGAGGTTCGCTTGGGAGGGCATGGCGTCGTTGTGCCCACTGCTACTGCTCTACATCCCTCCAGCTCCAATTGCTGCTGGCGGCTGGCGCAGATGCGGGGCGCGTCGGTGCAATGGGAGGGGAAACGTGTCGCGGGTGTCGTGTGGTGGTGTCATGTTGTGTCGTGTCGTGTTGTCGCAACGCAACACGGTGTCGTGCAGTCTCTCGGTGTCGTGTGGGCGGCGGGGCGAAAAAATGTGATGGTCGTGTTGTTGTCGAGCTGTGTCGTGATGCCGTATCGTGCTGTCAACGGTGCCGTGCCGTAGTGTCGTGTCGTCGAGTCATCCTTTCGTGTCGAGGTGTCGGCGACATTGCGCTTCTGATATGTTGTGGTAGAGCATGATACACAGTTGGATATGAAGTTGAATCGACCGATCAAGGTAATGATTCAGTTGCAGAAGCGAGTGCTAAAGTAAACCCGAGGCGAATGTTGACGCGCCGTCTAAAGCTCACGCTGAAGTTAAAATCGAGCAATACAGCTCGAACTTGAGCGACAGCTAACAGCGTAGAGGAAGCATACGTTGGTGGCCTCGCGAGGCTAGATCAGCGGCCGATTCGAAAGCAAAAACTTAAGCCACATGTGCAGTTGTAGGTGACGCGATAGCCAACATGTGAACCACAGCAAGCAGCAAGTGATAGCGAAAGTGATATTGATTTTCGAAGTGAAACTCGGAAGGCTTCAGCCGCGCGATAGACATTCCCAGCCCCCGAACTATTTCCTTTCAGCACGTGGACCGTACAGGTACTCCCAACCTGGCAGAGCTTGGTAAAGATAGCGAGTACCGAGCTCCGCGTGAAACAGCGTGTGTGGTGCTCATCGAGCGGATTGCCGCGTGTGGCGGCGATTCGTGGAATAAGCAGCGACAGCGCATCGGCCAGTTGGGCGGCAATTGATGGAACAAATGTGGAGTGCCACTTTTGGTTCGGGCGTTACCGTTTGGAGTTGAATCTGCGCACACCCCGTGCTCCCCAGAGAGTGCTTGACCAGCAATTGGATTGATCCGCCGGCATTTCGGCTGATGCCCGGTTGGTGGCCGGTCGTGGGTGCTTCGTGGGCGCCCCGTGCGTTTGGTGGGTCCGCCAGGTTTTCGCCTGGTGCCCGATTGGTGGTCGGTCGTGGGCGCCTCGTGAGCGCCCCGTGCGGTTGGTGGGTCCGCCGAGGCTCCCCGTTCGCCGGGTGGCACCATCGAGGTTTCACCTGGTGCGCAGTTGGTGGCCGGTCGTGGGCGCCTCGTGGGCGCCCCGTGCGATGGCAGGGCCCGCGGACGTTTCACTTGGTGGGTGCCCGTTGGCGCTGTAGATTGCACCACGTAGCCTGCACCATAGACTCCGCTGTAGATTGCACCACGTAGCCTGCACCATAGACTGCACCACGTAGGCTGCACAACACAGCGCGCACCAGACAGATTGCACCACAGCTTGCGCCGCTTAGACTGTGCCACATGGCTTGCAGCACGTAGGTTGCACCACATAGCCTGCAGCACATGTATTACATCGCGTGGCTTGCAACTCATAGGTAACACCGCGTGGATTGCACAGGGAGCGCACCACAGTTCATATGCACGCAGGGTGAAACAAAGCACTGCTTGGGATCCACGCTGGCAAACATGGGAAGATCATGGATCAACCAAAGAATACACTGCTTCGGAGTCACATTCGAACCCATCGGTAGCACGTTTGGCATGCGGCTAGAGATTTCCATTCAGGAGTATAGTTGGGGCATCATCAACGCTATCGACTACTATATCCTTGAGCCGATATTGAACGGCATCTACTTTGTGGAGGAGGTGGACCCCGCCGCATCTGCATTGAATTGTTTAAGAGCAAAAGCCATGCAGCCCAGGCAAGCGTGAGCGGTGCGATGTGGACATGTGCGTTTCAGCGCGTACTCGATTCAGCCACGTTGGAAGAGCAAGTGGTCCACCGCTTGACGAGTGACGAGTCTAACATACACAGGAATATTTGTATGTTCCAGTTTCTCGCGTGCCCTCAGCATGAACATGCACCACTGCATTTGTTTCTCTCGGGCCGACCTCTCCTGTGGCAGGGGCCTTCGCTGGCCTCATGTGGATTGGACACAAAATTTTGCGAAACACTTCCGCGGGATGGGATTTCTTTATGGGGCGTTCTTCTCAGATTCGCGTCTTTCGGGTTACAAGTAAGACCACCAGGAGGCCAACCTTGGCATCAGAGGCACCTAAAGCTAAGGCGTGCGAATAAGGACAAGTGGGCTCCGAAGGGGCTTGGGGCTCCTAGGTCAGTTCTTGGGTGTGTTGTCGGGCGCTCCTTGCCATCTCGGCGCAACTGCTGCAAACAAAGGGATTATGATCTCGCTTTGGCTCCCGATCTCAAATCCCGAAGTACAATGTTTATATACACACAGTTTGTGGGAAACTTACGGGCCCCCCATCCTCCAAGAGGCCACTGCGTCTGGAGCAGGAGACCTTCGAGAAAACCATCGACCCCCCACTCCCCGAAAGCCCCCTGAGAACAGCACCCGCGCTGCTCCGCCGCCGCCAATCCCAGCCAGGCCCTGTCTTCGCACCGCAGTCGTCCACTGTTAGATGCAGGCAAGACTTGTGTCCGTCTGCAGCTTGGAGTTTCGGGCTCCCTTCCCCTCGATTCTGATCCATCTCCAGTGCGCCTCGGCCTTGCCGCGCCCTTTCAGAGAAAGTCCACGACGCACTGGATATGGATATATTGCCCGCAATTGGAGGCAACGATGGGGGGGGGGACTGGCTGTCGGGGGGTCACCGGCCCCCCTCGGCCCCCAGTCGATCGGGAGCCTTGAGACGGGGGTCAATGCAAACGGGGGTCAGCCAGAGCGCCTGATCTTGCAGGATTCTGCAGGGCCAGGGTCGCATTGACCTGGGCTTAGGTGCAGGATCCCGCAGGATCTTGCAGGATCCTTCGCGTTGACCCGTGTTTGGGTGCAGGACCTTGCAGGATTCTGCAAGGCTGCAAGGCCTGATTGACCCGGGTCTGGATGCCGATGGATGCTAGGGGGGTCCACTGCCTGTCTTGCATGGGCGGCGGCGAGACGACCGACACCCATAACACCATCCGGGACGTCTTCGAGGAAAATTGCCACAGAGGCGGCTTGCGCCCAGTGTCAGAGGCGAGAGGGCTGCTCTAGGAGGACCCCCAGGAGCATGACGAGCGCAGGCCTGCCGATGCCTTGGTCATCCCGCACCCTGCCCTCGCCACGGCACTCCCAGACGGCAGCCGGGCAGTGCACGCGGAGCGAGTCTGCTTTGACTTCGCCGTGGTCAATGCCCTGGGGCCATGCCACTGGGCCGACACTGCCTTGGCGGCAGGTCTCCTTTCCGAGACGTACGACCAGGACAAGCGCAGGCGCAACCAGACGGAGGAGCGCTGCCGCGCCCACGGGTTGGCTTTCCGGCCAGTGGCCTTCGAGCAGCAGGGCGGCATGAGCAAGGGTGCGGACTTGGCCTTCCGGGCGGTCGCGGCGACAGTGGCACAAAAGGAGGGGCTGGAGCCAGCCGCAGTGCGGCGCGAGATGTTGCAACGAGTTGTCGTCTTGCTGGCCAGGGGCTGCGCTACGAGGCTCGCGTGGCGGCGGGCCCGGGTGCACAGAGGCAGGGCAGAATGGCGGGCAGCAGTTGTCGCTGTGCAGCGGCACGTCGACGAAGACTGGGGGTGAGCGTGGCGCGCGCTGCCCGGGGGACCCCAGCCCATCCTCGGAGCGGTATCCTTTGTGTTGTTGCCCTGTTTTCCCCTCCTCCTCTTCCTCCTCCTCCTCCTCCTCCTACTCCTCCTCCTCCTCCTCCTCCTCCTCCTCCTCCTCCTCCTCCTCCTCCTCCTCTTCCTCCTCTTCCTCCTCCTCCTCCTCCTTCTCCCGCGCCTCCCCTTGTTGCTGGGCGCGCTGGTCTATCGTGATTCCGCCGCCCACGGCACCGCAAACGCGGCCAGGATCCGCACGGCCACGCTGTCTTTCTGTTTTTTGTTTCCGGCCTGGGTCAGGGGCAGCGGCTCGCATTTCTGGAAAGGCATCGCATTTTGACTTAACCCCCGGCCCTCCCGCCCCGTGGTCCCTCAGCAACCCGCCTGGTCGACTGTGCCGCCTGGGCCCGCGCGATCTCAGCTGGCCCATCTGGCCGCGCCATGTGTTGTGTCATGTGCTGTTGCGTATCCTTTATTTGGGGTATCGGTTGCGCTTCATTGACCCGGGCCAGAAGATCTCCGAGTCGGCCCCCAAGTCGCCGATTCTCCTCGCCGGCGTGGGGCATCTGCCGAACCACCCCTCCCAGGAAAGCGTGCGGTGTTTGGCTCTCGGGGCCTGCCGCCGACACTTCGGCGACGCCTCCCCGATGCCAGGTCGGTGTCCCCCCTCCCCCACCCCCCGAGCGCTTCCCCCTCCCTGGAGGGTTTCTCCGAAGGGCTTAGGCGACCCGTCCTCCTCCTCCCTCCTCGCCCTCCTCCTCCTCCTCCTCCTCCTCCTCCTCCTTTTCCTCCTCCTCCTCCCTCCCCATCCTCCCTTCCATCTCCTCCTCCGGAAAGCGGGAGGGACAGGAGGATCACGAGGAGGGACAGGATGGACGCTGGAGCAGCGTGGCGGAGCGCCCGCGCACTCCCTTCGCCAGGCGATCGACGAGGCCGCCGAAGGCCCCGACGTTCTCCGCCGGCCATGCCGGGGCGTCTCTCCTTTGGCGGCGCCAGGGGTGGGGGCACCCCCTCCGTCAGAGCAGAAACGAACGTGCCCTTGAGCAAAAGTGGCTGCGGACATGGTTTCGTAGATTTGTGCCTTTGCGATCCCCCTTTGGGGGGCTCTGGGGGCTCTCGTGGGCGTGAGAGGGGGTTGCGGGTGGCGTGCGTGGACTCCTCTCTGGATTTTTTCTGCAACGTCCGAATCCCTGTGTTGCGAGATCTGGGTGTTGCAATTTTTCCATACTGGGCGTTTTCGCCCGGTTCCAGGCCCCGGGGTCCTCACAGACCGATCCGGGTTGGAACATGTCGCAGGAAGGTGGGGCTTGTGGCTTTGGTCGTGATTTGTCTCAATGTCGTATCGTTGTTTCGCTGTATCGGATCTCAGAGTAATGGCCCTTCCCCATGGTGACGTTGGGTGCCGTCTGGATGTTTTCATATTCGTCCGTTCCTGGAGGTTCTCTTGCCTCGGGATGGTTTGCAGCAGCTCCGCCTCGCCGAGAGCATCCCAGGCTCGGTGCCCGCATCGTCCCGAAGGGCTGCTGGCAGACCGAGCTGTGGCCCGAAAGCCATGTAGGAGGGAGGGAGTCGGCTGTGCGTGGGATTCTCCGAGGTGACCTTTCTTGGCCCCGGCCCACAGGATTGGCACTGGCTTCCGAGTTTAGGCCTGGCCTCCCTGCGGCCCCCTCGAGTCGCGCACCAGCGGTCACCTCCTGCATACAGTGGAGACCCATGTCAAGAAACACCCTGCTCGCCTCCAGGGTGCCCTGAGTTTCTTGGGTGTCGATGGTTTTGCTATGGAAAGCTTGACGTTCCCACACCAAAAATCAATGGACGCCCTGGGGTCTCAGGGTTGGGTTTCTTGTGGAAGGTTTCTTGTGGTCGGGCCCCTACTGTAGAGGTGCGCACCAACGGTCACCTCTTGCATCGGGGGGTCACTCTTTGCGTGTCGCCGGGGCGCGGGGTTCTCGGTCGCCACGGCGTTTCTGTCTGGCGTTCTCGGAGTCCCGGGGCCGTCCCTGGGCCCCGAGATCGTCAACAAACATTGGGCCAGGATGAGAAGTCGACTTTGTGTCGGGGCTTCTGGAGGGCCGCACTGGAAGTTCGGTAGCATATCATGGGAGCCTTGTGTACCCTCGTAATTTTGTCTGCAGCGTCGACTAGCGTCGATTAGCGTCTGTGAGTCGACGGGATAGCGCCGATTTAGCGTCGGTTAGTGTCGATTCGCGCCGATTTAACGTCGACGTAGCGTCGGTTTAGCGCCAACTAGCGTCGATTCGCAAGAGCCGGCAAGATGGTATGAGTTGACACCGAACTGGAAGGAAGGAGATATCGGACGTTTGGGTTTCAGCATGAGGATCGGAGATCGAGCTCCTCGCCGTCTGACCTTCTTGGGAGGGGCCTCATCGCCACGGCCGCACGCGCGGCTTGAAGGGCGGCCTGGGTGGGACCCAGGAGGGGGGCCGGCGGTCGATTAAGGATCGGCGTTGCAGGATTTAGCGTTTTTGGTGGGGGTCTTTTGGAAGGCTTCTCGTCGCGACAACCGGGTTCCCCGTCGAAAGCTTCGCCAGAACGCACCCCTGGAGAGGTCTAGGGGGATAATTTCGGGGCCGAGACGATGTCGACGTCAACGACGGCGACAACAATCAGGATGCCGTTGTTGGCGATGATTGTGCCCGCGTCACGGTGGCGATTGTAATGGTAGTGGCTCTGAGGACGATGGCCATGATGACGACTATGATGACGATGAGGGTCACGACGACGTTGACGACGACGATGAGGATTATTGCCACGATGATGGCGAGAAGGAGGATCAGCAGGAGTACGCTCGACTGTAAAGAGTCCTGAGCAGCACCGCCGCCTTTGCCACTCAAGGCAGCCGGCTCCCTTGGCCGCTGCTTTTGTCCGCGCCGAGCCCGGTCCGAGGTTTGCGGAGGCACCCGTTCGCGCGGCATCACAGCCGCGAAATTGCGGCCCGCCCCACCGCGTGAAGTGGTGTCGACAGCGCGGCTCTCTTGTGGTTAGGGTCTTCCTCGCCCCCAGGAGGAAGGGACTACTTGGGGGTGGGGGGACGAAGCGAAGCAGCAGGAGGAGGAAGGTGGGAAGAGGAGGGAGTGAAGAGAACACAAAAAGGGGAGGGGGAGGAGGCGGAGAAGAGGAGGAGGAGGAGGAGGAGGAGGAAGAGGAGGAGGAAAGCCAGGGGCCGAGGAGGGGCGGGGCCGTCGTCGCCTTCGTCGGTCGCCCCAGTCGGCCTGGGCTCGCGCGCAGCGGGCCATGGGCGCCGCAGGCGCGGCGGCAGGAGCCGCCACGCCCCGCGAAGGGGAACCTGCCTGGCACCGCCGCGCCCGCCAGGTCAGAAGCCAGGATCGGCTTCTAGTCCGACTGGCGGCCGCCGCCAGCAGGTTGGAGCAGCACCGCAGTGCGCAGCAGCCCCAGCGCCACCAGCAACACGTGATGGCGAAGCAGGGCCGATGGAAAGGATGGCAGGACCAAAGGGGCACGGCTGAAAGGAGGACAGGAGCAGGGTCCTCATCTGCCGCTTGCCCAGGCCCTGCCGTCGGCGAAAAACCTTACCCATGGAGATCGCAGACCTGGAAGTGGAGGACTGGATGGAGTTCGCGCCGATCGTCTTCTAGGAAGAGGCAGCATCCGAAGAAGTGGGCCCAAGGAGGCCAATCGAAAGACTACGTAAAGATCGACCCGATCAGCTACTCCAGGAAACAGCAGGACACCATCGGCAGCATCTTGCAGGTGACGAAGGCGCACGCTCAGACCCACGAGAGCTACGGCGAACCTCCAAGGGATCCAGTTCTACGACGCATGTGGACTCACACAAAGCAGCACAGACTTGCACGATTGGCTGATCAAATCGCATGGGCTCGCGCCGCCAACGTCGACGACAAGAAGTTAACCGAAGAGGCCGCAGGAACGAAAGCCATGATCGCCCTGATCGACCGGCCGCTCGTGAGGTTGAAGAATACAGTGAAGAACTTGAGACAACCAACGCAAGACAAAAAATCCTGAGCGCCGAGATCAAGACCCGCACCAAGGAGGAGAAGAAGAACGGCAGCCACATCAGCCAGCTGAAAGAGATCATCGCGGAAATCAGGCAAGAGCAGCAAGATAACGAAGAATCTGTCTGCCACGCCGACTCCGAGGAGGAAAGCGACGAGAAGACCACGGACATCGGCAGACGACAGAAGACACCCTTCAGGCGAATGAGTCGGGAGCCACATCGACCTCGATCCAGCTCCCCAGCCCCGTCGGCGAACGCTTCATCATCAGCATCGGCAGCTACCAAAGACCAGGACATCGTCAAGCTGATCAGTGCGTTCAACAAAAGGATCAAGACCCAGGAGAAGGCCACGAAGCTGCACCAAGAGACCTTCGAGACTGCCGCCTACAACCAGCGCCACCTGGAGTATTTCCACCACGAGCAGGCAATCGCGAGGAGGCCAGAGCTTCAAGTCGAGGAGCTGACCAGGAAGCTGCACGAATGCCAGGTATACCACCAGAAGAAGATCCAGAGGCACGAGCAGATGTTATCCCAGAGGGCCGCCGATGCGACCAGCAAGGCTATCCAGCGCAACGAAGCGGCCCGCCAGCAGAACGCCAACCGGCTCCAACGCGAGAGCGCCCGGCTCCAGGAGCAAGCGAAGGCCATCAAGTTTGACTACGAGCCAAAGCGAAGGAATAGCGAGATGAAGCAAGAGCAGGCCTACAGCATGCTGAACGACATTCGCGCCGAAGTTGCCGCGGTCAACCAGCTCGCCCACTCCACGAAAGAAGGCCGGGAGCGCCAAGCGCTTCAACGAGGACGCGACCGACTCCAGGAAGAAGGCCAGCGGATGCAAAAGTACGCCGTGCAGTTCATGTTGGAGGAGAAGGCCGCTCACACTTGGGCGATCCAGGAGATGGCCAGGAAAGACGAGCTCGCCGAAGAAGCGGCTGCAGCCAGGGCCAAGTTTCGCCGCGAGGAGCAGCGGCAGGAGGCCATCATCCAGCAGCAGACCGCCATTGCAGCGCAAGAGGTTCTGGCGGCCAACAGCTCAATCATCGCCGAGCGCGAGATCGTGCGCCAGCGGGCCGGGCACCTGATGGAGGCGCAGAGGTGCCTGGCCAGGAAGTTCGACGAGCTAGAGCTGAAGGAGATGGCCTACGATAGCGCTGCAAGGCGCCAGGAGTTCATCAAGGCCGAGACCTACCGCTCGGAGGAACAGCTCAGCTACCAGACCGAGCACGACCAGCAGGGAAGAGACCAACAACTAGAGAAGCACAGACAATTCGAAGCCGAGCAACACGCCCGCCGACAGCAAGCAGACGCATAACTTCAGGCCGCCCTTCGCCAGCGACACCAGCGAGCAGAAGTGCGCCAAGAGCTACTCGCACGACAGCAGGAAGAACAGCGAGTGCGCCATCGCCTACGGGAGAGGACCTTCAGGGAGCAGCCCGAAGGGACAGCCCCGAAGATCAACATGACCACGCTCGACTGCGTCGCCAACGCCTTCGCCGACAACCCTGAGAGCGAGAAGACGCGAGCCCGGGCGATGGAGGAAGAAGCCCACCAGCACGCCGATTTTATGGCTTCCCTGCACGCGATCGCCCCCGCGAGCGAGTTCGACTGCGTCAAGGAGCACGAGGCCTACTGCGCCGAGCTCACTGCCCAGGAGGAGCCGCCGAGAACTACGACGCGACGACAGCGGACCTCGCCATCAAGTTTTCGGCATCGTCACGCGGCCTGGATTCGCCGTTCTTCTGCAGCCACTGCGGCTCTCGCGGGGAGTTCACCAGCTGCCAGGCCGAGATCATCCGACGCAGACACTGCGGCAGCAGGATATCACCGACCGCTCCGACCAGAACGGCCACAACGGCATGCAGCCGCAGCCGCCCACAGAGCAACCGCCACCTCTACCTCCACCAGCATCGCCGGCGACCTCATCACCATCGCCCCAGCGTTGCCATCGCCTCCGCCTGCCAACCATCGACCTCGTCACGCCATCTCAAGCATCGGCGACACCCATAGCAGGAGTGCCGACGCCCATCGCTGGAACACCGACGCCCATCGCACCGACGCCCATCGCACCGACCCCCTTGCTACGCACGGCAGACGAGCAGGGCTTCGACGACCCCAACGACCGCGACCTCGACGACGGCCCTCTCCCAGAAGACCCCCTCCCCGACGCCGACGGCCCCGGCCTCGCCGACACTTCCTGACGAGCAACCGACCGCCGCGGCAGCACCCCTGCCGCCCGTCGCCCCCATGACCAAATCACCGACACGATCCAGCTCCGTGCCTTTGGCCGACGACAGAGACGCTCGACGACTTTACCGACCCGCGCCAGCGCTAACGACTTTGATCGGCGACCACGCGTCTCCTCCCCGTTCCCCCATTCCCACCCCCGACTGCTCCCCGACTCAACTGTTCGAGCCCCGCCCACCACCGGCGAGATTCCACTTCGCAGCGCCCGACAGAGCACGCTCAGCACCACCGCCTTCTACCAAGTCAGCGCTCAGGGGTGCCCGCTCGACGGGCGAGCCTCCGAGGAAGGTTCGCATATGCGACGAAGGCGACGGCTTCTTCGACCCCCTACGGCCCAAGCCGATCGGCATTGACGACCCGACGGGCGGGTCGGGATCCGACGTTTCAAACAGCTAAGCAAGACCGAACCCGCTGGGGGGCCACTGGCCCAGACTGGGGGCCCGAACAACAACCGACCAGCAGCAAGAGCAACTGGCCCGCTCCAAGAAACCATGCGACTGACTCAGCTCTCCCGAGAGCGCCCGCCACATGAGCCGACCTGCTGCGAGACCCCCGCGGTGCCAGCGACTCCGCTCACGGCCCGACTTTCGCCCCGCCGACTTTCACCTCCACTAGGGGGCTCAGCAACCAGTCTGACCGCCGCCGCGGTGCCAGCTTGCGGGCTAGCACACCGCGCGCCGACAATAACCGAGCAGCACGACGAGGCGGCAAACGACGAGCAAAAAGTTAATAACCATAACAAATGCGTTTCTGCCCCAGCACCGACGCGACAGGCAGGACTACGAGGCCGGGCAGCCCTACCGGAGAATGGGCAATCCATTCGGTCTGCGGCCCAGGCGGCACTGCGACCGACGCCGGGCTGGGGGGCCAACCCTCAGCCAGCCCAGGCAAGCAACGGCGGCAGGCCAGGGGGGGGGCGCAAGCGGTGTTTCTGGGCGAAGTAAACCAGTGGAGCCGCCCCCTGGCCCAGCAGGAGCAGCCGCGCGACCGGGCGCCGACGGCCAGCGACGCCAGCGGCAGCAGGACACGGCGACGGTTGGGCCCAGGAGACACCCCAGGGCCAGCCCCAGCACCACGCGCCACCGAGCCCGAGGCGCCGACGACTCCGAAGGCGCGGCCAGCGAGGGCGGCGGCGCCGAGCCCCCCGCGGCCCGACCGACCCGCGCCCCACGGAAAACGTCAGGCGACTAGCCATTTTGGCTCTCAGGCGCCGCCCTTTTTTTCTCCAGGAGGGTTCTGCAGGATGCCCGGCCATGAGACCGACCGGCGCCAGCGGCGGCAAAGACTGCAGCAGCGACGGCAGCAACGACTTGCCTCCAGCCGCGGTGCGGCGCCAAGACCAGCGCCGCGGTGGGATTGCTGGGCCTTGGCGACTCCCCAGGGCCAGCACCGATGCCGAGCGCCTCCCAGGCTCTTGGGGGCCCGAGGCGCCCGCCTCCCCGCGAACGCGGCCAGCGAGGGCGAGGCGCCGCGCCCCGCCGAGCCTGGCCGACCCGCGCAACGCGGATACCGACAGGCGACAGGCCACCCAGGCCATCATGCATCGCTCCTTTTGCATTCAGGGGGGCCTAGAAGGTCGCCTTCGGGCCCGCCAGCGGCCTTCAACGACGGAATAAAGCCACGCGCGACTTACCAAACATCGAAACCACATGTCTAGACGCCCCACCCCAAAACAACCACCACCGACCAGAATGCCAGCCCAGCCTGCCCAAGAAGAGCAAAACCATACAACCATTCCAAGCAAACAGTCCGACCATACCAACTCGCAGACCCAACGGCGCAACGACTGCAGCCAACAGCGCCATCACTTCGACCCCCCCCACGAATCGACCTCACAAACTACCCCGCGCCCCAGCAGACAGGCGACGCCACCTGCGACCTCGGCGACGACATCGAAGCCGCATGCCTCGACGCCCCCACCCAAAGCAAACGTCAGCGACCAGCGCCCCAGCCAAGCCTGCCTGAGAGGGGCAAAGCCAGACAACCATTCCGAGCAGCCACTTCGACCATGCCCATCCCTCCACCACTACCAGCTCCGACGGCAGAGACCGCAGCAAGGACAGCAACAGGGAAGGCAACTCAACCCTTCCGCGCACCCACCGCCAAGATACCATTACCACCCGACCAGCAGCAGCCGCCACCAGCACCACCGACACCGCAGCAGCAGCACCGAGTCGACTTCGACGCCAGACCAACCATCAAGCAGACGCTACAGCGCACCCAGCACCCAACACTAACCTTCGATTTCCACGACGAGTGCCTCAACGCAACTGCCGACTACACGCTGCGCCACCATCCACCGAGACCAGTGCAGCCGAACGCTAGGATCCACCTTGTCACCGACGGATCCAAACACCCTAAGCAGCCGAACGACGACGCCTGGGCCGCGATCATCGTTGGGGGCGACGACTGCGGCTTCACATTTCAAGGGGCGACCGTTGGGAAGCGCAAGAGCGGCACCAACGTCGCACTGAAGGGCAACAGCGACCTGGAAACCACCTCCACCACCGCCGAGATCACCGCGCGCATCTGGGCCTTCGCCTGGGCCATTCACCGCAACCTCGACGACGTCGCCGCGATCTCGACCGACTTGCTGGAGGCCCTGCAGCGCGCGGAGAGGTCGGCCTTCACTGACCACGACCCCGACCGTGTCAGGGCCCTCTGTATCCTTTACGACATGGTCTGCCAGAAAATCGACCTGCAGCACGTCCACGCACGCAAGCGTAACCCATGGAACGAAGTTGCCGACGCCGCCGCCAACCGCGGACGCATCACCGCAGCTCCAGTTCCTCAGCAAGAATGGGCCAGCATAATGGGCGGCACCTACCAGCGAGACTGGGGGGTCTTGCTCGACGCAGACCAGAAGACAAAGAAGGCACGCCCCACCTTCGTACAGGGCAGCCTCACCGCAAGCAGCGTTCACACTGCCGCTGAAGCTCGCCACTCCCACTCGCCGACCGAGTCCAGCGACAGAAAGACCGAGATCGATATCAACATTGCGACTTTCAACGTGCAGACAGGCCGGGGGCCCAGAGAAGGAGCGAAACGAAGGAAAGAGAAAACCAACAAGCTGAAGACCACCGCGGCCAGCCTCCACGACGAAGGGCCACGCGTCATCGGTGTCCAGGAGGCCAGGGCGCCATGGGGAGTGCGCGACTCAAAGAAAGAAGACGACGCCTCCCGCGCCAATGCGAACAGCAACCGCGTCATCTAGTTCCAGCGGCCACAAGGGCTACAACTACGGCTGCAAACTCCACGCCCTCCTTAGCAAACCCGACGGGCAGTGCGGCAAGAAGGAGCTCTTCTTCAAACCCGACCAGTCCATCATTATCGAGAAGGACTCCAGGCTCCTCATTATCCGCGCGGGCGCCCCTGGCTTCTCCCACGCGCTGGCCGTCGCCCACGCGCCCCGCTCGAAAGCCCACGAAGACGAGAAGACCAGCTACTGGAAGAAGCTCACCGAGGCGACCGAGAAGCACCAGATCAGCATCATCTTGGTAGACGCCAGCGCCAGGACAGGCGACGTCGCCAGCACGGCGATCGGCGACCAGTGCACGCAGCAGAAAGAAGATCCCAACAGCCGACGTCTTCACGAGCTGCTCCTCCCCAACCACCTCGCGGCCGCCAGCGCGTTCGCCAGCAACGGGCCCGAGCGCCGCGCCTGGCGCTCAGGCAAGGACCCACACCGCATCGACTACGTCATCATCCCGAGGGGCTACCTGGACTCGATCGAGGCGTGCTCAGTCCTGTGCGGCATCGATAACGGTTGCGACCCCGACACCAAGAATGACCGCTACCCCGTCAGGCTGGAGCTCGCCTGCGAGATCGCATCTTCGGTCGCCAAGGGCGTTCCGAAGCTCGACGAGACCGAACTAGCCGACGACGCATGCTGCAAGAAG
The DNA here is from genome assembly GCA_963575745.1 of Prorocentrum cordatum. NCBI lineage: Eukaryota > Dinophyceae > Prorocentrales > Prorocentraceae > Prorocentrum > Prorocentrum cordatum. The sequence goes on from CAUYUJ010015726.1 coordinate 22,484, forward strand.
TTCAGCCAGAAGCTCCTCGACATCCAGCACCCGACCTGGGGCGCCAACGTCAACGATCACTTCGCTACCGTCGCCGAGAAGATCGCGAAGGCGGCCCGCGAGAGCTTCCGCCCCTGCGGCCGCACCCCACACGGGCCCTACGTCACGAAGCGCCCCATTCGCTCTGCTACGCGTTCGCCGCTCGCTGCTCAAGACGACCCGCGTCGCCAAGAAGAACAGGTTCACCAACAGTTACGGCGCGAAGCGGTTCCGATATGCCGCGAAGCTTCTCTCGCGCGGCGCCTTGCTCCCCGACCCAGCAGACGCCGGGCGTTTTGCCAATGTCAACGACTGCGCCAAGCCCATCGCCGCCCCCGTCGTTTTCGGCGCCCCCGGCCCCCGTGACCAAGACAGAACAGCGCCGAGAGCAACGGCGGCGATTGCCAACGGCACCGACGACCGCCAACGAGATGAACGCCGCCCTCGATGACCACGCCCCGCGACAAGAGGCCCTGCACGCCGAGCGCCTGCTGGCCTTTCGCGGGCGAGTGCCCAAGAAGCCGCCCGCGCCCATCATTCGCAGCACTGAGGACGGCAAGCCCCTCGCGACTAAGACCGAGATCGCCGACCGCGCCCTTGCCTGCCACGGCAAGATCGAGCTGAGCACGGCGACAGACGCCGAAGGGGCAGCCGAAGACTACAACGAGCGAACCTGCACTACGCGACCAGCACCGAATATCCAGAACATCACTCCGACGCACCAGCTCACCAGCCAGCAAGCCGCTGCCAAGCGAGGGCGACGAAGAGGGCCAGGCCAGCTCACCGACGACATGTCCAGAGCCGACCCCGAAGGCATGGCGCGCCTTTTTCACCCCGTTCTGGCCAAGACCCAGATCGAGAGCACCGAGCCCATCGCCGCCAAGGGCGGGTACTCCACGCACTTCCACGAAGGCCAGGGGGATATGGAACAGCAGAAGTCCGACCGAGACATCCTGCTCAACAGCGCCATCGTGAAGATGCACGGCGGCTTTCTGCGTTCTCGCGTGAAAGGTTTACTACCTAACTTGCGGGAAACGTCGCAGTGTGGAGCGCGACCCACGATGGCGACCGACTTTATCACCCACACCTCCCTGGCCTTCATCGCCGACTGCCAGCGAAGGGCCAGATCGTGCAGCACCACCTTTCTTGACCTCAGGGAGGCATCCCATGTCGTCACCAGGGGGTTATTCATGCAGATGCCGACCTCAGCCAACGAGCTCAACGAGCTCACCGGGCGGATCGACTCCAGCAGCCAGCACACAACAACCAGCACGTCGACGAGCACCTCTGCCACATGATCGCCGACCACCACACCTCCAACTGGATGACGGCCCAAAGCGCCAATCACTACCAGCTACCACGGGCCAGCGCTCGGCCTGGCGCGCCGTGCTCCGACGTCGCCTTCAACGCGCACTTCGCCATCATGCTCAGGGCTATCGATCGAGCTGCGGCCGCCGCCGTAGGCCACAACCAACCAGCAGGTTGCCACCGCGCCGAGACCTGCGAGACCCCGCTCATCTCGGCGGCGCCTCACGAGGGCAGCGCGCTCAGGAATATGTCCTTCGTCGACGACCTCGCCGACTACAACTCGACCGCCAACGCCAGCGACCTGATCCAGACGACGCGGCTTTCAGCCACCAGACTGTGCACGGCAGCCTACCAGCACGGACTCAAGCCGCACCCCGACAAGACGAAAGCCATCCTCATGTTTACGGCAGCGGGGCTAGAGAGGAGCGCCAGAAGATGGCCAAGGACAAAGTCACCTTCATCGAGCTCGAGGCCCCCCCCCCCGCCAAGGTGCAGCTTATGACCCAGCAGAAAGCCCTCGGGACCATTATCGCGGCGAGCGGGGCCACGGGCCCCGAGGTCTGCCTCAGAGCCAACCGAACGCTCGGAGCAGCACGGCCGATGGAGAAACATATCATTCGCCGCAAGAAGCTCTGGACGAAGGCCAAGCTGAAGTACGTTCACGCGCTCTCGACATCGTCGCTGACCTATACCACCACGTCTGGAACGGCCTGACCAAGAAGGACCGCAACCACACTGCTGCCAAGTATGGGCCCCTACCGAGCGGCAGCCCCCCTGCCCGAGACCAGCGCGCCCGACAAGCACACCGCCACCGGCGAGGCGATCGCGAAGACAGGAGTCCCCGACTTCGACGCGCACCAGACGGCAGCCCGACTGCGCTACCTACCGCGTCTCCTGAACGACGCGCTTGCGGCTTCACTTCAGCTACCTGACAGCCAGCGGCAGCGCAAGGGCACCTGGAGCCACCACCTCAAGCAGGACTTCACCTTTCTCCGAAAGCACCCCCCGCGAGACGACATCCAGATGCCCCCGGCCTCCTCGAGCGCCGCCGAGCTCGACCAGACCGACGGCGCGGCCGAGACGAAATGCGTCTGCTACGTCTGGTGGCCGCGCAGCCACCAAGCAGGGCATGGCAGCGCACGTGGCAAGGGGCCACCCCGACCACGAGAAACCCCGACGATGGGCGACGGGCACGGCGTGCAGATGCTGCCGGGCGGGGCCCCATAGTTTCCCGAGGCGCCCGAAGCACCTCGCGGTAGCCCCATGCTGCCGCAAGTCCTGGTACACCTGGCACAACATGACGATGGAGCCGCTCGCAGAACAGCAACTAGCAGGCAACCTCGACGCCATAGCGGCGACCACGGCAGCTAACAAGAAGAATCAGCGATATACTCGCCTACAAGATCGACATCACGCCGCCCCCGCTCGTGGAGACGTCGCCCGTCGCTCCGAAGATCTACGCCGCCATCCAGTCCGCGAGGCGCCAATCCGCCGCGCTGAAGCCACCCGAGCCATCCGAACGACAGGAAGTGGTCTTCATCACCGACCGCCCTCGGCAGCCAGGCGACATCCAGCAGATCATGGCCACCAGCACAGTCACCAGCGAGAGCGGCCTGGATTACCGCGCGATCGACGCCAGCAGCGACGGCGAAGCACCGACACCAGCACGCGACCTACAGCTCGTCCGCGACAGGCTCCTGAAATGCGAGGTCGCCGCGATATACGCTGAGATGCCGAGAAGGACTTGGTACCACTGCGATCATGCTGACGACATCGCCAACCGCGCCAACAGACGCCGCTCGAAGGAAACGCCGCGGGGGCCAGCTGACGCCACATAAAAGATAGCCAACGAGCTCTACGCAGCCAACTCCGCCACAAGAGAAGTCCTCACTATCATGCACGCCGCCGCGCGCGCGGCGGTGACGAGCAGCGCGGCTAGACACTGCGAGCTCGGGAGCACCATGATCGTTGCCAACCCAGCCACCCTTATCCACGAAACCCCGCTTAAGGAGACAATCGCAGAGGACATCGACTTCGCTGCAGCTGCCCTGCTCGACGAGATGCTCATCGCAAGGTGGGGCCTCAGAGTAGCCAGAGCAGCACCAGCCAACGACATGAACTCCAGATATGACAGGTACCTCAACCACGGCCAGGAGGAGGACATCAGCTGCGGCGACGACGGCAGCTACCTCACCAGCGACGTCTACGGCGGCAGCTACCGCCACGACTGCAGCTACCACGGGCATGGCTATGAGATGCCGAGCGGTGGCCTGGGTCGGCGCATGGTAGCGGTGGCCAAGGACAGCACCCTCGAGCTTGCTCGGGCTGGTGCATCGGCACGGTCTACCGACGCCAGACAGCAAGACAGACGTCTATTTCACTCGCTGGAACCCGGTGTTAGAGTTCAAAGTCTGAGTGTGCCATCAGGGCTACCAGGTCCGACGTCGCCACGTATGCGGGAAGGCGTTAGAGTGCAAACACCTAGTGTGCCATCGCGGCTACTAGGCACTACGTCGCCAAGTGAATCAGGGTGTCCAGCGGTTGCTCTGGCGTCTGGCGCGGCCGTGGAGGAAGCGAGCACCCGAGCACGACGCCCGACAGCAAGACAGCAACAGACACAACGGCCAGCAAGCACCCGAGAAGCCGTACGACAGCGACAACACGGACCTGGCATTGATTGGCAGCCCGCAGGCTGCGGGCCGAAGGGCGGGCTGCCAGCAAGATCTGACTGCAGCGTCGATACGGCGCCGATAGCCACGCGAAGGAGAGAAGCCAAGGACTAGCGGCCCGCAGCCCGTGAGCGGCCGAAGGGCGGGCCGCCAGACTGCTACGACTCCAGCACCGAAGCAAAGACCGCCAGCGGGAAAGAACAAGGTGGAGCACCGTGCTCCACGGCAGGGATCTCTTGAGGAGCCTCCGCCGCGCGTGACAGGCGAGGCCGAACCACCGACCAGCCTGGTCGGCATAGAGGCTCACGGCAACAAACAAAGCTACAGACCAGAGAAGGTTGAGCGCCCCTCAGCTTGCGAGCCGAAGGGAGGCGGCGCTCTTCGCAAAGAAGACGCGGAGGAGACGTTCAGCGCCCACACGAGGGCGCTCGACTGACGGGCTTCGGCGCCCTCGCGCGCTGTGAAGCCCTGACTGAAAGTGTCCTGAAAGGAGGAGGAGGAGGAAGAGGAGGAAGAGGAGGAGGAGGAGGAGGAGGAGGAGGAGGAGGAGGAGGGGTGAGTAGGTGGAGGGGGGGAGGAGGAGGAGGATGATGACGAGGAGTAGCAGCAGCAGGAGGAGGGTGGAAGAGAGATGAGGAGGAGGAGGAGGAGGAGGGGAGGAGGAGGAGGAGGAGGAGGAGGACAAGGAGGAGAAGGAGCAGGAGGTCGAGGGGGAGAAGAAGGAGGAGAAGGACAAGGAAAGGAGGAGGAGGAGGAGGAAAAGAAGGAGGAGGAGGAGGTGGAAAGGAGGAGGGAGCAGGAGGAGCTGACGCAACCACGAGGGCCATGCTGGGCCCTCTGTGGCGAGTTCTGCTAACCTCGAACTCGCGCTTCCTGCCCGTGTGCTGAGATCTTGGAGACAGCCCGCTCACCGTGGAGGGCCAGGCCGGCGCCCCAAGAGCAGGGCGCAGGGCGGCAGGGCGCACACACATGTCGGAAGCAGCGGACGAGGAGCCTCGCTCTCCCGAGGGCGGACCCCTGGCCTCAGCTGCCCGGGTACGCCCGTTCTGAAACGCAGCACGCACCGTGTTCAAACCGTCCGTGTCAACACGCTGCGTGTTTTACTTGGCGCGTGTTGGGCCACGTGTTGGCCAACGTACCCCTCCAGACCAACGTTTTCGATCTCCGTGTTGAGCTCTGTGTCAGCACGCTACGGGTCAACGCGTTGCGTATCGTGATGCCGAAGCGGGATCAACGGCCACCAGAGCTTCGTCACTCTTCTACTCCTTTCGTCTTGCCAGTAATCTGCGGCACCTCGTCCACGACGTGCGCTAGTCTGTGTCGTAGCCTGACCACTGTGAATGGCCAGCGCACTCTGGCGAGTCATCCTTCAGGTGGCAGCTGCCCGTGTGGCTGCTTGCGTGGGGAAAAAAGCACGGCCATCGAGGCTCCCATGGCGCGCCACCTGCGAGACCCCTGGGGCCCCCTTGGATCATCCGCAGGGGCGCCAAGACAATCGCGCTCCGCGGTCTTGGACGTAGCGCCGCCTTTGTCTCGAGGGCGAGGGAAGCCCTTCCCGAGTCCTGCGCAGCGCACCCCGAAGCTCGCAGGGCGTCCAGTGGAGACATCGGCGGCCCGCCCGCCCAGTCCAAATCCGCTCGATATCGGTCCCCGGATCCCTCCTCCCGAGCTTCCCCCTCTTCCTCCTCCTCGCCCTCCTGTGATTCCTTATAGTATTCCTCCTCCTCCTCCCCCTCCTCCTCCTCCTCCTCCTCCTCCTCCTCCTCCTCCTCCTCTTCCTCTGGGAGTCCTTCGCGGCCCTCACGGCGCCGAGGGGCTTCAACGAGTCGCTCTTCTCTTCCATCCCTAAGGGGACCAAGGATTCCGACCTGGTCTGCTGCATCCGCAGTGCCGACACGTTGCGACCCATCACTCGCAAGAACACCGATTCCAAGATCTTCGCCTCCGCTGTTAATCGGTTCATATGTCATCAAGTGGAGTCCCACGCACATCCCATTCAGCAGGGCTTCATCGAAGGCCGCAGCTTCTGCAACAACATCCTGCAGATCGATCCCGAGGCTCGTGCAGCGGGCCTCCCAGCAGCTGCTGCCATAGACAGGCCATCGTCATTGCTCTTCGACATGACGGTGGCTTTCCCCTCTCTGGGGAGGCAATGGCTGTTTGCAGCACTCAAGCGCTTCGGCTTCGGCTACTTCAACGCAGTCGCCGCTCTATACGGCGGGTCCCGCGGCTACGTCATGATGAATGGCTCCCTGCATTTCCTGTGCTCCATCAGCTCAGGGGTCACTCAGGGGTGCCCGCCAGGTACCGCATGGGCAGTGGCCATGAATGCGGTCATCCGAGCACTTGCCAACGTAGTCCCGTATCTTTCTCGCGGTCTCGCCGCAGGTTGCGCTGACGATCTCGCTGTCGTACTTCGCCACATTCGGTATCTACCACGGCTCGTGCAGATTTTGGACATGGCCACCAGGGTGGGCAACCTCTCCTTGCAGCCGAAGACATGCATCTTCATCCCACTTTGGGCGGAGCTCCGCGATGAGCCGAAAGGGTCGATGCTGCAGCATCTCCGTGTCCATGCGCCGGACTGCCAAGAGCTCATCATCGCCGACGTGGGAAAGCATTTGGGTTTGTATGTAAGACTGGGAGCCATTAACGACTTGCAGTGGGGCGATACAGCTGCGAAGTGGTGGCAACGGCTCACCCTGGCCGCCGCGATGGCCGCTCCCGTGGACGTCGAAGCCCGCCTGTACGCGACCTCATGCTTGATTGTTCTATCGTACATGGCCCCCCTCCCGAAGGAACGGTGGCCAAAGAGTTCCACGGCCTCCACAAGCTCTTGAGGATGCCGCCCAGCACCTTCCGGTTGCAGGACATTCTCTCGTTCGCCTGCTGGTTCTTCACGACGGCCGTGCCATCGTTGAGGGCCACCGCGTTCGGCACCATGTGGAGGATGGCAAAGTTTACGTTACCCGGATGGTTTGCTGCATTCGACCGGTCACGACTGGCGGCGGAATCGCTTGTGGGACTAGTAGATTTCAGCCATGGTCGGTGGTCTCCGGGCTTCTGGAAAACAAGTGAATTCATAGTAAAGCGCTTCCAGACTGCCATCGAGGGTAAGCCAGCGCATGCTCCGCAACGTCTTCATCAAGACCTTCGCCGAGGAACGCCGCCCGCTTCCTCAGCGGGAATTCGTGCGACCGCTGCATGAATTATGGTATCCAGACAAGTTCGACGTCACGCTCCAGAAGCAGATTACGGCTTGGCTGGGCCCACAGCAGGTCCCTCATGCTTTGCGACGCCGGTGGCTGCACCTCAAGGAGCACTTGCGGACGTTGCCGCCGCACGGCGTTGGAACATCATTCGTATTCTGGTGGGCGATTGGCATGCACGCCTACCCCACGAAGTTTACCTGCAGGTGGAAGTGTGGTGAGGACATGGGCGACATTTCTCATTACACTTCCTGTCGCCACGCCTGGCATTGGATGGCCCTGCCACGGAGCTTCCTACACCCAGACCCGCTGCACCGCATCGGTCATGGTAGGGATTATGACGACGAGGAGAACTCCCTAAGTGCCACATGCAGACGCCTTGTGCTGCTGTACTACATGTACTTCGAGATCAAGCACGACCCAAACGCGAACCCGGAGGACGCGACTACGACGCTCACCGGCGGCTGCCCCGAGCCGCCTAGGACCGCTTCAACGACTGATCCTGCTGCAGCGCGCTCGGGGCGCGCCGCCTGCTGGAGACTCTCCCGAGAGCCACCGTCACTCCTCCCCGTCCTCCTTCTCCTCCTCCTCCTCCTCCTCCTCCTTCTCCACCTCCTCTTTGTGCATCACATTCCTCGTCCTCGTCTTCCTCCGTCTCCTTCTGATACTCGTCCAACATACATCATCATCATCATCATCATCATCATCATCATCATCATCATCATCATCATCATCATCATCATCATCATCATCATCATCATCATCATAATCAGCATCATCATCAACACCATCATCATCACCATCACCATCACCATCACCATCACCATCACCATCACCATCACCATCACCATCATCATCATCATCATCATCATCATCATCATCATCATCATCATCATCATCATCATCATCATCATCATCACCATCATCATCATCATCATCAGCATCAGCATCAGCATCAGCATCATCCTCATCATCATCCCGGGCTTCACCCCGAACCGTTTTTGCCAGGCAGATGCAGCCGCGGCGAGGAGAAGCCTCCCAGGGGGCCCCCCCAAAAGGGACGACGGAGGCCTGCGCGGGGGCCGCCGTTGCCTCGACTGGCCCTGCTCCGGGGCCCAGGACCCCGGCATCCAGTGCCCCAGCCGTCCTGAGCCACGTTCCGGGGGGCGGCGAAGAAGGGGGTGGTGACAAGGGGGGGGGGGGGGGGGATATCGTGGCGGGGGCAGGATACCCCTCCAGGTGTTATGGCGCCTCGTTTTTTTCCATCCGTCCCTGGGCCCCCCCCCCCCCCCTGTGCCGCGCACGTGCCGCCGGCCATCATCCGCGCCCCCCCGCTTGGACGCCCCCCTCTTGGCCGCCCCCGAAAGTTGCAAGCGGCTCGTGGCAGGCGGCGGTGGCGCGCCGCCCCCCGCCCCTTCTCCAGTCCTGGGAGGGAGAAGCACCCCGACCTCCAGATTTTCACGTTCGTTGAACAGCCCTGGGCGTTTACCAAGCAGCCCCGCCCCGTTCGAATCCGTCCTGCCCCAGGTGCCTTAGCAGATGGGCTTCGCTTGCATGGATGCTCATTGTGAGGGTGGCCCCTCCCCCCTCTATCCTCGCAGGCGATGGTTCTCCCCCGACCCCTGAGTTCCGCCCGAAAAGTTTGGCAGTTCAGAGAAAGGGGGAGGGGACTGTGGGATAGACCCCCAGGGGGCTATGCGGACGCGCCCCTACCCCCCCACTGTGTATCCCAGGGTTGGGCCCAAGATTTCTGGTCCAGTCGAAGCCCTCCCAAAATCGAGGATTGGGGCCTCCATATGAGCGACGCAACAATCGGAGACGTCTGCGCGGACATCGGCGCGTAAGCTCCAAGCGCAAGGTCGCGCGTAAGCGCCCTCGTCTCAAATGTGGCGTGCCGTGCTGGCGGCCCGCGTAAGCCGCCGCGCAAGGTCGCCATGGCATCTTGCGTAAGACCCGTCTGTGGTCCGTCGCCCGAATTCCCCGCTGCATCCCTGCACCCGGGGCCCTGGCCGTCCCAGGCCGACCTGGCTCGAGCGGCCCGGGGCTGCCGAGAAGTGGGGCGCGCCGCCCTCCCCGCCTCATCCCCCGTCGATGGAGGACCGTCGGCCCTCCTCCCGTGGCAGCCCCTGCCTGGTAGGGCCCCGGGCTGCGCACGGGCAGCCCCCCCGGGTGGCCACAGCTGGCTTCAGCGCGGGTGCGAAGGGAGGATGCACACCCAGAGATCCAACGTGTTGCAAAACTCAGGGCGATGTCTTTTCACAATGTTCGGCCTTTTAGGGTCCCTCGCCGGGCCCCTGGACCGTCAAAAACGACTCGGGATGAAAAGTCGGTTCTGGGGAATGGGTCGAGACTTCCGGGGACCCAGCACTGAAAAAAACACGACCTCGGATCTCTGGGCACGTACACGCCAGTCGTTCAACAAAAGGCTCGTTTGGAATATCGAGATCCCAATGTGACTTACTTCGAGCGCCTTCCTGCTTGAAGAATCGGCATGATTTTGCTGTCGTTGTTCCCCAATCACTGCTTGCAATCAAGGGGTCCTCGCGGAAGTTGAAGGATTTGGCGAAAGGGTCCCGCCGATTTTGGTCGCACGCTGGGTTCCCGGGTTCCCGGTTCCGGGTTCCCGGTTCCGGGTTTCGAGCCGATTTCGGAGGGCGGCGAGGTTCCCGGGTTCCCGGGTTCCCGGGTTCTTGGTCGATCTTGTTATCGATCGGTCTCACCATCGATCTCAATTCCCATTTCTCTATCGATCTCACTATCGATCTCACAAGCGATCTCACTAGAGATCGCATGAGCGATCTCGCGATCGATCTCACTATCGATCTCATTTCATCGATTTCACTCTCGGTCTCACGATCGACCTTACAATCGTTCTCACTATAGATTACACGATCGATCTCATTATCGATCTCACAATCGATCTCAAGATCCATAGTATTATTTTCAGATCATCGAATGATTGGGTTTTCTCAGGGGTAATGTTGTTTTTCTTTCTGCGGGCCCGAACCCGAGCTACTTGTTCCGCCTTTTATGTCATGGTTCAATATACTTCTTCCGAGTGGCGGATGCATGAATACACTTTGGTTTCGAAAAGGTCGCCTTGCGCGATGTTCGTGTCTGGTCTGGCTGACTGGGGGGGGCGTACCCAAGCCGAGAGCGTGAACGTCTTTTCTGTGGATTCCTTATCAACGAGCCCCCCGACAGTTCTGTAGCCATTTGGGCTCAAGCCATGTTGGCATCAGTTAGCTTGGCCTACATATTGTAACCTACTGTACTCGAAGACTGAGCATAGCACTTTTTCGCCAATGCAACTGACTGTTCTCTTCCATCTTGTTGGGTATTCGCTCGCACTGAGCCAGCCGAGACAGCCAACTGAGAGAGGTGTGGGCTCCGTGTCTCTGTCAAGGAACAGGGAACAGACCGCGTGGACGACGGAAAGTTACGACACGTGCGAATGCCGCGAAGCTCCTCCGAATTTGAGGCCCAGGAAGGGGCGCTTGCAGATTCCAGCAAGTAATTACGACATTACCCTAGTGACGGTAAGCGTGGGCGAGTCTGATAAATTACAGCAGTCTTTGAAGTGTAACAAAGAGTTCGTCAATAGAACAATTGTTGTTACGTCGCCTAGCGATTGGGAAACACAACGAGTGTGCTTTCTATTTGGCGTTCGTTGCCATGTGACAGACGCGTTCCATTTGAACAATGACACATTCAACAAAGGCCGTGCGTTGCGAGAAGTGCAACTCGAAGTGCATCGGCATGCTTCCAGCAACTCAGTTGCGATGATTGTGGATAGTGACATTTGCTTGCCTCCAAATTTCTTGGAATTGCTGCCGACCGAAATGCCTTTGGACATCGTCTTTTCGGCAACCGAGCGCTGCATGTATGCGAGTCCACAGGATTATAGTCGGGGCTGGCCCGCATTGCAGGCGAAATGGTCGTACCAGACTATGGGATTTCTACAAATGTATACTGCCCACTCTTCAGCTCCAACTTACCCCGATAATTTCCCGACAGCTGCAAGGAGCGATCTCGCATTCGGAAACTATTTCAAACAACGGAAGGTACTGCCGCTCATCGTGTCGCACATGGGCATTTCCCCGGGAGGTTGGATGCCAGGATCTAAAAACATTTCGAGCGCGGATGTCATTGATACGTGGGCTTCCGCAGCACTTCCTCCAGACGGTGCATGTCCATGTTGTTCAAAGAAACACGAACATTGCGAGGGGCGCAAGTGCACGCCGTTACCTTAGAGTCCTCAATACAAAACTCACCGGACATCTCGCCCTTGGCCCCCGACCAGTCCCACGCCAAGGGGCGAGCATATATTCGGGCGCCGCACCGCGCTGGATGTGTGGCCATCGCATTGGCGTATCAGTCGAGGACCTAGTACTGGCGCGACGTAGGGGTGCTCGCGCCGAGCGCAACAAAAAGAATACGAGAACGAGCCCCCCGACACACAACCCGCACAGTAAGGACGCACGACGAGGAGACAAGGGCCTTGGAAGGCCATGCCGACACTTAGCGAGCGGGGCGCGGCCAGCGAAAGCGGCCAAGGATGGGCCGAAGGGGAAGGATGCAAGGGTCACCTTGGAAAGTTGCTCATCCTTACTATGCGGGTTGACTGTAGCCAGGGACCCTGCCGCCGCCTGGGCGCCCCGCGCGCCAGGGAGGGGGGCCAGGCCCGTCCTGAACCCAGGAGCTGTGTATGCCCTCCTGGCTTGGCCAGGAGGGCGTGGCGTATACACCGCTGCCGGGTTCAGGACGGGCCTGGCCACGGAGCTGTGGATATGTATAGGTTTCGCCGCCTTGTGAAGAGTTGCCCATCGCGCACTCTTCTGCCCACGCGTCCTTCCGGACGCTCGGCTCAGTGCTGGTGGACCCGCCCTCCGGCGCCGCCTCGCCGACGCGGCGGCCGGCGGCCAGGGGCGATGCTCCTGCCGGGCGCCCGCAGTGCCGCCTGCCCGCCGCCTGCCACAGCCTGCCCGGGCGGGCCCACCCGCGCCCGCGCCCCCGCGCGGGGGCGTCCAGGAACGCGGGGGGGCCCCAGACCCGGCCACGCGCAGAGGCGGGTAGCCGACCTCCTCCATGGGTCGGAGGATCGCGCCGCATCGCCGATGTATCGGCGATGCGGCTCGATGTGGGGCCCGACTTTCTCCTCGCCGACGGCGCCGATGCATTGGGGATGTACTGCAGATGCATCGGCGATGCGGCGCGACCCTCAGACCCCATCTACTCGGACCCCATCTAGGAGGCCTCTAGGGTAGAGGGAGGGGGAAGGCTTCTTAGAGAAGGAGGCTGCGTCTGAGAAGGCGTGGGCCTCACCTGTGAACGGCAGGCGCTTCCTGAGGACCAGCCTCCTTCTCTAAGGAGCCTTCCCCCTTCCCCCATATCCCCTTCTGCGCGCCGCCAACAAACGGAGCGGTGACCACGCCGTGTGGTGAGTCAGTGGGGATCCGGGTCTTGGGACTTGGGTCGTTCTCCGAGAGCGTCTTCGGGGCGGGCGCACCCGCTCCCGCGCCCCAGCTCGGGGTCGCCCAAGAATGGAGGGCCCCCCGAACGGTGTGGTGACCACACCGTGTGGTGAGTCGGTGCCTGTCCGTGTACCTTGTACCAGGGCTCCGAACCAGATGATACGCTTTGGGAGCATTTTCATGTCAGCCCTATCCTCTTCCCTCTTCTCCTCCTGCCTCCCTGGTCGCATCTACTGGTTTGTTTATAGCGTAGTGGTACCTGACAGCGCTGGCAGTTGAGGCTTGGTGTCCGCCCCCATCTTCTCCTTCCGAAAAAGAAACACCGTGTGCTGAGTCAGGGGGGATTCGGGGTGGCTGCACGGTTTGGGGACTCGGGTCGTTCTCCGAGCCGTCTTGGGCGACTGGGGCCTCGGGGATCCCAATACCGTGCGCCTGCGGACCGTGCGGTGAGGTCGTTGGGTGTTCCGAGGTCACCGCACGGTCCGTCACCATACCGTCTTGGGATCCCCAAGGAAGGCCACTTCAGACAATGGCGGCCCGTATTTAGGGGATCAAGTGTTCTTGATAGTGATGCTAGTCCCACGATTGCCAAGGTACGGGATCCAGCAAGGAGCGCCGCTGGATGCTCCAGACTTCCTGGAACGCATCCTGAGCCAATCGTATCATGACTTCATGCTTGTCCAGCTACTGGCGTGCTTCGTCCCTCCTGGGTCTCCTGGAGACTACTCGTCGCAAACGGATCAGGATGGACCCTGAGAGGTGCCTGGAGACCGCAGGGCTCGACATAAACGCGGTTTTGGCGATTTCGTGGACCGTTTTCGTTTTGACGTTGTTTTGCAGCGACGGCAGACCGAAGGACAAAACGAGGGAAAACGAAACCAACACGAAAACGAAGAAAACAGTTTCGGTCGAGCCCTGGTCTGAAGGCCGATCTTGAGTTTGGCCTGGGAGGGGGCGTCCAAGCGGGGGGTGCTCAGAGCAGGGCCAGTCGAGACAACGGCGGCCTTTCCTCAGGAGAGCGAGGAGACGTCATAGATGCGTTCCAGGAGTGCCACGGTGACTACGCGTTCGTCCTCTCACTGGCGTTTTTCCGTCCCCTTTATGGGCCTTCTAGGGGCTTCTCGTCGCCACGGCTGGATCCGCCTGGAAAAGCGCCTCAAGATGGACCCCAGGAGGGGCCCGGGAACCGGTCTTGAGCGGATTTGGTCCAGGCGGGAGGGCCGCCATTGTCTCAATGTTGGCCGTCCTCCGAGCTGTGGACGAGGGGTGTACGGATACTGTGCGTGACCAGGGCCATGAAACGTTTCACATTTCATGACCCCCTTCAGTCAAGACGCTGATATCAGGAGCAGCTCGTGTTCACAAGTGGCTTGCTGTTCCTAAGTTCCCTCACATGGTCGTTCTGCTAGCGCTCTTCGTGCACCCAGGCGCCTTTTGGGGGTGAAGAGGGGGCTGCTCCTTATCTTGCGCTCCTGCTGGTAGCAGCTCGATTGTAGGGTGTGGGGCTGTGTGGATGTCATGGCCGGGGCCACGACGTGTCTGAGATGCCATGTCCCCCTCTTGTTCGTCCCGTGCGTCCCCCAGCCCCCCCCTGTGTGCGCACACGCCTCGGGCCATGTTCAGGAGTGAAACACACACACACACACACACACACACACACACACACACACACACACACACACACACACACACACACACACACACACACACACACACATACACAACTCCTCGGCGCCTCCCAGGGAAAAAATTGGATATATGGGAAGTGGGGGTGGGAGACAAAAACCCAAAACTATTGGAAAATCTGGTGAATCCTGGGAATGGTGTCTGTTTATCTCTGTGTCCGTGGGCCCCATTCACCTCTTGCAGTTCCCCACCCCCGACCAGCCGCCGGCGCCGCGGCGCCGCAGGCGCGGCGCGCAGGCGCGCCGGCGCCGCCGCGGGCGTCCTGCCGGGCTCCCGCCGTGCTGGGCGCCGCCGCCGCCGCGCTGGCGCTGCGGGGCGTCGGGGGGGGCCCGCGGGGGTACGGCAGCAGGCGCACGCGGCGCGAGGCCGTGGCGCGGGAGCAGCAGGTGCTCCCCTTCGTGGAGCCAGAGACGGGCACGGAGGTGGTCCTCGGGGCCCCTGGAAGCCCAGAGGAGGAAAACGTATACCATACCCAGAGATCCAATGTTTTGAGAAAAAGCCAGGCGGAGGTTTTTCTCACTTTTCGGCCCCTAGGGGCCCTCGCTGGGTCCTGGGACTGTCAAAAAACGACTCAGGGTAAAAAACTTGTCTTGGGGAATGGAACGAGACCTCTGGGGACCCCGTATTGAAAAATCACGACATCGGATCTCTGGGCCCATACCTCTGTCCTTCCCTCGTTTGTCCCCTTTTTGGGCCTCCTGGGTAGCCCTCGTCGCCACCGCTGGATTCGCCTCGAAGGCCTGGTCGGAACACGCCCCGGGAGAGGTCCGGGGAGTAGCGGTATCGGTACCTTCTGGTTTCCCCGGAGGCCAGAGCCTTGCAAGTCTCGGGCGTTGCGTCATAGAGGTGGGGGCGATGGATGGGGGGCGGAAGAAAAACGTACACCTTTTTTCATGCACTTCAAAAGGACCCAAGAGGGGCCGGAAGGTGCAAGCTTCTTCGCCCCCCCCATGTATCGCCCCTCCAGGAAGCACCGCCCCGGAACCAGGATTTGTTGCAAGCTCCAGCTGGAGAAGGCAGATTGTGGAGATCGTCTCGACCCACGCAGGCTGCAGGTTTCCGGCGTGCGCCAGTGTCCTGGCTTGTAGCTCCAGCTTGCGGCGCCCGGAGGTCCTGGTGGCGTGCATGCACTTCAACCCGCGTTCGGTCGAGAAGTCTGCGGGCGTCGCGCGTGGCTTGGCGGAGCGCGGGGAGCTCGGCGCCGTGGTGGTGGAGAGCTGCCCGAAGCGGTGGGAGAAGGTGGAGCAGCTACATCCCGCGGGCTCGCCGCTGCGGGGCGTCCTGGACAACGAGATGCAGGCCGCCGCGGAGATCGCAGAGGCGGCCGGGCGGCCAGTGGTGCTGGGGGACCAGCGCTTCGAAGCGATTGGCGAGCAGCTGCTGAAGCGGGCCGTCGAGCTGGCTCGGGGAGACCCTGGCAGCCCGAAGCCCGCCTGGCGGCAGCTCCCTGCGCAGGGCGACGTCATCGGCCCGAGTGATTTTCTGGACCCGGCGATGCTGGCGGGCGTCCCCGTGTGCGTCCCACGCTACTTTCTGTCGACCTTGCTGAAGGCGCCCCCGCTCTTCTTTGGATTCTTCGGCTTCATCGGCCTCGCCGAGGCGCTGCCCGACACGGGCTTCAACGACGTGCTGACCCTGGTGGCCGTGCTCGCCTACGGGGCGGCCGCCCGACTGTTCTTCGATGTCCTGTTGGAGGGCCGCGACGACGCGCTGGCCGCCTCGATCCTCGAGACCTGCAGGAGCGCTGGCGGGCCTGGCCGCAGCGTGGTCGCGGTGCTGGGCGCGGCGCACGTCAACGGAGTGAAGAGGCGGGTCATGTCGGGAGCGGGGTAGTGGTCGTCACTCCGACGCCAGCAGCGCTCCTAGCGAAGGTGGGCTCGGTGCCGTCGCGTCGACAGGGTGACGCAAAGGGGGGTCTACAGGGGGGAAATGCCCAAACAGTCAAACAAACGTCGGGGGACGATGCTTCGGCTATTTTCGACAATGTTTGCATATGCGTTTCGTAATTATGTTTGCCCAAATAGTTAAACAAAATCGTCGGGGGACGATGTCTCAGCTATTTTCGACAATGTTTGCATCTGTGTTTCGTAATTATGTTTGCCTCTTCTTCCCGAATCCCACTGAAGGAGGACACGCCCGACCTCAAGCCCTGGCGCGGACTGGCCACAGTGTGCCTGCCGACCGCCCACGGCGGCCCCGCGCCGCTGCCTCGGCCCACCGATGGGCACGGGCCGTGCAGGCCGTCAGATGCAGACGCCGTGCCAACGATCTGGCCTCGGCGCGTTCAAAAGCGGCCCGCCTGCCCGCTTCGTCCCAGCCAGGATGAATGGACAATCTCAAGGCAACGCAGCAGAAGTCAAAGCACTCGTTGTTTCATCAGCGCACGGGCACTCGTTCAGAAAATACCGGCTTCGTGTCAACGGATGCAGACATCGGCTTCCCCCCTTCTCTCAGGAGGAGAAAGCACACAGACACAGTTCATCGCCGACCCCCAGGAAAATATTCGAAAAAATGTGGGCAGTGGGGAAGCCGAAAATCCAGTAAATATTGGGAAAGTAGAAAGTTCTGGGATTTGTATGTAGTTATGTGTGTGTGTGTCCCTGGGCCCGTTGATTCTCTAAGGGAACGAACAGTAGCATAAACATAATAACTCGGAGGTCCGCGCGGATGTCTCGGATCGGCGCTGGGACCCCCTGGCGGCGCCGCCCCTGGCGCGCTCCGCGCGCCAGGGAGGGGGGTCCCGCTCGGATTCAAGAAATCCGCGAGGACGTCCGAGTTTCTATATTTATGTCATGTGTTGTTACCAGATTCGCCTCCCCGAGAATCGCGTGGAGGGAAAAAAAACATGCAGATGCTCCAGCAGCGTGCCTTCCCGGGTGCTCCCGCAGGGCTCCCGCTCATGCGCCAGGCGAGGCCCAGGGTGGCGGCCAGGACGCTCTCACAAGGGGGGGGGGTAGGACATGGGGGGGGGTCGATGTCATGGCCGCGGGGCCACGAAATCGCCCAGATCGCATGCCCCCCCCCCCCCCCAGCATTCTTTCAGAACGGTCCCCGGCCCCCCCTCGTCCGCGCACGTGCCTTTGGCCATGAGGCGCTGCGGTCAGACCGAGGTATAAGGTCGAGGTCGGTTCGGGGAGGATGCCCTGGTGTCTTTTCGTGCTTGTTGGATGTTATTGTGCATCCTAAGGGCGGGGAGGCCCTCGAACGTTCTTCGGTTTGGCCGGCGGATGGTCTCGTGTTATTGACGGATGCTCTTCTTTCTGCCCTAGGTCCGACCGTAACCCCCACTACACAAGAGAGAGAACCCACTCAGTGGATGGTTAGAGGAGAGTCTAGAACATGCTTAGTACTGCATGGCATCGCCACGCAATGCCAAGCAAAATGCTAAGCAATGCGAATGCATCGCATATCAGGCCGATAGTTAATTCAATAGTAAGGTCGATTGGGCGAGGTCGATGCGTAGTCAGGCCGATAGTGAGATCGACAGTGAGATGGAAAGTAAGATCGATAGTGAGATCGATTGAGTGACATCGATAGTGAGGTCGACTAAGTGAGATCGATCGTGAGATCGATTGAGTGAGATGGATGGTGGGAGCGATAATCAGATTGATCGTGAGATCGACCGGGGACCCTAGGGAAACCCCGCCGCCCACCGATGAATCGATCCGGAACCAGCAACTGGGACCCAGGAGCCCGGGACTGGGAACCAAGGAACCCGGAACTTGGATCCCGGCCGCTTACCGAAATCGGTCAGCCATTTCTGTTCGCCAAATGTTTGAACCGCCGCTAGGACCTCTTCAGTACAAGCGCTGATTGGGGAACATGTTCGGCCCCCCTCTTCGGTGCACCCGACAGATTGAGAAATTTCCTCCCGAAAAGCTGGGCCAGCGTGTCTTGACCAAATTGCCGAAAAGTTGGCCCAGCTTCTTGAGCGCGATCGCCCCTCCAGCGTTAACAACAGACACTGGCCCAGGCTTGCTTTGAGAAGCTTCTGGGACGATGGCCTGGACTTCTGAAATCATAATGTGTCTGATCATGGTCTCGGCTGTTGCATTCTGGACAGCAGAAGCCGGAGCAGGAGGATGCGCAAGAGGACAGGGAGCAGAAGTACAAGGAGGATGAGCACCAGCAGATCTATACAGGAATCTGCGTTTTAATTATAATGTGTTGGAGTTCTAGGGGGTTCGAGATCTTTTTCGGCGGACTCTCAGGAGAAGGACGGGGAGGAAGGAGGGACGCGTGTAGAGCAGGAGTAGGATGGACGGGTAGGAGGAGGCGAAGGAGGAGGAGGAGGAGGGCAAAGGGAGGAGGGAGGATGACGGAGGAGGGAGGAGGGAAACAGGAGGAGGAGGGAGGATGACAGAGGAGGAGTGGGAGGAAGAAGAGGGGCAGAACGACGACGAAGACGCTGAGGAAGAAGAGGAGGACAGATGGAGGGCAATGGTAAAAAGGAGGGGGAGTCGAGGAGGAGGAGGATAAGGAGGAGCAGGAGCAGGAGCAGGTCGAGCAGCAGGATTAGGATGAGGAGGAGGGAGGAGGAGGAGGAGGAGGAGGAGGAGGGAGGAGGAGGGAGGAGCTAGAGTCGGAAGAAGGAAGGAGCAGGAGCAGGTCGAGCAGCAGGAGAAACAGGATCAGGAGTCGAGCAGAGGAAGATGAGGAAGAGGAGGAGGAGGAGGAGGAGGAGGAGGAGGAGGAGGAGGAGGAGGAGGAGATGAGGAGGAGGAGGAGGAGGAGGAGGAGGAGGAGGAGGAGGAGGAGCGTGAGCAGGGACGGGAGCTGCGGAGAAGGAGCAAGCACGGGCCGAGGGCGGGGAAGGGGCCTGCAGCAGCTCCCAAGGAGGGGCAGACCGGGCGCGCGAGCTCAATATCCCGAGGGGGACGGGGCAGCGACGGAGATCTCTGCGAGAGCCCGCACGTCGGCCCGGCTGGGTGCGCGATGCCTGCGGGGGGTGGGGTAAAGTGAGGAGGAGGAGGAGCAGCAGGAGCAGGAGGAGGAGGGGAAGGAGGAGGAGCAGGAGGAGGAGCAGGAGGAGGAGGAGGAGAGGAGGAGGAGGAGAGGAGGAGGGGAAGGAGGAGGAGCAGGAGGAGGAGCAGGAGGAGGAGGAGGAGGAGGAGAAGGAGGAGGAGGAGGAGGAGCAGGAGGAGGAGGAGGGGAAGGAGGAGGAGGAGGAGGATGAGGAGGGGAAGGAGGAGGAGCAGGAGGAGGAGGAGCAGGAGGAGGAGCAGGAGGAGGAGCAGGAGGAGGAGGAGGAGGAGGGGGAGGAGGAGAAGCTCTGTTCTTCAAAGCCTGTGCCTCTTCGTGACAGCGCCCGCAGTCCTCGGCCACCCGCGGAGATGGGCGCGAAGGCGGCCGTGTCTCGCGCATATACCGGGCCTGTTTGCTGGAGAGCGAAGCGATTTCCAAGTGGTGGTGTGCGCGAGAGCACAAGGTTCGAGGCTAGCCGCCTGAGGGGGCGCCAGGAGGGCGCCCGCGCGAGCAGAGGAAAATCAAATTCGACAAGCCCCTCGCCTCTGACGAGCTCACAATTGCGTCTGCCAACGTCTGTGCCGACGTGGGGGAGCGACCCTGCCAGCGTCCCTGCCGACGTCCAGTGGGGCTCTGCCAACGTGCGGGGGGGGGCTCTGCCAACGGAGGAGTCGTGGGCGAGCGGGTCCAAATCCCGAACGGGTTGTGCCCGATGGGTGTAGCGATATTCAGAGGAGATGTTCGCGTGGTGTAACGTGCGTCCTGTCTGGATAAGCATGTGCGTTGTTCGTGGTGAAGTGTTGCAGTGTTTTGCTGGCCGTCGTTCTCAACGGTCGGTCGTGGTCGACCGCTTCTTGCGATTGACGTGGAGCGTTGATGCGTTGTCGGACGATAGCTTGGCGGGGTCTGGATGGATGGCTCGTGTGATGGTTTTCGGGGCCGCGGGATTGTTGTGGTCATTACTTGGCCGGTTTGCGGGGCCTTTGCTTCGCGACTAGTTGGGCCGTTCCGTGCCTTGCGCACCTGCGCGTGTGGCGCGCCTGCCATTCCCGCGGCAAGTGGCGAACCAGGCGCATTTGGCGAACCTGGCGCGGCCAGAGCAGCACCTGGCGTACTTCGCGCAGTTGGTGCATCTGGCGCACTCGGTGCGCTCGGCACTTCTCATGCCCCGCGCGCCAGAGCGTTTGTGCGCGGCCCCCAATCGCGAGGCACCTTGAACGCGCGTCGCGGGCGAGGAGTAGGAGAAGGAGGACGGGGAATGGATACGGACGAGAATAGCGACGATAATATATGCATGGCCAGGAGGGGAGGGTCATGGGGGCGAGGAGGGGCACTCAGAGGAGGAGACGGAGGACGAGTCGGGGGGGGAGATGATGGATTCGCGGGGGGCCAGGGCAGGAATTGTTCGGGGCGGGGGGGCGGGGGGGGGATTGCGAGGAGATGGGCGGGTTGGGGCGCCGCCGTCGTCGTCGCCGTTTGTCCGATTCCGTTCACAGAGATTCTGCTCACATTTGACCATGAGAAGGGGGGGGGGACGATGGGGAGGAAGAGCGCGCAGGAACGGGCACAGGGGGGGGAGGAAAGGGCGGGAACGGGGGTGCCAGAGGTAACGGGCAGGGGAGATGTCGGAAGGGAGGGTCGGGCCCTAGCTTGTTTCCACCTCGCGCCTGCCGTTGCTAGTGCGGCTACCTTCTCTTCGCTGCTTATGACGTCTCCACATATCGGTCCTCTCCCTGCTGCTCCTCCCCCCTTTCCTGCTGCTGCCTGCGCTCCTCCTCGACTCATGGAAAACCATGCTGCGGCTTCGCTGCTTGCGCCCGCAGTGGAGGCGACGCGCGCGCCTGCGCCCCGCATGGCGGGCCTGCCGACATGAGTTGTGTCTCAGGGGCTTCAGGGTTCCAGGTTACAGGGCCCCACAGGGCCCCAGGGTACCTCTTTGGGTTCAGGGCGTCTTGTGTCAGAGCCCACGGCGGCCCATGAGTTAGATCGGCCTAGCGCGGCGCACGATTCGGTAAAAGGCGGAGGGGTGGAGATATCGGGAGAGGGTCAGGCGGCAGGGGGGAAGCAACGAGGGGACAGAAACCGGTGCTTCAGCAAGTCAACGGGGCTGTCGTGGGCCCCGCGGGCGTTGTTCGGGCCACACGTGATCTTTCGCGGGCTTTTCAAGCATTTTCTTCTGGACATTATCGGAGCCTTTTCCAAGCCTCAGCAAAACCGAGCGGGCGAGAAGGCGAAAAGGCAAGCATCGTCGACCCTGTGTGAGTGTGGGATTAAAGAGGGGCGCCTTGGGAGACTCCGTGGCCGGCCGGGGCCGCCCTTGGGCTGTCTTGGGGGCTCTTGGACGCGCCTTGGGCCATGTATTGTCCCAGCGTTGGCTACCTGGTGCCGCGTTGGAGGCCCCCTTGGGCTATCAGGGGCCTTCTTGGGGACGCGCTCGCCTCCCTCTGACGTCGTGCAATTTCGCTGGCGCTCCGCGAGCGGCAGCGCCTCCAACGCGGCCAACATCATTGCCAGTACCACTATCACTGCCGCCGCCGTCGCCGCAATGCACATCACCGCTGGCGAGTTCGTTGCCGCGGCGACCGCCATTCAGCGCCACTGCTAACACCCCCCTGTAGGCCGTTCCCCGGCCGCCCCTTCCCGCGCCGATGGCCACGCCGGCACCCCCGCTACTGCCAGCGACCGCCGCCGCCACAAGCATTACCGCCAGCGCTGCCGCGCGCGCAACCGGCAACGCCAAAATGACCGACGCCACGCAGAGCCGCCGGCAGCGCCGCCAACGTTGCCGCCAACACCGCTGCCCTTACAAGTCCAACAGAGACACTTCAACCGTCGGCATCATCACCGCAGCCAACGCCACCATACCGCCAACGCCGCTTGGCGCGACATTACCGACACCTCCGACGTGATGGCCTTCCTGGCAGCGACTGCGACTGCCCGCAGTGCCGCCTGGACCAACCACCTTCCTTCCTCTCCCGCCTCAGCAAACGCCGACGCCACGGATGTCCCAACTGCCACTACTGGCACCGCTGGCGCCACCTACCGCGCGCGCTTGCCGTCGGCCCGCGTTTCGCCCGGCTGCGCCCGAATGGCGCCCGAACTGACGGGTCGAAGGTGCACGGGGCCGTCCCCGAATCGGCGTCCGAATCTGTGCCCGAATCGGCGCCCGAATCGATGCCCGAATCGATGCGGTCGTCTTGGCGTGCCCGAACCAGCTGGTTTTTAGATGATGTCTCAGGCGGTTCGCTTTTTTTTTCCACTCGGGCACATCTTTGTTTCCTTTCGGTCACATGATGGTTTCCGTTCGGGCGCATAGTTCTCCATTCGGGCACATAATTGTTTTCTCCACAGTCCACTCGGGCGCATTATTGCTTCCATTCGGGCACATCATCGCTTCCATTCCAATGCCACTCGGGCACATTATCGTTTTCATTCGGGCACATTATCGCTTTCATTCGGGCACCCATTCGGGCGCATCATTCGGGCGCCGACTCGGGCACGAAATGTGCCGCGGCCAAACCCGCGCGCGGTTCCCCGGAGCACGGTCGGGTTGCTTCGATCGCATTGTGCATTTGTTGCCGCAAACCGTCCGCCGCCCCGAGGTCGATGATCAGCGTTAGTCGTGCCGCGGTCTTGGGGCGCCAGCGTTGGGCTTCGCAGATGCGGGCCACTTCCACGGGCGCCGCTGGGGGCCGCGGTTGATCCCCCCCCCGTGGCCCCCGACGGCGCACGGGACATCAGACGCGTGCACTCTGGGGGCCGACGGGTTGCGCGAAGGCCCCCCCGACGAGATCTCTCGGGGGCTGCTTGGGTGCCTTTTCTCTGCTCTTGATCATCCGCCACCCGTCGCTGACGGGCGAGCGCGTCGGGTGGAGAGGGGGGGGGGCACTGCAGGACGGTTGGAGGGATGAGGGCGCGGAGGGTGGGCAGGAGGGCGGGCGCGCTTTGGGGTAGCTCGCGATTGCGCCCAAGGTGCCGCCAAGGGGGCCCGAGAGACCTCGCAGACTGCTCAAGGGGCTTCGAAACAGCCCGAGCGAATTCCGAGACGACCCAAGTCGGGCCAAAACGGGCCCCATCTTGGAGCTCTCTCGCGGCTGCGAAAGCGCCCCCACGGGGTGGCGCGAGGCCGCGTTGGGAGCCTCGAGATGCCCGGCCACCCGCCGGGAAGGCGCCCCAGGGGGATGTTCCATATGCTCCGCTTTGCAAGCTTGTCGGTGGCCTCTGGGAGTTTCTGCCCGACCTAGACGGGCCCGAAGCGCCCCCCCACCTGGGCCCTGAAGGGCCGCTATTTCAAATCGCGCGGTGCGATGTGAAATTGGGCCCTATTGGACTCCCTCGAGGCCCTCTTGGAGCGCTTCTCCCCTGGGGGCCTTCTTCGGCCCAGTGCCGGGGTGTTTGGGGAGCCTCAAGGCGGACTCAAAATGGCTTGGAAAGGGCATTGAAAGTTGCCGTTTTAGGGGGGGCAAAAAGGAACGCGTTGCAGTTTACAGTCTTCGGCCTTAGTGCCCTTCTGGGGCCCTCTCGGAGTTTTCCGGGGCCCCGCAAGGTCCCTCGCCGGCTCCTCCCAGGCAGTCTTGGGCCCCGAGGGGGCTCCGAGAGGCCCCCCCGAACGGGGTCTCAAGGTCGTTCCATTTCTAGTCGTGCGGTGCGATTTGGAATCGAGACGTCTCGGTGTCCTCTTGGAACCTTCCCGGGCTTCTCTCGTGGCTTTCCAGAGGATCTCCGATATTCTTTCAGGGGCTGTCTCGGGGGCCCAGGGAAGCGCGGGGCAGCGTCGCTTCGAGCTCCGTTTGGCGGGGTTTCGCCAGGTGCTCACCGGGGTCGCTCTTGGAACCATCTTGAGATTTTG
Organism: Prorocentrum cordatum; assembly: GCA_963575745.1. Classification (NCBI taxonomy): domain Eukaryota; class Dinophyceae; order Prorocentrales; family Prorocentraceae; genus Prorocentrum; species Prorocentrum cordatum. The sequence goes on from CAUYUJ010015726.1 coordinate 46,662, forward strand.
CGGGGGGCTTCCTGGGTCCTTTCAGGGCCCCTCGGCCTTTCTTCGTACTTTCATAGAGGCCGTTGGGGCGAGGGGGGCGACGGAGAGGGCGGGGGAAATACCTGGGGGAGGACGGAACCTGATGACCAACGGGGACGGAGGAAGAGGAGAAGGAGGGACCGCGTTGAATGGTTTGTGATGCATTCGTTCAAAATGTAGCAACGGAAGACGAGAAGGAGGATGGAGGGGAGGAGGACGCAGGAGGAGGACCCCCTGCAGATGGACCTACAACGTAGGAGGGACCATTTTGAGCGAAGTCGCGCAGCGACCCAGTGCTGTCCCTAGACGGCACAGGCAACCCCCAATACGTTCCAATCAGGCCCTAAGAGGACCTCCAGCAGTGCGTCGATACGGGCTCTCGAATGTCAGGACGGTCTCGACTAAACCGTGCCGCGCTCAGGAAAACGCCCGGATTGCGTTCGCGTTTACACGTCTGCGGCGCATGCGCTGGGTGTCGCATGGGCCCCGCAATCGAGGATTAATGGGTTGTGCGTGTGCGCGAGTCTTCGCGCGACTGAATCGCGCGGCTTCGTCAAGAACAAGTGCATCACCCGAGATTGTATTCCATGCGTCCCGCTTTGCCGCCATGGCGTTATAGGGGGTGCCTCGCTGCTTTCTTGCGCCCGGCCTCTGCCTCCTGCATTGCGACCCTGCTCCCGCCGTGCGCGCGCCCCCGGTATCCAGTCGTCGGCGCAACGCGTGGAAGATTTGATCTGTTAGCGGCGTTGTCGCGCGCGCGCGCCGCGCTCGGGCCCGAGCTGCGCGCTTGCCGCCGCGTCCACTTCGAGCGGGCCCAATCGGGCGTTCGCGCCGTGTCAGAGCCTCGGTTGGCCGCCCGGGCAGCGCTCGAGAGCGCGCGCGCGCGCCTTCGAGTGGGCGACCTCAAGCGCGCGATGATGGCGCCAACAGTGCAGCTTCCAGCCGCCATGCGCACTTGGTCAAGCGATGTGCGCTGTTGTCGTGGCGACGTTGGCCGCCGACTAAGGGCCGCGCGCAATGCTGCCCTCGCAGACTGAAGCGCCGGCGCGAAAACGCAACGTAACGCCGCGCAGTCATCGAAAAATCGCGCATCCAATTCGGGAACCATTCGGGCGCAGCTCGGGCGCCATAACTTACTTGGGCCCGTTCACCCGCGAGAGGAGGGTGGCTCTGCCAACGTGGGGTCGGGGCTCTGCCAAGGTAATGTGGGGTGTCTCTGCCAACGTACAGAGGGGGGACGCTTTGCGCGACATGCGCGATCCGAGACTCGCCGGGGAGAGTTGCGAAAACCACAGTTGGTTCATCAGTTTTCGACTTGCAGAAAAAATTAGGAAAAAATGAAGAACGGCCGGCGTGCGAAATTCTGTACATTGCGGCAGCTGCCTGGACGCGACATCTCGCACCCCGTCATGGGCCAGCTGCCCCCCATGGTTCCCCTCGGGGGGGGCACGGAGAAGGAGGAGGAGGAGGAGGAGAAGAAGGAGGAGGAGGACTATGGCGGGGTGGGAAAGAGGAGCCACCCCTCAGCTTGATTTTTGAGCGCAAGGTGACGACAGAGGAGGCGACCGACAGCTGGACCGAAGCAGGAGGATGAGGAGAAGCAGGAGGAGGAGGAGGAGGAGGAGAAGCAGGAGGAGGAGGAGGAGGAGTTCGAGGAGGATGGCAGACACGTTTTTTAAAAGGACGTTGGCAGGACGTTGGCAGGTTGGTCGCAGGACGTTGGCAGGACGTTGGCAGGACGTCGGCAGGACGCTGGCAGGACGTTGGCAGGACGTTGGCAGGACGCTGGCAGGACGTTGGCAGGACTGGCAATAAGAAGGCAGGACGCTGGCAGGACGTTGACAGGATTGTGGCAGGACGTTGGCAGGACGGTGGCAGGACGTTGGCAGGACGCTTGCAGGCCGTCGGCAGATACGTTGGCAGATACGTTGGCAGGACGTTGGCAGCCAGGGGTGCACCGCTGGACCTCATCGCTCGTCGGGAACGGCGTTCTGACATGAGTTTGGGCGTCCAGCGATCCACCCCCCCGGCGCGTCTTTGCCAGCGTCTTGCCATGGTACCTGCCAACGTCCTGCCACTGTCCCGCGAACGTCCTGCCACCGTCCTGCCAACATCCTGCCAACGTCCTGCAAACGTCCCTGCCAACGTCCTGACCACGGCTTGCACACGTCCGCGCACCGCCCTGCCACCGTATCGGCCGCCGTCGTCGTCGTCGTCGGCGGCGGCATCGTCGTCGTCGAACGTCGTCGTCAACGTCGTCGTCGACAACGTCGTCGTCAACGTCGTCGTCGACGTCGTCGTCCCTCAGCCCACTCCCTCCCCCTCCTCCTCGTCCTCCTCCTCCGTCCTCCTCTTCTTCTTCGTTCTCCTCCTCCTCGTCCTCATCCTCCCCCTCCACCTCATCTGTGCTCTCCCCGCAGGGAACCATTGTGGGGCAGCTGGCCCATGACGGGGTGCCAGATTTGACGGGCGTAAGTTGCCGCAGAAATGGATTTACAGAATTTCGCACGCATCTTTTTTTTTTGCAGATCGAAAACAAATGAATTACCCCAGTGCGACCCTACCTAGGAGTTGGAGCCCCTAGGAAAGCAGCATTAGTAGTAACGGTAAACGCCGTCCTCCTTCTCCTCATCGTCGTAGTTGCCTTTGTTTTTGCTTGTGTTTGTTTTTGCTTGTTGTTGCTTTTGTTTTGCCTTCACACACACACACACGCATGTGTTTGCATTCGCTCACCAGGTGGGCTCTCTGATCGTATTGTTGCACATTGTTTGGTTTGCCTTTCTTTTGCTTTGCTGTTGTTGTTGTTTTGTTTTGTTTTGCGTTGCTAGTGATTTGTTTTGCTGTTGCTGCTGTTGATTTGCCTTTGCTTTGCGGCTATGCTGTGCTATGTTATGCTGCACTATGCTATGCTATGCTATGCTATGCTATGCTATGCTATGCTATGCTATGCTGCGCTATGCTGCGCCATGCTATGCTACGCTAGGCTGCGCTATGTTATGCTAGGCTATGGTATGGTATGCTATGCTGCGCTATGCTATGTTATGATATGCTGTGCTGTGCTATGCTATGCTATGCTATGCTATGCTATGCTGCGCTATGCTATGCTATGCTGGACTATGCGATGATATGTTAAGCTAAGCTAAGCTAAGTTAAGCTAGGCTAAGCTAAGCTACAGTTACGCGAAACTAAGATGAAGCTAAGCTACGTAAGCTAAGCTAAGCTAAGATGAGATAAGCAACGCTAAGTTAAGGGGACGTAACTGGGGGAACCGCGGGGCGGATACTGGGGGAACCGCCTGGTGCGCTTTCCACTGCCCGGCCCCTTTAAGCCCAGAGGGTAAGAACCCTTCTAGGCAGAGCCTAGGTAGGGAATAAACTGTGGTCTTCACAACTCTCCTGGGTGAGTCTCGGATCGCGCATGTCGCGCAAAGCGTCCGCTCCAGTACGTTGGCAGAGACACCCCCCCTACGTTGGCCGAGCCCCGCCCCCCACGTTGGCAGAGCCACCCCTCTCTGTTGGCAGAGCACCCACCCCATACGTTGGCGGAGACACCCCCTTACGGTGGCAGAGGACCCTCCCGCCACCCCCTGAAGAGGACGGGGCGCACTTTTGACAGGTCGCCAGACATGAACCATCCAGGAGCTCGTCCAAGAGTGCCGATGCCTTCGGCACGTGCCCCAGGCCCCGTCTGCTGGACCGCGCGCGCACGCGCGCTGGCTCTGCCCGCGCGCCCGCCTCCGTGCCGCGGGCCCCCAGAAGCGGAGAAGTTCGTCGACGAGCACACCCGGGAGACCAGGGGGGGCGTCGTCGCCATCTGTCTGGCTGCCCCTGTTCTGGGCCTCCCAGATGGGTTCCGCGGAGGATCTCGCCGCATCGCCGATGCATCGGCGATGCGGCTCGATGTGGAGCCCGATTTCGCCACGCCGACGTCGCCGATGCATCGCCGACGTCACCGATTCATCGTCGATGCATCGCCGGCGCATCGGCGATACATCGGCGATCTGGTGCAATCTTCCGACCCCACCTGCTCGGACCTCATCTAGGAGGCCCCTACCTTTGAGATCTGTCCTCCCACATTCTCCCTGTTCCCCATCCTTCTCTGTTCGCGCCCTCCGTGGCCTGCCCGGTCGCCGCCAGGGCGCTCCACGCGGCCTCGGCCGGGGGGAAGGAGGGCGGCTGCGGCGTTGCTGGAGTCATAATTATTCATTTCGATCTGCGCCTCTTCATTCTTCACTCACACATTCTTGCGTCCAGGGCGCGGCAGCTGAAGCTCAAGCCGGAAAAAGAGCCGACAGGCACACTGTTCAGAGGCGTTGGGGAGACTTCACGCCAGCACAGTCCGCGCGAGCCACCAAATGTGCCCCTTGCCCTACTCCGACGGTGTCCGCGGTTCGGTCGGTTCGGCTGCGTTGCCGTCGGTTGCGCTGCGTTCTTCGGAACGCATGAAGCTGATTCGGTCTGGGTCGGTTTCGGTTTCGTTGTCGGTTCGGTAGGCTTTCGGTAATACGATGTCGCCGTGGGCACCTGTGTCCTTGTTCTTTTGCTGTAACCCGTTCGCCAGTGCCCAGTCCGAACCCTGCCCACCCACCTCCAGAGCACCTGCGCGGAGGACCTTCGGAGCCCCCACATTCCCCCTGGTCTTATGATGTTACTACTTTAGCCTTGATGACCAGACAAAAATTTCGAGCACCAAGAAACTACCGAAACTTGAGGGTTTTCACGTGTCGGGCCCTGGGAGGCGATACTCGTTAGACACCGTTTCGATACTTTTCTGGATGCTCGAAGTCATTTCTGGGGGGTGGTCCTCACGCAAGTGCGATGGGAGCAACATTACCCTGGTCCCCATTATCCTCGCCCTCCATTTCCTCGTCTTCCCCACGGTGCGCCTGAAACGGGCAACACGGGCCGCCCGCCGCCGTGGGCTGCCTCGTGGCGCTGTTGGGCGGTGTCGCCCGCCGCTTCGGCGCCAACGCGCACGCGCCGAGCGCTGCACGCGGGCGCTTTTTCGCGCTGCGCTCGGAGAGGGGCCCCCCGGGAGGCTGCCCGGCCTCCTCGGACGCCGGCGTGCGGCACGCCGCGGGCCGCCGGCCGTGGCCCGCGCGCCGTGCCGCGCGCGGCTGCCGAAGGGGCCGTGGCGGAGCTGCTCGGACTTGCGGCTCGCACGACGTGCGCGGTGGGCTCGCGCCGTGGTGGCGGGCGACGGCCCCGCCGCCGGCGTTCCACGTGGAATGCCGCCGCCGGCCCATAGTCGGCCAACCTTTGGAGTGCTCGGACGTTTCGGGAATGGCCGATCGCCCAAGGTTGAGCGATGCCCGCGGTGCCAAAAACCCAACGCCAGGGTCGGACGTTTCGGAAATGGCCGATCGCTCGAGGTTGAGCGATGCCCGCGGTGCCAAAAGCCCAGCGCCGGGGTCGGAACGACACGAACCCGCCGCAGCAGTCTCGGTCGGCGTGAGGCCCGCGGCGTTGCTGCGCTCGGGCTGCTGGTACAGGCCTGCAGCGCCCCGGCCCGCGCCGCTGGGCTGGGCTCTGCAGGGGGCGCTGGCCGCGCGGGCGCCCTGGGTCGCGCAGGAGTCGCGGCGGGAGTCCCCCGCCGCTGGTCACGAGGCTCCTCCGCGGCTGGCGGCGGCGGCGGCGCAGGAGGCGCCGAACCCGCGGCAGTGTGCCTGAAGCTCTTTGGGTCAAGGGTCAAGGGCCAGGGCCTCCGCGCAGGGCATCTTCGGAGAAGTGGGCCCAGCGTCGGCCGCGGTGCCACGTAGCGGCCTTCTGCTTAGCCCATGCTTATCCTTCTTATTCTCCGCCTCCTCCTCGCCCTCGGAGAGAGAGAGGACGATGTAACAGCCCCGCTCGGCCATTCGCCCCCCCCCCCCCCCCCCCTGACAGAGGAGACGAGGGAGAAGGCCTATCAGAAGGCCGCCGCGCGATCCGGGATGGGTGGGTTTGTCCGTGCTCTCGTTTCAACTCGAGGGAGAAGGAGAGAGAGAGGGAGGGAGGGAGGCCGGAGAAGGAGAGATGGAAGAGGAGGAAGGAGGAGGAGGAGGAGAGGGAGGAGGAGGAGGAGGAGGAGGGAGGAGGAGGAGGAGGAGGAGGAGGAGAAGGAGAAAAAAAGGAGGATTATGGCAGGACGTACCTACAAAGCCACCGCCGACCACACCACGAAAGAACGAGACCAAGGGGGCAGTCGTGAGCCAAACCACGACGGGCTGGGACACAACAGTCCCGAAGGATAACGACGACGACATCAACCGCATCCGAGACGCAGCCATTGAGCTCTCAAAGCGGCCACCACCTCCACCACCGCAAGGCATGACAACAGGGATGCGAACGAAAGACCGCATGCACGACATCATCGAGCGCCTGGCCGTCTTGATCAGCGACGATCCATACGAGCGCGAACACGTGATGCCCAAGATACCCACGAGGCGATCCTCCACCACTACGACGAGATGCTCGAACTGACCGACCCAGCAGAGGCCGAAAGAGACGCGAAAGCCGACGACCTCCGCATCGAGTACGACCAGGTCATGACCTACGTGGAAAAGGGGCTCTCAACATCTACAGCGGGTCCTTCGATCTGCGGGACGCGCACCCCTACTACATGGACCTGCGACACAGGGAATTGGACCAACGAGGCCAGCTTGTTGCAGCCCAGATGGACCACGGCCCCGACTGGCAGAACGGCAGCTAGCAGCACCGCTGACCACCAAGCACCGCACGAGACGCAGCAGCACGCCATCGGCGATACCAGCATGGCTGCAACGACCCGCAGCATGATCACGGACCATAACACCGAAGGGGACGCTCCCCACACCGGCCACAGCAAGCCGACAACGACACCGCCGTCAGACTGACACCAAAGCATCATCCACCAGGGAGGCCAGGAGGGACGGACAAGGAGGCTCTCCCAATCTAGGCGCCCGACCCGTGGAAACCATGGCCGACCTACGCAGACCCTGACCTGCCAGCCTTTCCTTCACGACCCACCTGCAGCGAATCAGGACACTCCCCCCTGATCGCCCACAACACGAGGCAAACCTCGCGATCGGGTGGGCCTAACGGCGGCCGATCAGTGCGTTTCTTCCCACACAAAGCATTTGCTTTACATGCTGACAGGACCGCCAGCTGCTACACACCCACTCCCACCTCTACATTATCCTTTTAACCGACATGTCCGCACTCACCGTAAAGACGGAAGCATCACAGCTGGTAGTATGGGAGACTACGTTCTCTTAGCGTATCTACAGCGTGATACGGCAGTACGGTACTCTACAGCGCAAACATAAGTGGCACCGGCAGCACATCGTGAACATCAGTGGCGACTGCGATCGCTCTCAAGCGACAGCACGTGAGCCACAGGTCCCCACCAACCTCCAACCTTCCCCTCCTCTTGGATCTTCTGCTCGCAGCCCCATCTCCCCCCACCGTACCCAGCGAACCTCCTCCTCACGCCCCCTCTTGTGGTGGGGCATGGTCGGGTTCTATCAGGGCGGGATGAGGGGGAGCTCACCGACGACCGTCCTGGCAAGGGCCAGGGTTGCAGCGGCACCGGCCACAAAAAAACCATCAGTGAACTCTACAGCCCCCCCTCCATCCTCTTCGCATCGTCAGCAGTCGTGGTCCTCGACCGCCGGCAGCGCCTGTCACCCCGCAGGCCACCGCCACGGAATACAGAAACCACCTGAAAGCGCGGTGGGACCCCCCCCCAAGCAGGCACTTCTCCCGTGGTCTGGGTGCCCTGCTCCTACCTCAGTGGGGGAGGGTACCAGTCACGGGGGTGGTGGCTGCTGAGGTTGTTTTTGTATGCGCAGGAGGTGTGGCCCTTCTGCAGTCCACCTTTGGCGAGCGTGGCCGGCGCCGCCGCCGCGCACCAACAGGGGAGGGCACAAACCTCCCTCCGTGAGCCCAGAAGCCGACTTGCCGGGAACCCTACGCCTGCACGCAGGCGAGGCATCCTGCAGTCGGCCTTTGGGACGCCTGTGGGGGATGCTTGTGAGCAGGGGGAGAGGCCCTCGGGCCTTCCCCTCACAGCTAGCGGCACCCAAAGAGGCCCCGCGGAACGGCCTTGCCACAGCACGCCAGTTGAACACTCACCATTCCACTTTCGACCAACCTCCTTTCAACTGGCGCTTCAACCTCTCCAAATTCTACGCCTTCTTAATTTTTCAGCCTGCCGCAGCACACTACCTGCTCCGTTTATTACCGCAGCCTGCCGCAGCACCTAGCCTCATCTCCCCATTCTCTGATAAATGGGGCACCCCGTACGGAGGGGGACCCTGTTAGGACGGTGGCCTACATGGCCACGCGACACCAAAGAGTGGGGACCCACAAAAGGCCCATTCGGGGCCCAACCCGTGCACCCGCCGCCACACTGCCGCCGCGCTGCCACCTTGTCTTTCTTCTTTCCGTCCTTCTGCGATTATGATGATATTGATGCTATGTCCCCTCCTTGTTCCCTCCCTCCTGTCCTGCGGGGTCTCGGACCCTACTTTCGTGTTTGGGTTTACTCCCCCAGCGGAGCCCGACCAGGCCTCCTCAGGGGAAGCGGCAGCGTTCGGAGAACTCTACTACCGTCATTGCGTCATTGCTGCAGCAGGGAGGAGGAGGATGTGGAAGATGTTTTATCAACCTCCGGAACCCCACCTCTTGGGTGCCGAATCGAGAAGCAGATGCCGAAGGCGAAGCCGATGATACATGCAGAATGCAGCATCAGGGGGAGTTACTGCGCGCTCACAGCCAGGTTGTTCGCGAATGTGATGCCACACCCGATCACGCTGAATCTCCGACCGATCCACGCCGCAGCCATATGCAGCACCGAGCGAGCGCATGCCAGTTCCAGGAAGCCCCGAACGTGGACAAAATAATGACGCCGAGGAAGAGTGCGCAATACCAGACAAAGTACAAATACTCAAAAAACCCGCCGTAAAACATCTTATTTCCAGATGGCTAAACGAAGAAACATCCAGGCCCAGCATCAGGAAGGGAACCAATTCGGAATCCACCCCATGAGTTCCTGAACATCCACGCCACCGAAAACACCAATGGAAATGTCGAAAAGATGGGTCGTCCCTAGGTGCAGGAAGTAGACCACGCGGGGTCCACGTAAGGCTTTGGGGGGGCAGAACCTCAAATCCAGCCCGAAGGTGCCCACAACACCGAAGACCAGCACCCCCGTGAGGAAGAAGGCCAGGGTCTGGACGATAGACAAGCACACCACGAGCGAGCAAGTGACCGCGCGCTGTACAAAGACAGCAGCAGCGAGATCCCAGGAATGTGGGGAGGAGTGCACCATCGCCCCACTTGCAGCGCAGGCCCGCAGGATGGTGGCAGACCCCGCCTCGAGGACCTGCTCCAGATAAGCGCACTGCCACACAGCAGGTCAGGCACGAAGCGGCCGAGGAGCACCAGGAAATTGCCGATGTTGAGCCGATTGAAGTCCCGATGCGACATGACGGAGAGAGGACGTTGAAACTGTGGCTGGCCGTGTTGCGCTTGCTGAATCGTGCGTTGGTCTGTTTGGACGTCCTGGCCGACCTCCTTGGCAGCAGTACAAGCAGCGAGAGTCGGCGCAACCAGCGTCAACCTCTGGGCCAGCTCATTGTGACCGACGATGTCGTGCAACAGACCAACCTCAGCCTCTAGATCCTGCACCCGACAAGGGGCAGCGTCAAGACGTCTTTCCAGGCCTTCACAGAAAGCACGACGCCTCTCCCCTCTAGAAGGCAGACTCGGTTGCCTCGGAGAGCAAGCAATAGTAGCCATCGCCATTGCAGCGGACAGCCGCCGATGACAAAAACACCATCGGGGACCTGGCAGGCTTGAGCGACAGGGCCGTCGTCCGCTGGTGGACGGCTTTGAGCCAAGATGGCTACGAACAGGAGGGAGAGGAGGAGGGGCGCGGTGAAAGGGCGGGGAGGGAGGGGGGAGGAGGTCTTGTCCAGCAGCTGTGGTGCGCGCACGTGCGCGTCTTTTGCCGGATGCGTCTTTGGCCGGATGTGCAATCAGGCGGGCACATGATGAGGATCAATCGCTCCCAGGCCGTTCCGGAAAGCTCCAAGAGCGTCCTGGCGTGCTTTGTAACGGCCGCGGCGCCCGATACATCTTCCAGACAGGCCGGCTCACAGAGATTCCCGTGGCATGCTCATCCGAAGGTATCCTCCGATTGCTTTCTCGTCTCATGTGTGCAGACGGCGCGGCACTACGCCAAACTATTATACCGCGGGACATCGGCCATCTCAGGAGATCGCGGCTCAGCCTCGGCTGCGGCGCGCTCGGCCCTGCAGTGCGGGGCACCTTGCAGCGACCACCAGCGGGAGGCACGCGACTAGCGAAACCATGGGTCTGATGGCAAACTTTGCGCGGAGGTTCGCGACGCCTCAGCGTACGCCAGAGGGGGGGCCTTTTCTGCTGGTGCGGCTCTGCCGTTTTTTGTCGGCCCTGTGTGCGGTCCTGTGGAGGCCGACGCAAGGCACGCGGAGACACCGAGCACGGAGGCAGATTTCATCGAGGAGGTCGAGGCCAGCCTGCCGTCTGTGGCTTCCGACATCGACATCGTATCGTTCGCCGCGCGGTTTGGGAGCATCGGCTCACGGCTGGCCGCTCTGGCACCGGCCGTTGCGAGGTGTGCTGGACTTTGCCACCTTCAAGTGCCGGCGAGGGCGGCTTGATGTCGCGCGGGCCAACATCAGTGAGGTCGAACCCTTCTTCGGTTGGTGGTCACTCGGGAAGTCGGCGTAGCCGTTCGTTCGGCGGAGTGCGAACTTCGAAGGAGAAGTTGGCGCCAGACGGAGTATTCTCGGCGGCCCAGGGCAATGGCTCTCTGGAGCGGCCCCGCATTCGGATGGCGCGACATCCCCTCAGCAGTACCGCCCAGAGTTCCAGTGGAATTACAGTCGAGACGCTGAAGTCAGGAAAAGTTAAAATTCGGAAGGGGCTCGCTGTTCCTTGGGCTCATCCATGGTTGATCCTCCAGCGCTCCACATGCATCCAGGCACAGTTTGGAGCCAGAAAGGGGCTTCGTTCCCTCAGTTGGGTTCCTTTTGGTATTAGCTTGGCTGTAGGTGCAATGCCTGGTGTTCTCTCCCTGCTCATGGAAGCACATGCGTGCTCTCTGCCCTGAAGGCTTGCGGGCCGTGCTGAGCAGCACAGCTGGAGTCTTGGGCGGGGCCTGGCCCCGTCGCGGCGACGGCCCCCCAGAGCCCCAGCTCGCCGATGCCTCGGGCTTGCGTCCCGCTGCGCAGGAAGGTGGCGCGCGTGAGCGACCTGACGCCGCGCAGAACCAGGGATTCAGAAATCCTGTCGTTGTCGCCGTCGAACCTCGAAGCGTCCGCCCACAGTCTGCTCGTCCGGCTCTCCTCGCGCGTTGGCCCCTCAGCGGCACCGCGATGGGTACTCGTTAGCGGGTACTTCGAAAACCTGCCGAAAGTTGCCGCTTGAGGGCCACTTTCTGGCATTGCAGCGTTGCCCACATCGGGGAGGGTTGGGTTCGCCGGGTCACTGAGCAAAGTACCCGTTGGTGGAGTCCCCGTGGGAGGCGCGCTGAGCCCCTCGCCCCAGTGAGCGCAGGCGCAGGCGGTGCGCGACCGTGTCCGGGGCAAGGCCCACGGCGAGGTCGCGGCTCGGCCCGGGGAGGACCGGGGGGATCCCGCGGGGCTTCGGCAGGGGAGGAGACGGAGCGAGCGGACGGAACAAGTTCGGAGGGCGCCGGCCACGATGCGCCCACACCGCTCCTGGCCAGGCCCCAGGTTGAGGCCAGGATTACTGCAGAGGCCTTCCTGGCCAAGCCAGGAGTGCGCATGCAGTACTCAGTAGACACCACCCCGCAGGGTCGGCCTGGCCTCCAGGGTGCCCTGGGTTTCTTGGGTTTCGATGCTCAGGCGATGGAAAGCGCGACGCTCCCACACCAAAAGTCAAGGGACGCCCTGGGGTCTGAGGGTTGGGTTTCTTGTGGAAGGTTTCTTGTGGCCGGGTCTCCACTGTAGTTGGCGCCATCATGTTCTGAGCGTTGCTGGATGCAGCGGGATCGCACGAAGCATGGGTGCCGTTGCGGTCTACGGCCGCGGTATTCTCTCTCTTTTGGACGTACCAGCGTCCTGGCGAAGCCAAGGCCTGGTCTGGCGGGGCTCCCCGTGCTCTGGCGGGACACGGGAGGACCGGGCGGGCGGTGGAGGAGGAGGAGGGGGGGAAGCAGGGCGGCGAGATCTAGTTGTACAGATCAGCGGCTCCTGGCTGGGCCCATTCTGGGCCCAGGAGCGGTGTACACGCACTCCTGGCTTGGCCAGGGGAGCACATACACCGCTCCTGGGCCCAGGGTGGGCCCGGCCAGGAGCAGTGGATCTGTGTGTGGGTCTCGTCGGCCTAAGGAAAGGCTTCCGAGGCTAGAGGATCGAGCCGCAAAGTCGCCCCTTGTTGTCAGGGGCAGCCGTGGGAGAGGACAGGCATATGGAGGGGGGTGCATCCACCCACAATCGTCCACGCAACGCCGATAGGGCCCGAAGCCCATCCCTGCTCAGGAAACGTGCGGATTCGTTATCGGGGGCCTATCGCCGATCAAGTGGCGATGTATCGCCGATTCCAGGCTGATGTTTACCCCCCGTATGCCAGTCGCCCCCTATCGTTGCCTCTCATGTTGGGCCTCGGGGAGGCTTCTCGCTGCCGCGGCTGGACTCCCTGCCAAGCTATGGCTGGCACGCGCCCCAGGAGAGGTCGGGGAAGATTGGGCAGAGTCCGACCGGCGGATGTTAGATGGAAGTCGGTTTGAAACAATTGACAGCAGCGCTTTGCACTGCGTGTGCCCGTAGCTGCTTTAGCCCAGAGCCCGCAAGTTAAACGCGTGACTTCGTTCGGGCGACTGCAAGTAACCCTCAAGCGAATCATGGCGGGATGGGCCCACTCCAAGGCGTTCGCTTCGGATTCCTGACGGTCCTCGACCCTGTGTTTGTGGCTGTGTTGGCCTGCTGTGAGGCAGTCTTTAGGGGTCCATTGGGGCCCTCTGGGGCCTGCGAGGCAATGTTCGGGATGAGAGTTAGCGGTGAAAGCTGACGGAGCGGAGGAAGACACTGTAGAGAGAATAGCACGGTGCCGCTCTCGAGAACAAACGCGCAAGCCACGTGGAGGAGGTCGCCACGCTGAAAAAGGCTCACTTGGAGCAGCTCGGTCGGAAAACGCGTACGATGTGCCAGCCCAAACTCATGTGTCATGGTCTAGATAGTGATATCCGCATGCATTGCAAGTCAGTGGCAAGAATGGCAAGTTCTGATGTCTGGAAGGAGATCCTTTCCGAACGCCCTGGAGAAACAGAAGCGCGGCATCCTGGCTGGAGAAGTATGCTCGTGCAGGCCGACAGTGCTTCTTCTTCGTGCCAACACAGCAGTCGAAAGCTAAAGAAGAAGGGGATGGCGTCAGAGAGTGAAGGGAGGTTAATGGCTAATGGCGGTTTGGCGTAAGGGTCGGCAGTGGTTTGATTGTGTGGGGTCTGTTTGGGGTCATGCAAGGAGCTCTTGCGGGCCGCTTGGGGGGCATGTTCGGAGTCTCTCGGGATTGTGAGGCTCATCGAACGACTGTGTAGACATCCGCGAGGGAATTCCTCCAGCGAGGAACGGGCAGAATAAGGGTTTCTGATTCTCACTGACTGAATGTGTCTGCGGCCCCGCACTGCGGAACCACATGTGCCCTGTCTTGAGGTTGCGCATGCGGGTTGGAGGGTTGCGCTTGCGGGATGCGCATCTTGATTCGCCTTTTTAGCTACCCAAGCACGCTACTTCGAGCCAACGTTGCCTGAAGTCTAGCAGTCTTACACGAAAGTAAGTAGAGCCATAAGTAAATAGAGCTCCCCGCAGATTGACAGACCATGGCACGCCGCAGGAGTTAATCGGAGCGCCCCTGGATAAGCTCGTACCTACAATAGCAGTTAGAAGTTTGAGCAAACATATCCAGCACAAGTGGGTTCATGAGAGGTGCGCCAGGACATGCAGGATTTCTGCATTTACTTATCTCGAAAGAATATTGTCTCTGAGGTCGCTAGAGCCCCAGGCTTGTTGCATCACGTGGAATGGAAACGTCCACAAGTGTGCACATCTGGAACTTACAAGTGGAGAAGTCCGCATTGACTATGCCTTGAGATTCTAGCACCGCCACGTTTGCTGATTGGGGAGCGGGAGGCGGTTTTGGTTGCGGAGTGGGCATCGGCATTGCAGAAAGGAGGTGGTTACCAGGTTCCACTGCGGCGTTCGTGGGTCACGGAGGTCTTGCCGCAGCCGCGCGCAGTGCAACATCATTCTCAGCTAGCCTTGCAGACGCCCCCAGATGACGTCGATGGAATTGAGAAATTGTCAGGGACGCTCGTAGGTTCGTAGTATAATCTCCACTAACAGGATCGTCCACCCAGGGACTGTGTCTTAGTGGTTCGCCCCCGAGGGGATATTTCTGTGTGTTGCAACCACTGTTTTTGACTGTTTCTTTATGTGTGTTTCATTTTCCATTGCCACACCGAGTATGCAGCAGACACACCGATGGGCAAAGCAGATTTTTAGATTACATTCCAAAGTCCGCTTGACGTCCGGGTTGCACGAGAATTATCCCCTCAAACATGCGCCCGTGGTTGATCTTATGTTCTTGTGCAAAATGGGCAGCGCAGTGCGTGGGTAAACTAGAAAACATACGTAGCGCAACTTGAATGTGAGAAGGCAGATGCGGCAAATCTTGTCTACCAGCTTATGCCAGCAATCAGAAATTGTATGACGGATGGCCTCAATGATGTACCCACAGTTGCGAGAAGATATTCTGGACGAGGCAGAGTGAGGAAGGAGGATGAGGAGGCGAGGAAGAGCAAAGAGCATCGAGTGTTGCCTGTCCCCATACAGGGACGCCACGAAGAAGGTCGCCATGCTCACACTGCTTGATGTTGTGCAGGTGAGAAGGCCAATGTCTGGGATCGGTTAGCTCACGCTCATCTCTCATCTCGCGTACTGCATGTGCTTGGTGGTGTGAAGTACGTGCATAGCGATGAACCAGATGCGTAGCGACGAGCTTGTGGATGCGACAGCAGCTGATATCTGGAATGATTGCAGCTCTCTCTCACACGCAAAACGCATGCCATTGTCAAGTTCACCACTCTGGAAATTTGACTGCATTTGGCCTATCTCGCCAACGTGCCTGGACACTGTGGATGCAGGGCGCAAGCGTGCCAGCCGTGAACTAGCGATTGGGTGAATTGAGGCAGGGGAACGGGGATTCACATCGGGCGGTGATCGGATCAGACATAAGGGCAGCAAGCTGTGCTCACACGTGTCGTGGCGTTGCGGACGCATCTTCAGACCCAGATCCCATTGTAGCCGCATCAATCTTCGTGGTTTTGTTGCCGAGCGTTTGCAAGCCAGGTTCGGGGCTCCATCTCCCAAGAGCACCACCGCTCGGATACAGCGTGGCCCGAGAGGCGACCGGGTAAAGGGGGGATCGTTTTGCCACGGCATACAGCGACGTACATGTTGCCATTGTGTTGATAGGCAGAGTTCTAGTTTGAGCACCCTTGTGGATTGCAGTAGACAGGAAAGGGTACCACTTCTTAGATCTCTGCTGTCAGAGCAGTGCGGGGCTTCGTTAGTGGATGTCTGTCGATTGTGACATCGGCCATGATGAACGAACGGGCCGTGTTGAGTCAAAACAGCAATGCACAGTTCGGAAGACGAAGGCTGGGAAAATGGAGCACTTTGGAGGTAATGGTCTTTCCCGCTGGCTTTCCCAGTTGCGCCCCAGCCTGCTACAAAGACCGCCAACACGAAAGATTGACAAAGCCCTCGGCGCGAGGTAGCCTCGCAGCTTGACAGTTTGCTCGTGATACAGATACCAGCGTGCTTCAGACTATCGCTCGGTGGCACTTCCGCGCGCGCGCAAACCTCTCCTCCTTTTTAACTCGGCCCGAGCTCGCCCTCAACAATCTCTGATCGAAGGGGCAAAAGTGGACCCCTTGGGTCCGTGCAAACAGTAATAAAATCCTCACGTCCGTTACACAATCAGGCAATCAGTCCCCACCATTCGGCGGTGGGCGTCTTAATTTGCCAGCTGGGGGAGAGCAGCCCTTTGGGCCCCCTGGGCCAGGGCAATTTCCTCCTCCTCAGCAGCCCTAGCTGCTGCCGGTTGATACTGTGACACGATTCCTGGAGCCCTTGGGTTTTAGTCCCCGCGGTGTAGTGCCCACAGCGCGAGCACCACACACACGGGACCCCTGTGGCCAGTTGCCTGGCGACCAAGAGGCGGTGAGGGCGGGCGGGGGGAGGAGGGGGGGAAAGGAGGGAGAGGAAGGCAGGGGACAAAGAGTCGCAGGCACTGGCCTTGGCTCTAGCCAAGGTCTGAAATCCCCTGGCGCATCTGGAACACCTCCACCATTTCCCAGTCCAAAGGAGCTGGTGGGTCTCTTTGTTCGCAACTCCAGACAAGTCCCTGGGGGCCCTTTGGCCCTTCTCGAGGGTCCCGAAAAGGTCCCTGGGCCTGGCCCACAGGTTTAAAACAGAAACAAAAACTGAGCACACACTGAACCAGAGCTTAGACAGACGCACATAATTATGGAAATCTGACACGTCTGTACACTCCCTTGCAGCCTTTTTTGCGGCTTCATCTGCTAATTGGTTGCCCTCACTCAGCCAGCGATCTTGCTGGTTCGCATCACCTCGACCTGGTGCGTCGATGGTGTGGGCCTTCACCTTGATTATCTCCCACGGGAAACCCCCCGCTGTCTTCTTTCTCCTCCTCCTCCTCCTCCTCCTCCTCCTCCTCCTCCTCCTCCTCCTCCTCCTCCTCCTCCCCCTCCTCGATTCGGCCGACGAGTGGGAAGAGGAGGAGGCGATCGGGAGGAGGAGGAGGAGGAGGAGGAAGAGGAGGAGGAGGAGGAGAAGGGAATGAGGAGCAGGTGTTGGAGCTAACACGTGACAGTCCCGGTAGGCCGGCCCCAGGAGTGCCCCACGAGTCCTCCTCCTCCTCCTCCTCCTCCTCCTCCTCCTCCTCCTCCTCATCGTTCCTGGACGTCGTCCTCGTCGTTTCTGGAAGTCGTCGTCGTCGACTCAGACGAGGCGGGTGGGTGGTGGTCACTGCATTTGGGAAACAAGTCCCGAGAAGAGCATCACGCACCACGACCACGGCGACGCCGACGACAACGACGACGACGACGACGACGACGACGACGACGACGACGACGACGACGACGACGACGGAGACGAGGCGCGCAGACGATCCGCACCGGACGAGGAGGGGGAAGAGGATCGGGAAGGGGAGAAGGAGGAGGAGCAGGAATTCTAAGGTAACGGGTGACAGGCTTCATGGCGCCGGCCACAGGAGTTCCTGGACGTCTGCCTCGTCGTTCCTGGAAGTCGTCGTCGTCGTCGACTCGGACGTGGTGGAGGAGGAGGAGGAGGAGGAGGAGGAGGCGGTGGAGGAAGAAGAGGATCGAGCTGAGGAAGAGGATCAGGAGGAGTTGGAGGTAACAGATGACAGGCACCACAGCGCCGGACCCAGGAGTGCCCCACGAGTCGTCCTCGTCGTTCTTGAACGTCGTCCTCGTAATTCCTGGAAGTCTACGTCGTGGACTCGGACGAGGAGGATGGGGAATAGGATTGGGAGGACGAGGAGGAGGAGGAGGCGGAGGAGGAAGAAGATGATCGGGCTGAGGAGGAGGAAGAGGAGTTGGAGGTAACAGATGACAGGGCACCATGGCGCGGGCCCCAGGAGTGCCCCACGAGTCCTCCTCCTCCTCCTCGTGTTCCAGTGTTCCAGTTGCAACCCATGTCACACATGAATTCATGCAAGGGTGAGAAAGGAAAGAGCTACACGTATTGGCTCGGTCCCAATCGAATTCCCGCCTCTGGCAGCACTCCTTGGCGTAGCTTCCTCAGCTCCGAGAGTTTCTTGGCAGGCCTGCACGGACCTGAAAGCCTCGGGCCGACCTTGGTGGGGGCAAATCATCCACATCTGTTGCACCAAATTACAGGCATCTCGGTTCCCGCGACCCAAGAAATCAAGCGAGCATGGCCCAGGAAGTCCTCTCTCTCTCTCTCTCTCTCAGCAAACGCGTGGAGCGATTCATTCACTCCTCTGCATGGCCCCGAACTCTCGACCCCCAACCTCCGAATGCAGCGTCGGCATCGCAATTTACTCGTCAAGCTCCACCACACAAACTCATGATGGGGGGGGTGGGGTTGGAAACTCCTCTCGCAAATTCGTTTGTCAAGCTGGCCAAACTGTTCATGGAGACGGCCAACACGCAAGATACTTGGCGGCCACCTTGACAAACTTGGGGTACTCATTGAGGGCAAGGGTAATCTGGGAGTGCTCAGCTTCACTGAACCCGTTGAAGTGGGCCGCACGCTTAGCGTAGTGGTCGGCCAACCGATTACCCTGGATAAACAAATTCATCTGCCTCATTATGTGCCTGGGACTCGCTTCTGTGGGCTTTCCCATGGGCCTGTTCACTGAAGACAGTGGCAAGCACGGCACCAGCATGCTCGCCTGATTTTGCCGTTTGGGACAGCATACACGGTAGGTCGCAGTACAAGCCACGCACCAATCCGCCTCGATCGTCAACTTGGACAACCGCGCAGCCCGCACGGGCCAGGGACCAGACAAGCCTAGGGTACAAACAGTTCCCGTCAGAAAACAGTCGGGCCTCAGGTTCAAAATAGAACGGCTCGCATTCCGTCGAGTTCTCGTTTTAGAAAACCTGCCACTCCGAGGGAGGGAGGGTGAGGTCGAGGTGAGCACGCCAACCGTACGTGAAAAGCGGGTGCCCCTCTCCTGCTTCGAGCGTTTGTTTGGTCATCCGACCAAGCTCCCCCTCTCAGACTTCCTTGTTGCGGCTGCAAGTCCAAACTCGGTGCCAGGTGGTGCTTGGTCGCTTGCAAAACTCACACTCCACCTCAATGTTGACTGCCCAATTCTGCAGCTAGACACGGGAGGTGTGGGAACGAGTGAACACTTGGCGAACACACAATTGAGTCATGCGCATTTGCGGGGGGGGGGGGGGGCTTGGAAGAAGACATGGCCTTGCGGGGGGGGGGCTCCCACCAAAGACCCCGTTCCAAGAGTTCGGGCCATCCTGGCCCAGCCTCGGACTTCTCGCGCGCAATATAACCGGATCAGCTTTTTGTTTCTCCAACTGTCCTAGAACAAGTTCTTTGACATACGCTGGACTGTGGGTGGAGAGGACAAGATCCACCCCTCTACAGTCAACACAACAAAACTGGCTGGGCTTTTGATCTTCCAACCCACTTCCAGGAGCCACAGGATGACATCTGAGATGGGGCCCTTGCTGTGGCAAAGCCACCTCTTCTGAGGTGCTCCTTGAATTCTAGACAGCGCTGCATTCAAAGTCTGAGAGAGGATGTCTGATTTCAGTGTGTCTTCGTGCACGTGCTGGTCCTGGGGGCCAAGGCTAGCTGATAGCATCCGCCATTCTTCAGCAGACCGAACCAGTGGCATCGCAGACACATCAAGAGGATCACGCACACCCGAAACCGCGAACACCAAGTCAGCCGAAACACCCCACAACGCGATGCCACTGGCCGACGTTGCTGCCCCTCTCAAGGCAAACACTTACTTGGGGATGAAGGCAACCACTTCTCCTCCATAAATCAGTGCGGGTTGCAAAACGGTTTGGGAAAGACGGCCCTTCGCTTTATCTTCCCTTGTGAAGTTCATGATTTCCCTGCGCCTGTTGGAAGACTTGACAGACTCTGTCCTCGTCTTAAGAGCACTCATGCCTCTGCGGGACTTCCCTCCTGTGAAATCCACACCCAGGTGGGGCACGCTGCGGGCGGCACCTCCTCCCAGCGACCCAAGCCTGCCTTGGGCAAGGCGCAGCAGCACTCCACTGGTCGCGGTCATTCCGAACTTTTTCTACTGCCAGAGGGAGCCCAAAAGAGTCCTGGAGGTACCTAGCCATGCTACCCGCCAGGCTACACAAGGTGTCTACAACCCACTTGGCATTCTTTCCCAACGCCTGCATGAACAGAACATCGACATGCAAGCTCTGGGCATCATTCTCCGACCAGTGCGAGACGAGGGGATCCATACCTGGTTTCAAAGACAGCTTGGCTTCGTACGCTGCCGTGCTGCTGCCGGCTACGATGCCTCGGGTTGCCCAAAGGGTTGCGGTGGCTATGCCATCATAGTTGGGGATCCGAACCCTACTATAGGAGGCGAGGGGGAAATCGAGAAGGTCGAGGGGGAACATCATTTAGCAAGCCTTTTCGCGCAGCCCATCTCTGGGCGCATGCTCGTAAAACTGTTTAATGCACCACAAGAGGTGGAGCACATGGAGCTTGCGCCCTTCCCCATTCAGCACGGACACGCAGAGCCGGACGGAGACTTACGTTGGGTCGCCGAGAAGTGCCCCCCCCATACCGAACTCCGCCTCCCACGCCCGAGTCCTGTCCTTCTGAACAGCTCCAAACAGCCGAAGGAAGCTTTTGAAATGCCCGATCGGGCTACGCGGGTCTTCTGGGCCATCCTTGGCCATCAGGGGCACATCTAAACTTCGGGTTGCCCTGGGCCCATCGCTAACCAGGCTCATCATATGGAAAAGAAGCAAGCGAGACGCAATAAGGGGCCTGGCCATTCAAAAGAGAGTAGCGCCGCTGGTGAAAGCCATCGGATCTGCGCGTGGCCTTCTTGAACCTTCTGGAGCAACTCTGAATACGATCGATGCTATCAATCCCTGGAACTCGCACAAGTTGCCCCTCGGGGACAAACAAAGGCTGGGGCTTCTCTGAAGCATGCCAGGCAGCCTTCCAGGTGCGCTCCTGGACCTCCAAACGAACGCGAACCGAGAGAGAGGCTAAAAACCGGGAGGCCGAGGAGAGGTTTCCTTCTAAGGCAGGGCGCACCTGAGGCTTACATCTCAAATATTTGTGGGCCAGCTCAGCTTGGCACCTCCTTCCATCGTTTTGGCACCAATCCTTCCAGCGTCTTCCAGGGCAGGCGCGGGAGGGGGGGTGGGGCGAATCCCGCAGATGGTGGGTGAAGGCGACCACGCCAGGCAAAAGAACCCGCAGCGACTCAGGGCAAGTGAGGCCGAGGGGCCAGGAACGGATGCCAGAACTCCAGCTTGCCATACAACTCTGAATGAAGATTCTGTCATGGGCAAATCGGCCAACTGCCCGAGCAGCTTGTTGACATAGTCCTTGGAGTACTTCCCTGGGTTCTCCAACATCGTCTGCAGCTCCATCGGACGGTTGACAGCCCAGCACATGCAACGCTGCGGTTGTTCGCATCTATTTGATTTTGTGTGCGAGATTGTCGAGACAGGCTTCCACTGATAGGTGCGCGGAGCGCCACCTCGTAGTCCAGTCGCCGTCTTGCCTGTGTTCCGCCCCAGCTCGGTCCAGGACAGATCCACAAACTCATCACAGCACTCGTTCAAGCTACTCTGAGCCTGCAGACGTCGCTCTCCCCTGAGCTGGCAGTGGTCTGAGCGCAAGCTACCCAGGCCGTCAAAAAACCGCTCCAACTTGTTGATGATAGCACTGTAACTCGGCGGGGCCACAGGCGGCCTCAACATGGGGACGGTAGGCAATCTCTGGTATTTGCCACCCGCCTTGTTTTGAATATCTTGCGTGGCCAAACGGATACGCAGTTTGATTGGAAAATCGACGCCGCTGGGGATGTCGTGCAGCACAGTGACCGAAGAACCTGACGATTCCCAAATGCAGACTCATGCAACCGAAATCGGTGAAACTCTGGTTGCCGCCACTGCTCAACGCGTCAGTTTCACTCGACCTCACAGTCCCCTGCATCGCCCCAAGCGGTACCTGGCTCAGCACATCGTCGGGGTGAATTTTGAAATCGGTGCCCAGCACGACAGGGAAGAATGAGGTGCCCAGTCGCAACCAAATACTTTCCATAGTTCCACTTCTTGCTGCAAAACCTTCTCCATCATAGAAGTAGGCAGAATCCACCGCCACGGCGCCGAGCTTCGGTATTCGGACACATGCTCGCACCAGCTTGCCAGGAGCCATTGCAGCATTGCACATGGCCCAAGACGGGACGTGCCTTCTGACGAGTAGGGCTACCCCCCATTGGGCTAACCACCATCCCCGAGCTCTGCTTGGGAGGAATACGGACGCCACTCCGCACCTTGGATACTTTCCATCCCCTTCTGATGTCGTTCACCACGGAGCTTAGCTTCTTGCAACACAAACACACCTGGGACCCACTTGTTGCTGACATACACACGCGCGCACCATGAGCCGCAATTGAACGTCATGAGATCGAAAAAGGTACGATGACGGGCGCTACCTCCCCATCTCGTTGCTGGCCTGGGGCAACGCTGGGGGGGCTGGCGCTGGACCTGGTTCACCTATGGGAGTGCCCGCGGCCGCCGCCCCCGCGGGCCCGCGTGGGCCGCCCGCTAAACCACCGCGGGTGGGAGAGGCGCCTTGTCAGGCCCGCTTGACGGCTGCCGCGAGCTTCGCCGCCCGCGCCCGCGTTTGGCCCTGGTCCAGGGACATGGTCGCCTCGTCGCGGTCGAGAATGCCATCGAAAAAACTGCGCGTCCACATCCATGGCTGCGTCGTCCTTGGGCCCCGCTGGCGCCTGAGCCTCGGATGAGGGCGCTGGCGCTGGGGCCTGATGTGGAGTCGCAATGAGTGTTGATTGCAACGCCGACCACAGCAGCTGACCCTCTCGGTCCAACCGGCCATCAGACGCAAGAGCACCACGCTTCGAGCCCCAGCCTGCAACCTGTCGACCGACATCACCAGGGGACGGGACCCTCGAAGGCGCAACAGCCTGGGCTCTGGCGGTGGCCAGCCCCTTCTCGAGATCGACTTCCCATTGCTTCTCTTCTTCCAACTCCTCCTGTAGAATTTCGATACGCCCAGCCAGCTGTGAGGTGCGAGAATTGCAGCTCTGGAGTTGTTCCCCCTTCTCCTGAACGAAAGTCTCGGCACGGCGGACCAACACATTGGAAGGGAGCTGTTCATCTCGAGTTTGCCGCACATTTGAAAGGACTTGTTCCCCGACCTCCTGGCGGAGGGGTTCCCGTTTAGTGTCCCCCTGGGGGGGTCTGGGGGGGACCCCCCCGGGGCATGGCCCCGGCCACGGGCGGAACGCCGGCGGAAGTCGGCGGAAGTCGGCGGAAGACGGCCGCTCGACGGCCGTTCACGGCCCGATTTCTGCAGACGCTCTTCCAGGAGGCACGGACGGCCCCAACATAGCCCACAAGATGGACCAAGAAGGCTTCGAGTCGCCGAAAGAGCGGCCCAAGACGCCCAGGATGGCGCCCCGACGGCCCAGGGAGCCCCAAAGACGCCACGAGAGGCCTCCAAGAGGCCCTCCAGGAGAGCACGTAGCGTCCAAAATCATTGGTTTTCCATAGGTTTTTGAAGGTTTTTGGGGTTTTCGCCTTTTCGCCTACCCGCTGCTCCAAGACGGCCCAAGAGGCCCCAAAGATCGCCCTAAGACGACCTCAGAGACCTCCAAGAGAGCGCCCAGACGGCCCAAGACGCCCTCAAGACGACCCAAGAGGCCTCCAAGACGGCCTCAGAAAGGCCTCAGGCACGCCCCAAGAGGGCCCCCAGAGCGGAGGCAGGGGCCGACTTTTGGGTTCTCCGCCCAAATAACCCCTCAAGAGGCCCCAAGAGACCCCCAAGAAGCCTCCAAGAGGCCCCAAGAACCCTCAAGAGGCATCCAGCAAGCCCCCAGAAGCGCCCAAAACGATCATAGGACTGCCCCAAGAGAGCCCCAGGACGGCTGGAGGCGCCTCGACAAAGTGTCACAGCGTCAAACGGACAACACGGGAACCAACGTAATGCGCTCTACAGGCATCCTCTTCGTTGTTGTTTTCTTTCTCGCAAGTCACGCCCAGTTGTCCTCCAAGGTTGGGGGTCGTGGCAATATCAGGTTGCATCAAGCCCACTTCAGTCTCTCCAAGCTGATCGAACTTAGAGCCTGCGCCCTCGATGAGCTGGTGGAGACAATCCGCTGCACCGAACTGTCGGGGTTGGTGCTGGTGTGGCAGTGATCTCCCTCGCTCGGCTTTGCCCGCTTGACCTTTGCCTTGACCCTTGGAAGTCCACGTCAACGCGCCTCAAGACTTGCTCCCTTTGCCTTTGTCCTCACTGTCAGAGTAAGCCCACGCGCCTGACGCCGCGGGCAAAGGTTGGCTGGGGACACGGCGCAGGTCGGTACCGCAAGCATAGCACCATTTGTAATGGGTCGGATTCCGACGACAGCCGCAACCACACGCGATATTGCCGCGAGAGAAGTTGCCATCCTTGCCCGACATGGGCAAGCAACGTGTCAACAGAGGAAATTGTGGGGGGACACCGTTGTAGTCAGTGAAACAGCGAGGGAACCTCGCTTCAGTACACGGGCTGGAAACTGTTGGGGCCGCGAACTCCTCTTGTCGAAATGACTTCCGTCCTTGAACAACGCCCCCAGACGTGGGCCAAAATGGTTACGGACCCTCCTCCTCCTCTTCCTGTTCCTCCTGCTCCTCCTCCTCTTCTTCCTGCTGCAGCAGAGGAGGAAGGCGGTTGGCAGAGAGGGACAGAAGGAGGCGCCAAGATGATAGTGATGATGATGATGATGATGATGATGATGATGATGATGATGATGATGATGATGATGATGATGGTGATGGTGATGGTGATGGTGATGGTGATGATGATGATGATGATGATGATGATGATGATGATGCTGATGATGATGATGATGATGACGGTCACGATGCTGATAATGAGGAGGAGGATAATGATGCGAATGAGGATGATGATGATGATGATGTTGATGATGATGATGTCGATGATGATGATTATGATGATGATGATGAGGATGATGATGATGATGGGGGAGAGAAGGGGGATGACGATGTTGATGATGATGGGCATAATTTTGATCATGAGTATGATGATCATTATGATCACGATGATCATGATGATGATTATGATGATGATGATGCTGCTGCTGATGATGATGATGGTCATGGTGCGGCTGATGCTGATGATGATGACGACCACGATCCGTGATCGTGGTGACGATGGTGGTGTTAGTGATGCCGACGGTGATCATGATGAAGGCCGTGCTGATGTTGATGCTGATGATGGTGGTGTTGATGATATTGGTGGCGGTGGTGGAGGCGATGATTATGATTACGATGGTGGTGACGGCGATGATGATGGTGATGATAGTGATGGTGACAGTGGTGATGATTATACTGATACTGGTGATGATGATGATGATGATGATGATGATGATGATGATGATGATGATGATGATGATGATGATGATGGTGATGAGGATGAGGAGGAGGAGGAGGAGGACCCAGAACTCCCACACAATGCCAAAGTGATTTGCGCAATCGGAAAGCGGGAGTTTCGTGCATAGTGGGAGGGGGAGGAAGAGGACCAGTGTCAAGCCAATATTCACCAACCATGTTGGAATACACCCCCCCCTCCAAGCTCCCTCTTTGTAGTAGGTCCCTGCAAGAATCCATTTCTGCTGGGGAGAATGCCCCAGTGGGAGACAACCGTTTGAAGATCGTGAGGCGTGCGAAAACACCATTGCCGGGACTTCTGCGCCACGAATGAGCTTGAGTGTTGCTTCTTGACGATCTTGAATCTTGCCAGAACACCGTTCGTGGGACGTCAACTCCGCAAATTAACGTAATTGTTGCGCCCTGACAGTCCCGAATCGCTCCAAGACGCAATATCTGATACGGTGACAATCGGAATCCGTGGAACTCTTGTAGATGTGGAAGACGAGTGCGCGCGGCGCTAAGGCGAGAACTTCATTTTGAAACGGACCCGTCCTGAGTCCGTAATTCTTGCAATGTGTAATACGAATGTGCGCGGCGATCAGGCGGGAGAGACATTTTGAAAACCGTCGGCCCTCAATCCGAGAAGCTCCTGCAAATGTTTAAGACGAGTGTGCGCAACGCTAAGGCGAGAGCCACATTTTGAAACTCGCCCGCCCTCAATCCGCGAAGCTGTTGCAAATATTTAAGCCGAATGCGCGCGGCGCTAAGGCGAGAGCAAGAACAACTCCCGCCCTCCATGACTGAAACTGCTGCCACTTCTTAAGCTTCAGGATCCTACAGTGTAAGGACCTCTCAGGCGGAACGCCCCAGCCCGCCCGTCCGACTGGCCCCGGGCTGCAACAGGAAGGAGCTATCTATGAGGAAAAAGAGTCGAGGTGGCGGATGAACATGACGATGAGCAGGGGGAAACGGAGGATGAGGAAGGAGGAGAACAGCGAGGACGATCAGCAGCACAGCGGGAATTGAAGTGGAAGGAGCGGGAGGAGCAGGAGGACCAGGGTAAGGCTGAGGACTCGGCCAGAAGAGTGACCCGCGATGGGGCGAGAGCGCCATTCTAAACGACGGGAGAAAAGCGGCGATCGTCAAATGGGGCCAACGCTGCAGCGGCAGCACCGTTTTGGGATACCGAAAACGCTATGATGGCACAACAACGCTGAGGAGAGTAGTTTCATAATGTGGAGGAGGAGGAGGAGGAGGAGGAGGAGGAGGAGGAGGAAGGCGAGGAGAAGGAGGAGACAGGATGAGAGGAGGAGGAGGAGGAGGAGGAGGAGAGAGAGGAGGAGGGGGAGGAAGAAGGTATGAGTCAGAGCTGCTCCTCCCGTGCTTCTTTAACCATCGCGCTGCAGCTAATCCCCTCTTCTCTCCCTCCTCATCCCCCTGTTCCTGCCGCTCCTCCTCCTCCTCCGCCTCCGCCTCCTCCTCCTCCTCCTCCTCCTCCTCCTCCTCCTCCTCCTCCTCCTCCTCCCTCTCCTCATCCTTGTCCTCATCCTGTTCTTCCTCCTCCTCCTCCTCCTCCTCCTCCTCCTCCTCCTCCTCCTCCTCTTCCGCCTCCTCCTGCTCCTCATCATCGCAGGCTGCGTCTCGCCTCCAGCTGCGGAGCGTGGCGGCCGTCCTCGGCAGTGGGGCGTTTAGAAGTTGAGGATTTGCTGTCTCTCTGGGCGCTGCTTGGGAGCCCTGACACTTCGGCGCTTCCTATGACTTCTGAGGGGGAGGAGAAGGAGAAGGAGAAGGAGGCGGAGGAGGCGGAGGAGGAGGAGGAGGAGGAGCACTGTACGCTCCTCGCCCTCGCGGGAGGCGGTGGACGTCCCGCGGCTCGGGGGCCTCGCGGGCCCGCCGTCGGAGGCGCCCCCCCCCCCCCCCACCCTCACGGGTGGGGAGGGGAAAGAGGACGGGGAGGAGGAGCAGCAGTGGAGGGGGAGGGGGGAGCAGCAGTGGAGGGAGGCGGGGAGGAGCAAGGGAAGGGGAGGGGGGGAGGGAGCAGCAGTGGAGAGGGAAAAGGGGGGGGAGGGTGCCAACGCAGCCAGCCGAGGAAAGGGTGCCAACGCAGCCAGCCGAGGAGCGCAAAGCTCGGACAGGGTGCCAACGCAGCCAGCCGAAAGCTCGGACAGGGTGCCAACGCAGCCAGCCGAGGAAAGGAAGGGCGCCCCACCCCTGGGGTGTTCCAAAAAGGGCCCTGCCTTCGAGGAACGAAGGAGTTGTCATCTCTCCCTCGGCGGAAGGCGGCGGAAGTAAACCGAGGCCGCCGCCGGCGGAAGCTCGGCGGAAGGCGGCGGAAGTAAAACAATGCGTCCCCAGAAGGTGAAAACGTTGTTGGGCTCAGGGTTTCCGAAATCGCCCACCTGTCCGCGTCGCCCGCGGTGCCTGCACGAACGTCACCAATCGCACGCGGTGAAAGGAGACGTATGCGGTGGGGGTAGGGCGTGGGCGACCGACGGAAACGACAGGGGGGTGGGATGAAACAAAACCCACGCATCTACAGAGTGAGCAGCAGCAGAGGAATCTTCGCACCCACCATTTCCAGGGGCGGGCGCGGTGATCGTCACGCCTGTCTTAGGGTGCAAACCCTTCTCTAGACGTATTACACCCATCCGCTGGTTCGCGAGCGTGGAGGCGACCTTGGAGGGACCGAGACAGCGTGCTAAGAGCTTACGCGCTCCTCCTGGGAGTCCGTGCACACCACAGCGGCGACCCGCGCACATGGGCCCGTGAGAGAAGAAATCATGCCCGAGATCAGCAAACGCATGGGGGCAGAAGACGAGGTGGCGTCCCAGGAGGGGCGGTGGGCGTATGAACTCTATACTCTTGAGCCTCAGCCTCCTGGGCCTTATCCAGCCCAGGGGCGGCATCAGGGGAGGAGGAGAAGAAGCAGGAGGAGGAGGAAGACACATCGAGACGTACTTTGTCTTGTGTGTTGCGGTCTGGGCACTTCGGATGCCTGTTTCGGGCACTGGGGCCGTCCAAAAAGAGCCCAGGATGAATCACCGGCCCTGGAGAAGTGGTCGGGAGGCCTCATGGGAAGAGGACGAGGAAAAGGAGGACAAGGAGTTGAGGTGGAGGATGAGGGCTTTTTTCGCCATTGGGAGGAGGAGCAGCTGCGGTGCTCGTCGTTCCTACCGTGTTATCGTCCCTCAGTGTGTGTTTTATTCTCCTTCGTTTTCCGTTCTTCTTTCTTTTATGTCATTCATATCATGGTTGTGAATGATATACTTGCTGCTAGTGTTCGTATTATCATGTGTCTTCATACTACTATTATCATTATTATTATTATTATTTGTCGTCCTCTTTTTTGTCGTATGATTCTGGTTCGTTCCCTTATCATAATTATTACTATCGTTCGTATTATCATTATTACTAGTATTAGTGGTATTATTATTGTTAATATTATTATGATTAGTAGTCTTGTTCTTCTCCCTCGTAAGCTGTCGGCTTCAGTCCAAAAGTCGTGGTCCTCCCCCTTCTCTGGCGTTGGCCGGGGCGAGAGCTTACCGAGGGCCCCAGGGGCTCGGAGGCACTGGTGACAGAGGGCCGGAGAAGTGGAGGAGGAGCTTGGGGAGGAGGAGGAGGTTGCCAGAGGTGACCCTGGCCTAGGGTGCACCCAGCTTTGCGCTCCATTTGGGAGCCCCTGGGGCCCTCTGGGCCTCGTAAGGGGTGCTCTGGAGGCCACCAGGGCCGCCATCGGAAAGCTGGGGCCGTCTGTGGGCTAGGACCACCTCTGCCAACATCCAAGAGAAGGAGGAGGAGGAGGAGGAGGAGGAGGAGGAGGAGGAGGAGGAGGAGGAGGAGGAAGGGGGGTGTAGGAGGAACGCGATAAGGACAATTGCAAACCCAAGGCGCATCAACGATGTTGCGATAAACTTTCCCTCGAAGTTCCCTCTTCACAGGTTCCTGAAATAATGCGTCTACAGTGCGAGAAGCGGCCCATAAAAAACAACCGTCTGAGAATCCTGAATCGCGCCAGAACGCCGTTCCTGGGACTTCAACACCGCGAATCAACGTGACTTCCTATCCTCTTCTCTCCTCCTTTCTTTCTCCCTCCCCCCTCCTTTCTCCTGGGCGGTCCCTTGTCGCCCCCTGGCTTGCGGCGCTCCGCGGGGGAGGCGTCCGAGGCAGCGGCCTCTGATTTCAGCATGTTGTTCCTCCCTGTCTGGACTGTGTTGCACTTTATCCTGGCCGGCCCCGAGGGCCCATAAGCAGGCCAATGCGCCCGTCGGGGGCGATGCTCTTTTCGTCCTGGTTATTGAACGAGGATACCTGTGAGTACGTGGTGGCGGGATGCGTGGAGACCCACCTCACCGTCGAGCGGCAAGCACTGGCACTGCCGGAATTGGGGGAAATACGGTTGGAAGACGTCCGAGACGGCAGCGTGGCCGTCGCCGACATCGGAGACGGGCACCCGCGGAGGTGATAGGGGAACGAAGAATGACATAAACATAACAAAGACTCGGAGGTCCGCGCGGATTTCTCGGATCCGCGCTGGACCCCCCTCCCTGGCGCGCGGAGCGCGTCAGGGGCGGCGCCGGAGGCGCCGCCAGGGGGGTCCAGCGCGGATCCGAGAAATCCGCGCGGACCTCTAAGTTTTTATGTTTTTTGTCCTGTTTCGTGTCCCTAGAGGTTAGCTCCTCGCGTCGCGCACCCGGGTGCCGGCCACGCCCTTGCAGCACCTGCAGAGGGCGGACTACGGAGCCGCTGCCGCCGCCGCGCCGCGCCGCCGCGCGGCGCCCGGGCGGGCGAGGTCTTGGGACGTCCTCGTCGACGTCGTCCTTCCGAGGAGGAACGGCGTCGTCGTCGACGACGACGACGTCGTCGCACCGATGGTGCGACACCTCCGCGGCGGTAATTTGGTGGTGGTTGCGGCCGAGAGGTTCCCTGGCCTCGGTGCGCGGGGCGGCAGCAGCAGGCGCTAGGCCGCCCTGGGCACGCTCCTGCAGTGCCCAGCGGATGCGTGGGTGGTGCTCGCCGACTGGAGCATGCTGGGCGAGGAGTTCAGAGAACATGCTGAGCTGGGCGCCGCAGGTCATCCCTCTTTTTCTCACTCCCCCCCCCTTCTCCTAGTCCTCCTCCTCCTCCTGCTGGGGATGCTGCTGCTGCTGCTGCTCCTGTTGCTCCTCCTCCTCCTCCATAGAAGTCATAAGAAATGCCTGGCGGATCCGTGGGCGGTGCTCGCCCACTGGAACATGCTGAGATAGGAGCTCGAGGCCACGGCTTACCTGAGCGGGTTGGCCCGTCGTTTTTGCATCGCTCGGCGATAAAGATCGAGGCCAGCAGGCTGTGTTCATGGATGTCCTGTGCTCGATGATGTTTGTCTCGACGATGTCGAGCATTATGTGTTGTCCTCGGCTTTCCTCTCTATTCAGATATTGGTTTGGTCCGTTGTTTATCCCGTCGTCGTCCCTTCCTGAGGGTTCGCCCTGGCTCCTCCCATTTTTCTTCGTTTCAACATCACCACTATCGTCTAGTGTTATGTTTTCTGCTTGTGTTGACGCTTACGTGGCCTTGAACGACCGTCGTGGGCGGGTGGCCTCGTTGACTACGCGCAGGTGGCGCAGGACTTCGTTCCCGAGCGCCGTGAAAGGTGCCCTCCCGCCTGCAGATGCTGGCGCGGGACTCGGGACGCCAGGGATGGCGACGGCAACTGGTAACTGGTGACGCCGCTGCCCGTGCCCGCCCCGCCGAGGCCGAAGAACCAGGCCGACCCGACCAGCAAGTCGTCGGCGAGGAGGGCGGAGCAGCTGGCCCGCCGACGCGCTCGGCTGCCCGCCGAGCTTGCTTCGGGAGGGTTTCGGCGAGCTGCAGGCCGCGGGGCAGGAGCGCATGGCCGGGGAAGCGATCGAGCTGACGGTTTTTGGGCTCCCGCCGACGCCGCTGGTGACGCACCCGAGAAAACTGGGCGGTCCATCGGCGAGGCCGCCGAGGCCGTCGCGCGGCCTGGAGGGAAGTTCCCCAGGACTTCGGAGTCCTCCCGCGCACCCTGGAAACGGCGCTTGGGTCGCCCCGGACTGCCAGCTCGCTGGAGGATGCGTTCCTGGACGACCCGGGACCCGGCGACGACTGGTTCATGCGCGGTGCTGATGGAGCTGGAGGCGCGGCTGGGCAGCCCTGCAGGGCTCCCCGCGGGCGTCCCCGTGGGAGCCGTTGGAGCCGCTGGGCGCGCCTCATGCGGCCGTTGGAGGCGACGCTGGCGGAGTTTGGCGGAGTTGGAAGCGCAGCTAGGCATCTCCCCAGGGCCGCCGGACGAGCCGCCAGAGGGGCTGGCGAGGCCGCCGAGGGCCCCCACGCAGGCCATTTTGCCACAGGACACCGGCGCGGGGCAAAATGCTCGCGACGCCGCCGGTGCTGACGAGCGCGCCTTTGGGGACGCTGCCGCGGCCACCGCGTGCGCTCTTGCAGAGGGCGTTGGAGGCGACGCTGGAGGAGCTGGAGGCCCGTGGCCGCCGCGGGGCCTCCTCCCTGCGGGGGCGTTTTCGCCCGCGCCTCGGGCGCCTCCGCGCGAGCCAGCGCGCGTGGGGGGCTGCCCGGACCTAAGCCTGAGCCGCCCTCCACGGTCGCCCAGGAGTTCCGTAGTTCTTCGCCGCGGAGGCGGGCTGGAGCGACGCGGGCATAGCCGCCCCATGCGGCGCCTGGCAGACGTCGGAAGAGGTGGGGCGCTTCGATCATCAGCTGGCCAAGTTGGCCGGCAAGGGCGAGAAGGAGGTCACCGGGAGCTCGGGGCCGGCGGCGTCATTCGCCGGCGAATGATGCCGCCGGCCCCCGGGCAGCCCGGCATGGCGGGCGGGCCCGCGGCGGCTACGGCTTCTGGTCGGTCAAGGTGCGCGCAACGCCTGGACGCGCGCACATGCGCCACCAAGCGGCCGCATGCTGGGGCGTTTTGGATAGTCTCCTCCGGCAGCTCGGGCAGTTCAGGCGCAGACGCAAGGCACCCTTCAACAAGTGAAGTCCAAGAGTAGGCTGCTGACGGAGATGGACCTCGTCATGCTGGAGGTCACTGCTCGCTTCAACAGGACTGTCATAGTGGAGCTGGCGGAGGTCTGGGCGATCCTGATGCGCGGCGCCAGGGAGTGCCTGGTCGACGAGCTCGCGATGCTGCGACAGCAGACCACCGAGTTCGCGGCCGCCAGCCGAGCCGCGCTCACTCCAGCCAGCGGTGCAATTTCATTGAGCGGGCGCGGAGGACGTGGAAGACGGCGCCGGGGGCCTTCCACCGCCGCGCGAGGGACCCGCCACCGTTCGTGCCCGAGGCCGTCATGCCTGGCGCCACCGAGGATGAGCCGCGGATCGTGATGAAGGAGAAGAGCGAACGTTGGGGCAAGCTGCGGACGGCGCCCTCGGACCACGCAGTCGCCGCCATGGCGCGCCTCCGTCGCGACCCGATGGGGGTGCTTGATCTGGGCGGGCTCGCCCACGGGCTGGAGGCCCAAGCTGCGCCAGGCCTGCGCGGTCAATTGCCCCGGCTACGACGACGCGGCTCGCCCCCCGCCGTCGGGCCAGCGGGGGCTGTCGGAGCTGCTCTAGTCCTGCGAACTGCGCGGTCGCTGGCCTAGACAGGAGCGCCATCGGCGCTGCGATTCCGAAGGGCGCAGGCGGCGAGCGCGTCATCGGTGCGTTGCCGCTGCTGCCGACGGCGCGGTCGCGCCCGCGAGCCTCGGTCACGTCCGAATGGGCGGAAGGCTCGGCGCCTTCTGGGACGCGGCGATCCGCGGTCTTAGCGCGTTGCGGGCGGCGCTGCCGCGCGTAGTCCTGGGCGAGGTGGACACGGCGCTCCGCGCGACGTCGGCGGCGCCCTTGGTCGTCGCGGGGACTTTCTACGACTGCATCTCGCTGGCCAAGCCGATGGAGATTGCCGAGTGGTTTGACTACCCTACGGTGGACTTGGGTCTAGAGGTCCAGATGTCCCTTGCCCCTCGCACGTTGCGCGATCGGCTGCGCGGCGTCTCCCACTCGCGGCGACGAGGTCGGCGGCGGCGGAGTTAGGCCACGGAGTGGGCTCCGGCAAGCAAGCTGCGCCCCCCCCCCCGATTCTCGCCCGGGCGCGCGCCCTGTCGCCGAGGGCGGGGCTCTAGATCCTCGTCGACGACGTGGTCGGCCGAGTTGGAGGCCCCCGCGCCGCGGCGCTGGGAATGCTGCCAGCCCCAGGGGAGGTCCTCAAGCAGGGTCTTGACGAGCACGGCCCCCGTGGGGTTCCGCAGCCCGCGCGTGGAGCTGAAGCGGCAGGCGATGGGTGCGCGGCGCGCGCCGTGGATGACGGCCCAGCGAGCGCGGCCTTGCATTCGTCGCGCACTGGCGCGGGCAGGCAGCTGTCGCTGCCGGCGGGTGTGTGACCTGATCGGCGCGGTCTGGGCGACGCTGCTGGATTTGGGTTGGGGCCCCGTCGCGGCCGCCCGCTGGCGTCGCCCGACGACGTCGGGCCACGGCGCCCAGCGACGAGGGCTTCGCTCCCCGCGGCCTGCGACGATGGCTTCGCTTCCCGCGCGCAGCACGAGGCCCTTTTGGACGACGTCGCCGCAAACCTTCGGGCGAAACTGTGGGCCGCTGCTGCTGGTCACGAAGCCAGCGAGGACATGCGGGGCTGCGGCGACTCCTGGCAGATTTGCAGAGAGCTAGCGCTACAAGCAGGAAGGCGACTGGCCCGCTCGGGGGCTCACCCTGGCAGCGGTCGCGGGCGGGCAGTGGCCTCGCGAGCGTCGGCTCGTCGCGGTCTACGTCCTGAGCGATGGCACGCGCGGGCGTTGCGGGTGCCCGCCTCAGGAACTCGCCCATCGGAACTGGCAGTGCGACGATGACGGCGAGGTCGATGGGGCGTTCGCCAGGGCGGCCGCCCCGGCGCCGCGAGGGTTGGCCAGATGCCCCGCCGAGCCATCCCAGCGTCGACACGGCGCGCCGCCTGCTGCACTCGCCGCGCCGCAGTTCGACGAGGAGCGCGCTGCTCTCGCCCCGCTCGTTTTCGGAGCCTTCTCTGGACGCGTGCCGCGACGAGGGGCGATGGCGGTCTTCGTGGACTGGTCGGGGTGGAAGTAGCATCCGTCTGACCCAAGGCGCCGCCGATGCGGGACAGCCGTAGCCGCGTTGGAGCGCGGCCCTGGCGGCGGGTGGCAGGCGTTTGCGGGGCGCGCCGGGGCGCCCGGGGGCCAGCGACAGACAGCGCCGCGGGCCGAGATTCTCAAATTTGCTTCGTTCCTCGAGTTGACCTCGGACGCTTTGCCATGTGTTTCCGATCGCGAGCTGCCGCTTCGAGTCGGGCGCCTGCGCGTCTGTGCATCGCTGGCTTTAGCCATCGCCGCCTCGCGAGCAAAGACCTTTCTTTGGCAGCGAGGCCGCGCGGCCATGGCTGGCAGAGGCGAGGGGGCGGCGCCGATCGAGCGGGCGGCGTCGCACGCTGACGAGCAGCTTGGCTGCGGCGGCCAACGGGGGCGAGTCTCGCCCTGCACCTGCGTCGGCCGCTCGGAGCAGCGAGGCCGTCTTTCATGGTTTGCACGCGCTCACCTTCTGGTCCGAGCATTGCATGGTATTGCGCTGGACATGTGGTCGACGCGCCAGGGAGGACCCCAGGCACCTCGTGGAAGCGTGCCCTCCTCGGACGAGGAAGGGAACTGATAATGTGTCGAGATTCCGGCAAACTACACGGGGGGTACTATAGTTTTGACCATAAGACGTCATGCTGTCGACGCCCCCTGCCCCCCCGTAGAATCTTAGCGACATGTTTTGGGTCGGGCGGCGGTTCGACTCCGATGGGCTCTCACCCTGTAAGAATATAATAATATATATTTAAAACAGGGTGATAATTACTCCGTCCCATTTACAATAGGGCCGGAAAACACTCCGACTTGAACCCATTCACAGTAAACCACTCCGCTTGGGTCACGTTTGATCGTCCGTGTCATCATCCCCATCGACCCTGTCCTTATCATGCCAACGCGATGTTTCATTGTATTCCTTGTTGCATTGATGCTGTGAGACCCTGGGCATCCTTCTCCAATGCGGTCGCTCTCGGTTCACTGGTTGGCCGTCCCAGAGGGCCCACAAAGGCTCGCGAATCCGCATCAAGTCACCTTTGCATCCTGATCGGTCCTCCGCGGCACGCGTGACCAGCGAGGCAATTGTCATCTTATGGTCAAAAACTTTAGTACCCCCGAAGTATTGCCCAGTCGCGAAGGCGCCCCTACCGTCCTGCGTGCGATGGGCACGCGAATCTCTGACGCCGCCAGCCACTTGCCAAGCTTTGCGCCCGACGGGGCCCAGAGTGCACCAGCCGCTGGCGTGGACTGATCTATCGGGTGGCCCTCCAGGTGAACGTTGTGAACCCTGTACCAGCACGCGCGAGCGTCTGTGTAGGGGCTTCGGTGCCTGCCTAGGGGTGCGTGTGCGCCGTTGGACAGCGCAGGATTGCAGGAATCATAGCGCCGCTTCCATGTGGATTTTCCCTGCTTGCTCCGCTAATCGCCGCACGGGCTTGCTCATTTCAGGTCGATTCGTGGGGAGTCCTGCCCTCTGCATGGGGCCGGAACTATGTGCACCTTTTTCGGGGCCGCTTCGAAGCCAGATTTAGGGGCCATGTGTTCCCCTCTCTCTTCCTTCCTCCGCCATGCCTCCTCCTCCTCCTCTCCCTCCCCCCCCTCCTTCCTTAGCGTGGTGACGCCTGCCAGCCATTTTCGACTTCTGCCGCGATGGCATGTCACAGCGATTCGAGCCCCTGTCCGCGCTCGTTGCCAGAGGACGGCAGCGACTGTTCAATGGTGGCGGTTCTAGCCTTTCGAGGGGAAGCTGACTCGGCACGCAATCGGAGCGGGGGATGTTTGTGGGTGTTTGCGGTGAAGGAATAACGTGGCTGTTGCGGCCTCGTAATCCTACAGCGTGCCAGCACAGAATTCCCGACATCTCTGCCACACGAGGTCTTGAAACTGCTGTATAGTTGCCAGACGAATGTGCGCGGCGATACAGCGAGAGCCACACTTTGAAAAGGAACCACCATCCATCCTTGAAGCTGTTGAACACGTTCAACACGAATTTGCGCGGCCACCCGCCCTGCATCCTCGAACTTGTTCAAAGTTTACAAACGAGGGCCTCGTGGCGCTAAAGCGAGAGCCACATCCCCACCCATGAACGTAGTGGACATTTTTAAAACGAGTGTGCTGTGCGCTTGAGCTACAACGACATTTTGAAAATGGCCCGCCCTCCATCCGTGAAGCTGCCACAAACTTGAAAACGAATGTGCACGGCGCTAAATCGGAATCCGCATTTTGAAAAGACCCGTCCTCCATCCGCGAAACGACGCACGCCATCGCAGCGTTGCTACTGCAGTTCCGTGGACGTGAGGGTGTGTTATTCGAGCATGTAGGTATTTCCGCTTCCGTTGCTGGGGGAAGACGGGGAGGAGGAGGAGGAGGAGGACGACGACGAGAGGGAGAAAGAGAAAGAGGAGGAGGTGAAGTAGGAGGACGAGGAGGAGGAGGAGGAGGAGGAGGAGGAGGAATAGGAGGAGGACGGGGAAGAGGAGGAGGAAGAGGAGGAGGATGAGGAGGAGGAGGAAGAGGAACCGGAACAGGAATATGAGGAGGGGGAGGAGCAGGAGAAGGAGGAGGAGGAGGAGGAATGAGTGGAAGGGGAGGCGGGGGAAGAGGAGGAAGAGGAGGAGGAGTAAGGAGGAAGATAATGTTCAAGCTTACTATAGGATCCAAGGGTTCCCAAACTATCTTCAGAGACGAAGCGGTCATCGGCGAAGTACTGGAGACCGTGGGGCAGCTGGCGGAAAATCCGTGCTGCCAAAAGCCAGCATGTGTCCGACGACGGGCCACACCCGCAGGTTAAAGTAAGTGGTATGGCGGCCAAAACAGGAGGAGGAGAAGGAGGCGGAACAAGATCCAACTCCTGGGGAACTCGCCCTCCTGGACCTCGGGAAGCGGCGGATGTGGATGTATTCGCCCCCCCCCCCCCCTCTTCCCCGCCCCCCTGGGATGACCAGTCCCACCGCCCCCGCCGAAAATCGATCCATGTTTACCACCAGCCCCTGGCCTGGGAGATCGCTTCCCCAGGTGGTGGATATGTGCAAAGTCCGCACTCGCAGGGAGGAGGTCGAGCGAGCGCAGAGCGGAGCACCCCAGTCGCCAGATCTAGGGGCGCGGGCTAACATTGGCCGAGCCAGCCGCTGGAGGATGCGCCTGTTTTCGCCGGGCCTTTCACATCGGAATCGATGTTAGCTTAAGTCGTCGAGTGTCTATACATGCTTTTGCTGAACTGTCGACATCGTCACTGTGACTATTGATGACGGTGATGATGCTGATGATTATGACGATGCTGTTGATGATGATGATGACGATGACGATGACGATGACGATGACCATGACCATGACCATGACCATGATGATGATGATGATGATGATGATGATGATGATGATGATGATGATGATGATGATGACGATGATGACGATGACGATGAGGATGATGATGATGAAGATGAGGATGAGGATGAGGATGATGATGAGGATGATGAATGAATGAATCAATGAATGAATGAATGAATGAATGAAAGCGCGCAAGTGGATGACCCTATAATTGAAAACGGGGGGGTGCTCACAGAACCCCCCCCCCTCCCCCCTTTCAAAGGGGGGGGGGAGTTCCGAACCCCCCCCCCTCCCCCCCCCTTGAAAGGGGGGGGAGTTCCGGACCCCCCCCCCCCTCCCCCCCTTGGCGCTGGAGGGGGGGGGTTCGAACCCCTCCCACCCCGTTCTCCCCTTTGCGCCGAACAGGGGGCCGGGGAGGGGGCCTCTCCCGCAAGGGGGGGGTCTGGCCCCGGGATAGTGAGTAGTGAGTAGTGACTAGTGAGTTGTGAGTAGTGAGTAGTGAATAGTGAGTAGATAGTAGCGAGTAGTGAGGAGTGAGTAGTGAGTAGTAAGTAGTGTGTGGGGAGTAGTGCGCAGTGAGTAGTGAGTAGTGGGTAGTAAGTACTGGGTAGTGGAGAGTGGGTAGTGAGTAATGATCAGCGAGTAGGGAGTAGCGAGTAGTGAATAGTGAGTAGCGAGTAGGGCATTGTGAGTAGTGAGTAATGAGGAGGGAGTAGTCAGCAGTGAGTAGTGAGTAGGGAGTGGTGAGTAGTGAGTAGGGAGTAGCGAGTAGTGAGTAGTGAGTAGTGGGTAGTGAGTAGTTGGTAGTGGGGTGTGGGGAGTGAGTAGCGAGTAGCGAGTAGCGAGTAGTGAATAGCGAGTAGCGAGTAGGGCATTGTGAGTGGTGAGTAGTGAGGAGGGAGTAGCCAGTAGTGAGTAGTGAGTAGGGAGTAGTGAGTAGCGAGTAGGGTGTAGCGAGTAGTGAGTAGTGAGTAGTGAGTAGGGAATTGTGATTAGTGTGTAGTCCGAAGTGAGAAGGAGGTAGTGGGTAGTGCGTAGGGAGTAGCGAGTAGAGAGTAGTGAGTAGTGAGTAGTGAGTCATGAGTAGTGAGTACTGAGTAGTGTGTAGCTAGTAGTGACGTGCGACTAGAGACTAGGGAGTAGGTCGTAGGGAGTAGTGAGTACTGAGTAGTGCGTATTGGTTAGTGAATACTGCGCATCGGGAAGCGACTAGGGAGTAGCGAGTAATGAGTAGTGAGCAGTGGACAGTGAGTACTGTGTAAAAAGTAGGGAGTAGCGAGCAGCGGGTAGTGAGTAGTGAGTTGCGGGCACTGAGTAGTGAGTAGTGAATTGTGGGTACTCAGTAGTGAGCAGTGGATAGTGGTTCGTGGGTAATGAGTAGTGATTAGTCAGTAGTGAGTAGTGGGTAGTGAGTAATGTTGAGTGAGTAGTGATCATTGAGTAGTGGGTATTGGATAGTGAGTATTGAGTCGTGATTTGAGAGTAGTACTTAGTGAGTAGTGAGTAGTGAGTAGTGGGTAGTGGGTAGTGAGTAGTGGGTAGTGAATAGTGAGTCGTGAGTAGTGAGCAGTGAGTAGTGAGAAGTGAGTAGTGAGAAGCGAGTAGTGAGTAGTGTGTAGTGAGTATTGAAGAATGAGTACTGAGTGCTGTTTGGGGCTAGGGTTGGGGTTTGGGGTTAGGGTTACGGGTGGTCGGGTTGGTAGTGTTAGGGGTGGTAGGGGTCGGGTTCCCGAGCCAGGGGGCGCTGAAGCGAAAGGGGGGGAGGGGGGGTTTGAATTTGGCGGCCAAACGGGGGGAGGGGGGGAGGGGTTCGGACCCCGGACCCCCCCCCCCTTTTGAAAGGGGGGGTGTTCCCCGACGACGGACCGGGAAAGGGGGGAGGAGGGGGGGGGAGGTTTCCCGACGACGGACCGGGACAGGGAGGGAGGGGGGGGGGTCCCCGACGACGGATTGGGGAAAGGGGAAAGGGGGGGGTCCCCCCCCCCTTGGGGCCATCCAGCGGCGCGCCCTCGATGATGATGATGATGATGATGATGATGATGATGATGATGCTGATGCTGATGCTGATGCTGATGCTGATGCTGATGCTGATGCTGATGCTGATGCTGCTGATGATGATGATGGTTATGATGATGTTGTTGATGATGCTGGCGATGGTCATGATGTTGAAGAAGATGATGGTGATGCTGACGATGGTCATGATGATGATGAAGAACATGATGCTGATGATGCTGATGATGCTGATGATGCTGATGATGCTGATGCTGATGATTATGATGGTGATGATGGTGATGGTGATGGTGATGGTGAGGGTGGTGATGATGATATTGATTATGATGATGATGCTGATGATGCTGATGATGATGCTGATGATGATGATGATGTTGATGATGATGATGATGATGATGATGATGATGAGAAGGAGGAGGAGGAGGAGGAGGAGGAGTAGAAGGAGGAGGAGGACGACGAGGAGGAGGTGGTGGTGGTAAAAGCATCAGAGAAGCAGCAGAAACTATCGGAGGTCTGCGCGGGATTCCTTGGGGCGGCGCTGGACCCCCCCGCGCCCCTCCAGCGCCGTCCCCAGCGCGCTCTCTGCGCGTTTGGGAGGGAGTGCGGGAGGGCCGGCCCGAGAAATCCGCGCGAATTTCCAACCGCTAATACTCATCGAGAACAAAGAGGAAGGAGAAGGAGGAGGAGGAGGAGGAGGAGGAGGAGGAGGAGACGGCGAGGCTTCGGTTTGGGCCACGTGATTTGCTTTTCAGAGGGCTCCAGAGACCGCTGGAGCAGGGGAGCGAGAAAGAGGGAGGACCGTGGCGACGACGGCCCTCGTCACCCCCATAGGCCCGCAGGTGCGACGACGAGCGAAGGGCATCGGCATCGGTGAGTGCTTCACTCCTACTCTCGGAGGCCTCGATGTCGACATTAGCACCAATATCGACGGCGTGCCTCCACCGAGGGAAGATGATCCCGCTCTCGGTGATGGCGGTAATACTCGCGCTTGCTAGGTGGCCGAAAGATTGCCACCAGCACCATCATCCAGGATTATCTTTCCCTGGTGCAGGCACCCGCCTCTGTTGGTGTTGTCGTTCGTTTCCTGGCCTCCAATACCCTGAGATCCGACGTCGCGGACAAAATGAGGCATCGCCCAACGTCACAACCGGAGTCCTGTGTCCGATCTTTCCGCGGCCCTTCCCGAGTTCGATCCCCGCAGAAGAAAAGACTCGCGACGCCCGGATGTCGGGGTCTGGCGCCCCGCCAGGCGCCCCGGGCAGATCCGCACTCCCTCGGGCACCTCATGAGCTCGGCGTCGCTGCCCCACACGGGCGCCGCGTCGCTGCCCAGCACCAGCCGGCGCGCCTCCCGGGCCGACGCTCCGCCGACCGCGCGCTACGCGCCAGACTGCGACCTGCTGCCCGTGTGGCCAAGCGCCGAGGCGCTCGGGGGGAGGCTCACCGAGCGACGATCTCGAGGCCCAGGGAGCCAGGACTGTTTTCGGGCTCTATTGGCCTCCCAGGTGGGTCCGAGAAGATGGGGTCGGAGGGTCGCGCCGCATCGCTGATGCATCGCCGATGCGGCTCGATGCGGCTCGATGTGGAGCCCGATTTTCTCCAGGCCGAGAGCGCTGATGCATCGCCGACGTCGCCGATGCATTGCCGATGTATTGCGGATGCATCGATGATGCGGCCCGATCTTCTGACCCCATCTATTCGGACCCCATCTGGGAGGCATCTACTTTGCAGGCCACGACTGTGCCAGATCCAGCCGGGGAAACCGAAGAAGAGTAGAGGATGGTTTGAGCCATGGCTGCAGCCCTCTCGGGTGCGCCGGTGTCCTGGTTCATCAGCTGCCCCGTCTACGGGGGCCCTGAGACGAACCAGGATCGAGATCTTCGGGGAGGGGCTTGAGGTGTCTCCCGTAGCGCTCGGCGCCTGAAGGCCGTCTCTGGGCCTCCTCCGGACCGGCAGAAGGCCCCTCCAGACGAAGAGATGGTCTGGGAGCGGTCCTGGGTCGGGTTTCGAGCAGATCTCATGGAAGTGCAGACGACCCGCATGATAAGGATGGGCAACCTTCCCAAGGGTACCCCTGCAGCCTTGCCCTTTCTGCCCATCCTTGGCCACTCTCGTTGGCCGCGCCCCGCTCGAAGAGCTTCGTCCAAGGCCCTTGCATCCCCATCGCGCAACGTTCTGATACGGGCCAGCTGTAACATGTCCATATGCATGTCCTCGCGGCCTTGACACGGAGGAGGCGAGGTCCCAGGAACCTTCCTAGATCCCATGCGCACGTTTCGCACGGGGCATTCGCGCAGAGCCGCCCAGCATTCAATTTCGAGACGTAAAAGACGCCATGAAACATAATCTTTGGGCGCTCCGCGCGGATTTCTTGGATCCGCGCTGGGCCCCCCCAGCGGCATCTCCCAGCAGCGCCTCTGGCGCCGCCCCCAGCGCCGCCCCCAGCGCGCTCCGCGCGCTAGGGAGGGGGGTCCAGCGCAGATCCAAGCGATCCGCGCAGAGCGCCAAAAATCTATGGTTTTGGTGTTCTTTCTTCTTCTACCATTGGGCCGCGGCCGAGAAGTCCAGGCTGCCTGGCCGTGGATGTGAATGTATCCGTGCGGTCCCCATCGCTGGAATGCGTGGGGAGGCAAGCCCTTCACAAGCCTCAGACATCCAGCGGATCGAGCAGATCGTGGCAGCAGTTGCTCTGTTGCCTCTGGGGCCTCCCTGACGGCCGGGCTCGCCCCCCTGGACCGCCAACAAAAAGCCTGGGACAAAAGCGGGCTGGGCCCCCATGGGAGCATTGAAGGCGCCGCCCAGACCCCCGGCGTCACGAAAGAACCACTCAGGGGTCGGAGGCGACTTCTCGCCCCTAGCCCCTAAGCTCTCAAAGAAACACCTGTCGTTTAGGAAAGACGGGAAGCTCAGGGATGCACCCACAGGGGGGGCTATCCGGACGCAGCCCGAGGATGGACGCCGCCACCATCGTATGATCTCTAGTTGGTCCGCAAATGTTCTGCCCTGTCGACAGTCCCACACTCAGTGGGGCATTGGGGTCGCCATGCATCTTGCTAAGAGGAGAGAGACAGGCAGATGGCGATGCCGCGATGCCAGTCTCTCTCTCTCTCTCTATATATATATATATCTCTCTCGCTCTCTTTCGCCCTTCTTCGAATAGGGGATCGACAACAAACTAGACTCACCCAAAATTGATGTGCTCGTCGAGTCCACGGAAGATGCGTTGGACGTTCGTAGACCCACGAACGCGATACGCATTTGCTTCTAGATTCGAC
This sequence comes from Prorocentrum cordatum, assembly GCA_963575745.1. NCBI lineage: Eukaryota > Dinophyceae > Prorocentrales > Prorocentraceae > Prorocentrum > Prorocentrum cordatum. Next base: position 89,595 of record CAUYUJ010015726.1, read on the forward strand.
GTGAGAGTCAATTTCGGGGTAAATCAATTCTGTAGTGATCCACATGCTCGACTTCTGGGCAACCTGGCGAGGGCCCCTTCGCCGCGGCCGGATGCTCCCCTCGAGGTCCTCGTCAGAACGCGCCCTGGAAGAGGCCCAGGCAATACAGTAGAGGGAAGCAGTTAATGGACATTCCCCCTTTCGCCCAAATTCAAAGTTGGCACGCGCGGAGGGGACTGCGGTAGAAGCGCAGCTCGTCAGACCTACGGCCGACTTTGAACATCGGGGGGCGGGGAAGCCGTTGACCGATCAACGTGGCATGAGTGCTCGCTGTTTTTGCTGGTGGCCTGCAGCGGCACAGAATCAGAAGGATCCGTTTCATCCCTGCATGTTCGACCCATTCTTGGCCACTGCGGTGAGGGCATGTTTTGCCGACACATCTGTAAAGGAACAATAATTCGATCATGCCGCAACCGCAGCTGCGCAGCGCCTCGAAAAAGGAAGAAGAGGAGAAGAAGAAATAACGCGTCGGTGAGTGCCTGTAGACGCCGGACCAGGGACGAGAAGTGCTCGACCAATGCCACCGCGCGCTCCACGTCCTGCGCCGTCGGCCCCTCATCGACCATCTCCTTGACCTGCGCCTCCTCGGACGCCTTCCCTGACGGCCCAACGTTGACCTCGAGTTCCACATCCTGTCACGCCTGCGCCGCCCGACGGGCCTGTCGAGCCATGGCCCTGGTCTCCAACAGGTCGGCGCCCAAGCCATCTGCCAACACTCGCAGCTCGCTGAGCTCGCTGAGGCGCTGGGACTCCTCAGCGAGCAGAGCCTCGTACTTGTCCTTGGGGTACACGACGTCCCATGTCTGCGTGCCCTGGTGCGCGAACGAATCCCCAATGCAGCAGCAGTGCGGCTCAACGCCAGACAATACCTTCCGGGGCCACTCAGCATCACCAGCAGCATGAAGAAGACTGGCACCAACATCACCACGAACGTTTTCATCCCTGTCACTGCCAGAGACGGCATCGACGGCTCCATCAGGAACATCCTCGGCCTCCGTGCCCGAGAAGATGCCAAAGTCCTGCGGCGTGCTCGGCGTGGGCCCCGCCGCAACCGAGGCCTTCGCGTCTAGCTCCGACCGCGTGCTGCACTCCAGGAGGCTCGAACCCGTTGAACAACCTGCGAGCGACTTAGTCTCCTCGGCAGCACCCTCCACGACCCCGTCCGCATGCTCGCTGAAAGCCATGCGGATGTCGTCGCGCAGCCCGGCGTCCCTGTGCGCCACCCCGTTGCGCACCTTGGACTGCTTGCCGAGGCGCCGCGCCAGATCCTGGCGCCCACTGGCCCCTAGCAACGCTTTGGCATGCGAGATCACCTTGACCCCCATGTCCAAGAGCACCTCCTGCATGCCGTCCAGCGCCTCCACCGCGTGCTGCGCGCCGCCGCCAGGCACGCAGGGCTGCGGAGCCGAGGCAGCACCGCGCGCAGCAGCCGCCACGGTCGCCTGCAGGACCTTTGGCGAGCACCCAGCAGCCATGCCGCCGCACACTGCGCCCGCCTGCGCCGCTGGCGGCAGGGCGTGAATACGAGAGAGGCCCGAATCCGCCTCCATTGCGAGCGCGCCCCGCGCGCCCGACCGCTGCCTGCTCAACACCGAATGGCTTGAGCCAAAATGGCTACGGACGGTGAGGGCATTGGGTAAGGAAACCTTCGATAAGGAATCCAGGGTCTGGAAGCCATCAATGGAAAGCCACTCGTGGGTTGGCCATGGATCTCACCGCCGCTCTCATCAGATAAGAAACCCTCCAGGGTCTGGAGCCTCCTGGGCACGTTCCTTAACGAACGCCCCCACCGTACCGCTTCCCATCTTCATGATCGCCCCAGAGAGGCATCAGAGCTCGGGCGCACAAGGCCCTCGCACCCTCCATTGCCGCGCATCCCCGTGGTGCCTATACGATCCTGTCGCGTTGCACCAGTGTTTTTTGCTGGCTCCCAGGTGCAAGATTTTAGGATCGGGGGCAACGATAGGGGGGAACCCCTATGCCAGTCCCCCCCCTATCGTTGCCCCTCATAGGAAGGCGGGCATTTCCTGTGAGTTCTGGCCTCTTGCTGGCTCGGCCCGTCTCGGGCGCCACGGGCAAAGGAAAGGACTCTCCCAGGCGAAGGGCCTACCCGTGCCGAGCGGTCCCGCAGCCGCGCACCGAGAGAAGCACGGCGCTGGAGGGCTAGAAAGGCGAGGCCGAGCAGACGCAGCGGCGTGCCTCTCCGAGGGCCCTCGCCGCCACGGCCGGATTCCCTTCGAGATCCTGGTCAGAGCGCGCTCGCGGACAGGCCCAGTGACCGGCGGGCACCCCCTTCTCCAATCCCCTCCCCCTTTTCCCACTCCCCCTCCCAAGACATCCGATAATCTGAATTTTTTATTGCGGGGTCCTTGAAAGTCCCGGTCCTCCCCTCTGCTTTTCAACATGAACCGTGTTTTGAACGGTTTTGGGCTTGGCAAGGCCCCTCGAAGCCGACAACAGCGAAAAAACTTGATGTTGTCAAGGTCTCCCCTTCCCCACGGCGAGAGCATATAGCAGGGAACGCGGCATTGGCACAGCGGGCTTGCGCCAGCTGCTTCTGCTCTGGGCCGGTACCGCTGCCCCCTGTTTCTTTTGCCTCTTGTTTACCAAAAGTGTCTCTGGCCCAAGTCGGGGCGGACGAAGGGGGAGGAGGAGGAGGAGGAGGAGGAGGAGGAGGAGGAGGAGGAGGAGGAGGAGGAGGAGGGGAGGAGGAGGAGGAGGAGGAGGAGGGAGGAGGAGGAGGAGGAGGAGGAGGAGGAGGAGGAGGAGGAGGAGGAGGAGGCGGGGAGGGGGAGGAGGAGGAGGAGTAGGGGGAGAAGGGGGAGAAGGGGGATGACCAGGGGCCGCGCATTGAAAAAATCACGACATCGGATCTCTGGGGATCCGCGCTGGGCCCCCCTGGCGGCGTCTCCGGCGCCGCCCCTGGCGCGCTCCGCGCGCCAGGAAGGGGATGCCAGCGCAGATCCAAGAAACAGCAAGAAACCCGCGCGGAGCCCCAAAAGTTTACGTACATGACATCTCCTCTTGCTTCACGACCCTTGCCGCCTTGAGCTAGGTTGAGATCACGGCACCGCGCACGCAGGGAGGGCGCCAGAAAGAGAGGCAGCTGCCACCTCCCCGAAGCGCCGCCGCTGGGCGCGTCCCTCGATACATTGGCGCGCGCCCCTGGCGCCCGGAGGCGCCAGAGAAATCAGCAACGTTGACTGCTTTGCCCGTGGGAGGGGGCCTGGAGGGTACCGTTCTTCTCGTGGGAGGGGGCCTGGAGGGTACCGATGGGTCCCACCGGGTACCCGTGGGGCCTGCGCTGGGTGCGCTCCGCCTTGACGCAGCGACCCCAGTTGCCGGCGTTCAAGGTTGAACGCCGTCAGTGGCCCAGAATCGACTGACATATTGAACGACCCGCGCTATCGGAGAGCCACGGTCGTTCAGCAAGATCAGCGTGGAAGCCGCCCGCGTGGCCGAGACCAACGCCGACGGCATCGCAACAGGAACCTGCCTTAATGGAGGGGGTCCCTGGGGTCCTCGCGGCCACCTAGCAGGGCTCGTTTCGATTCCTCCTATTCGATTCGATTCGACCTCGGATTCCGATGTGGCTTCCGATTTCTCAACGGAGGCCTGCTATCCTGCCGATTTCCGCCGATTCGACTTCTCCCGACTGGGCTGCCGATACCCGCCGATCCGATTCGACTTACCCATTCGACTTGCCCATTCGATTATGGGTTCCCCTGCCCAGAAGCAGCGATCAGCGGCGCCCCCCCCCCTCAGGTGCCCCAGACGTTGCCGCCGTCGCGGTCACTTGCCAGCGCTGCAGCCGTGGCCTCAGGAAAGCCCCTGGGCCCCACGGGTGCGGGGCCGGGTGTGGCCACCGACGGAATTGGCCTGTCGAGCGGTCGGAGTCAGCTGACGGCGCGCTCAGGCCCAGACCGCCAGATGCGGAGGTTTATGAAACGCCGGCCGTGTCGATGTTCGGGGGCCACACGGATCTCTGGGTAAGAAGCCCGCCTGCCTTCTCAAAAGCCCCTTTCTAAGAAGCCCTGTGGTGCCTTCTCCCAGAAGGCCCCCCCGCCCCCCGCCCCAACCCCGCTGTGCGCATCGGCAGAATTAATTGCCCAGCTTGTCGATCAATCGGGGTCGGTGCCGGTCGACAGCGCCATCAGTGGGCAGGGTGCTCCGCGCCTCTGGAATGGATCGGGCGGGCCAGATTCCGGTCAGGAGCGGTTGCTCCGTGTGTCGCGCCGCTGGTTCTGGGCCACCACGCTTCGGCGCGTCACGCCAAGTGCGCCCTGGCCCCCGAGCACCAACGTTCCGATCTTGTCCCGGCCTCCCGTCCATCGAAGCGGAGCGATGCGCCATCAGCTCGCGCGGCAGAGCGTGTCGCAGGGGCCGCCGCCGCCCGCAGCCGCGACACGCGAGGCAGCAGTTTCCAACCGTAGGATCTGGATCTCAGACAGCCAGCGGCCTTCGGCCCATCCCGCCACCGTGCCTGGGCGGTGGGGATGAAGCCTGCTGGATGTCCGTTTTGGATCTCGTGGGAGGCCTCTTGGAGGCAGTTTTGAAGCCTCTTGGGGGCCGTTTGGGGGCCTCTTGCGGCCTCTTCGGGACCTCTCTTCGGGGCCTCTTGGGGGCCTCTTGGGGCCTCCCCTGGGCGCCTCTGGGAGCCTCCTGGGGGCCCCTTCAAGCGGAAGGCTCGGATTTTCGGTTCGTGTTCCCTCTCTAGGGCCCCTTTGGGGGCCGTCTTGGGGCCATCTTGGGCCGTCTTGGGCGCCTCTTGGGCCGTGTTGGGCGCCTCTTGGGCTGTTTTTGAGCCCTCTTGGGCCGTTTTGGGGCGATCTGGGGGGCCTCGTGGGGTGTCTTGGAGCATCGGGAAGCCGACAAGGCGAGAATTCGAAACGCCTTCGAAAACAATGCAAACTCAATGATCTTGGCTTCTTGGAGCCTTCTTGGGAGGGAGGCGTTTTCGAGGCCTCTTGGGGCGCATTGGGGGCCTCCTGGGCCGTCTTGGGGCCATCTTACGCGTCTCGGGTTGTTCTTTCGGCGACTCGGGGCCCTCTTAGACCGTCTTCGGGGGCCTCTTTAGGCTTTTTTGGACCGTCTTGGGGCACTCTTGGGCACTAACGCTTCGCGAATCCCCACCAGCCCATCCAGGAGCGATGCCTAGAGGAGCTACCCTGATCGGGAGAGCGTGGCATCCTCGCGATACTTCGGGGAGCCTCAGTGGGCCAGAGGCCCCTTGGATACCTCCTTGGCTTTCTTGGGGTGTCTCTTTGAGGCCTCTTGGAGCGTCGTGGGGGCCTCTTGCCGGCTTTGGGGGAGCTTCTTGGAGAGTGTTGGGTGCCGTTGGGGGGCCTTTTGGAAGCATCATGGGGGGCACTTCGGAGCCACGGGGCATCGTGGGAGCCTCGTGGGTCCGTCTGAGGGCCATCTTTGGGGATTGTCGGACAGGCTTGGTGCCAAAGAAGAGGGCGGCTTGGACTAGTATGGCCCCCCAGAAGGCCAACATTGGCCTAAGGAGAATCAGTACGTGTGTTGCCTTTTCCCTGAGGCCACCTTTGACCGCTCGCGACCCCCTCCCTCCAGACCCGGGGGGAGTGGGGGAGGCGAAAGAGTAAACCCCTCCCCGAAGGGGAAGAAGGGGGAAGGATAGAAGAGGCAACGCGACAAACCACCTCAACTCAGAGGGCTGGTGGGACTCGCCGGCTCGACTCTTTCGAAACATGACCCTTCCAGACCTCGTGACGGGGGGGCGGTGTGTTCATCGCGAGCAATTATTTGTCGGCCAGGGGCCCGAGACCAGCCTTCGGGCGCCCGCGACGGCGAAAGGACGGCCAGCTCGACTTCTTGTCGAGCCGCGGCATGACGTCTGTCAGGGCCAGGATCATGGGACGGGGGGTCGAGGTTGCGCCAGTGCAGTCCTTGAGATATGGGCGCCATCGAGCTCGGATTGACAAAATGAAGCGTCGTCAGGATCGATTTTGGCGCGCGAGGAGCGCGGGGCCTCTGCTGGGGAAGTTCGTTCAGCAAGCGGTGCTGGCAGCCCTTCCGCATGGAGTTGGCGTTCGTGGAGCTCCCCCCACCTCTGCCACTTGCCGCGCGCAGAGCTACGAAGAGCGCACGACGCGAACCAGGCAAGAACGGCTCGATTTGGATTGTTACATGTCTGCAAGGCGGCGGGACTTGAGACCCGCGACTTCCAGCGTGGGCGGATCTCATGCTTCAACAGGCCCTGGGTGCGACGCTCCATGAGGCCCCGCAGAAAGCACGGGTCAAACAAATCCGAGCTGCCTACCGCCATAAGACGCCTCGGGGGAAAGCCCCAGGCCCTCGCGGGGCCACGCAGCTGACTGTCCACGAGCTCGGGCGGGCCATTCGATCAGCGCCCGAATGGCGAACGGACCGTGGGGGCAGGCTTGGCCTGCGCGTGCGCGCCCCTTTGTCCGCGCGTGATTTGGCTCCAGAAGCAGGTGAGCGGCGCCTTTGGCACGATCGAGCTAAACGACCTGACAGGGACCATGGCGCAGTCATGGACACTGAGGATCCGACGAGCAGTTGGCTTGCTCCTGTGCTGGGCACATTGGGCAAGACACGCGATGCGGAGGGCGACGATATGCCTCGCGTTTCAACGAAGCAGCCGGCGGTGACGTCACGAGAAGTTGTGGCGGGAGGTACGCGGCCTCCAGCATGGCGGGCAACGTCAGGCGTTTACAACTCGACTTCATGTCCGAGCTGCCCCGGACGACGCGCTGACCTTTTCCATGTTCCGCGGGCATGTGAAGCCAACGAAGATGGACGCTCACATGTATTCAGCAGCGCCGAAACGATTCTTCCAGCAGTCGCTCCGACGCCGTGGTTTCGGGCCAGCGGTTTGCCCTCCCTGTCCACGCTGCCGGGGGCGCCCGCCCGTGGCGACGTCTCATGTTTGGGAGGTCCTGTACCGCGGCGCCTCGGCTGCGTCGGGCGGCGCGCTCTCGGGCAGGGCCCGCCGCAAATTCCATCACGGCCTGGGGCCACAAGGGCTGTATGGGTTTGTGTGTTTGTACAGACTGCGCCCAACAGTATGGAATTGGTTGTCCTTGGTCCGTTGCCTGGCCGCGCTCAGACATCACCTCGAGCTGATCTGCGCGCCGTGGTTCGGATGCTGTGCGTGGCGCTGCTGCCGGCCAAGGCTCACGAGGACTATCTTTAAGTCGGGCGTGTCCCTCTACAGGAGGAATATTCAAAAATAGTTTTAAAGTAGTATGGGGACGATGTTTTGATATTTCTTGTCTATTTTTGAGCACTTGTTGAGTCTTCTTAATTTTTCGTCCAAAATCCACCTGTAGGGGGACATGGCCGACCTAAGACTATCTGAATCTCCCGCAAGGCTTTCGACGAGGGCCCGACTGTCGTCGTCATCCGAGGCGGCCAGTGTCTAATCTGTGGCGTGAGCTCCGGGAGAAGGGTCGCAGACTCGGGTGGCCTCTCTGACTTGCTTCAGCTCGTTCATGTTTCAGGTCACCCTTCTCCTCCTCCTCCTCCTCCTCCTCCTCCTCCTCCTCCTCCTCCTCCTCTTCCTCTTCCTCTTCCCCCTCCTCCCTCCTCCCTCCTCCCTCCTCCTCCTGATGTCGCGGCCTGCCAGGGTCGAAACTCGGGCGGCCTCTCTGACTTGCTTCAATTCGGGCCTGCGCCTCTACAGGGGGGAATATCCCCAGATAGTCAAACAAAAATCAAGGGACGATTTTTGGACTACTTCTGGCTATCGTTGAGGATTGTTTGACTATTTTTTATTTTTCGCCAAAAATCCGCTTGTAGGGGGACATGCCCGACCTAAGACTTGCTTCAGCTTGTTCATGTTTCAGGCCACCAGGAAGGTCCTGGAATCGAGGCCAAGGGCATCGCTGGGCCGATGTCGCGGCCTGCCAGGGCCGAGATGTGCATTCGGTTTCTAGCGAGCTGCCGCGGCCGCCAAGCGCATGTTTGTGGCGGCCCGCGAAGACTTGATTTGGATGGCTCAGGCCCAAGCTGTGTTTTTAGGCGGGGCGGTCGTCCCAGGCGAAGCCAGGCTTCAGGGGCGGAGGCAGGCTAGGGCTCGTGCCAAGGCGCCTCGTGACGAGAATCTGTTCCACACCCTTCTCCCGCACGGTAAAGGGTGGAAGTGCCGTTCTTTTGCCAAATATGTCGACACCGTGACGCAGCGCAAGATACTCGCGTCTCGCTGTGCCCTGCGGGAGCTCTTTTGCGCAATCGGGCCATTCTCCTGCGGGTTCGTCCTCCTAGGGAGTCGGAGTCTCGGTCGAGTGATTCGCGAAGGAGCCCTTGTGGGTCAATACTCCTATCGGGCCCCTTGTTGCTAAAGCGGAACCTTTCTCGCGCGCCAGCTTGCCTGTCTGCCGAGATGTCGGTGCGAGGTGCACCCGGGAGCCGTCTCAGGCGGGAGGTGGGCAGCTTGCGGGGGAGGGGGTGCGCACTACGGAATCGGTGAGCAGGAAGCGCCCTCCACATACCCGCGCAGGATGCTGAGGAATGCGCGAGCATGTTTGATTGTCAAGGGCAGCCCAGCTGCCAGATCCACCCTCTCGGGGCCCGGTGCGTCTGAGGCAAATCCTCCCCGGTAATTTGGAAGGTCAGGGTTCGCTTGCAGGCCAACCTGTCCGAGGACCCCCCCCTCCCCTCGCAGGGTCAGGGCGCGTGCACGTTTCTCCGCCCGAAGTGGGGGGCCCGCGCGCGGTGCGTCTCGCACCGCTCGGCCACGGCGCCCTGCGGAAGGCCGCATCGCTCTTCGAGGCGCGGCCCCCGCTCGTCTCTTCCTCTTCCTCGGGATCCTAATTTTCTCCCCCTCCTCCTCCTCCTCCTCCTCCTCCTCCTCCTCCTCCTCCTCCTCCTCCAGCGTCCATTTCGATCCGCTCGGTCTGAGTCGGCACCGATTCTGGTCGGCCCCACTCGACGCACGCTCGGAGCCGATCTGGCTTCCCGACTCGAGGCTAACTGATCATGCCCAACTTGCGGTCGAGCGTATGGCTAAGGAACCTCATGCCCAGAAGCTGGGCCATCGTTTCTTGGCAATTTTGCCAGGGAGGTGGCCCAGTTTCTTGAGCACGTTCGCCCCTGCGGCGTTGACCAAAAAAGCTGGCCCAGGCTCGCCTCAAGAGGAGTTCTATCATCGAGGGACACAGCGCAAGCCGAATGTGATATCCCTCCCAGTGCGGCACGAGGCCATTAGTTGTTCGTTTCGCCCATTGTCGTGCTAATATGTCTGTTGTGTGTGAGTGTGTGTGTGTGACTGTGTGGGTGGGTGAGTGGGTGGGTGGGTGGGGGGGGGGCATTTCGACTGGCAAGAATTCCTCCGTGCGCGAGGGGCGCGACCCCCCGCCTCCACATAGCAAACGCGTTCTGTCGCACACCCATAAGTTTCTGATTGGCCGTCAGCCAGCGGACCAGCAAAGGCAGAAGGGTCTGGAGTTTTCGGACCGTGAGCTGCACTGGCTGCAGCTCTGAACTCGTTTGCGGATTTTCCCATCGAGATTATTGCGTGCTCTCTGCTGTGCTCGTACGCCGTCCATGCTGTGATCCCTTGTGGTGGGCACATCGGGTCGGCGTGTTGTGAGCACTGGCTCGGACCTATACTGGCCACAGCCGTCTTGTGTGGCCGATGGCGTGACGCGCCACGGACTCCTTCAGGCTGCGCAACCCCGCCCTAGAGATCCGATGTCGTGATGTTTTCAATACGGGGTCCCCGGAAGTCTCGACCCATTCCCCAAGACCCGTTTTTCATCCTGAGTCGTTTTTTGACATTCCCAGGGCCCGGCGAGGGCCCCCAGAGGCCGAAAGTTGCGAACAACCTCCGCCTTGATCTGTTCAATGCGTTGGATCTCTGGGTCCCCCCAAACACCCGCAGAGGCCGCATCCCAGGAGCGGCCCAGGCCGGCACAGGGCTGGCCCAGGCCGCCAGTCGGCGCGCCCGGCAGCAGGCCCGGCAGACGCGGCTCGGCCCAGCGGAGGGCCCGGCAGCAGGCGCGCCTGGCCCGGCAGCGGCCCGGCCCGGGCAGGCAGAGGGCGCGCCGCTCCCGAGGTCGCGGCGATCGAGGCGGCCATCGCCGACCTGGAGGCGCGGCGCGGGGGGCCTGGCGGCCCTGGCTGCGGCTGGCGGGCGGCGCTGCTCGTCGCCTTTCCTGTGCCGCCGTCGTCGCCGTCCTCGTCGTCGTCACGCGTCCTCGTCCTCATCCTCATCCTCGTCGTCGTCCTCGTCGTCGTCGTCGTCGTCATGCGTCCTCGTCGTTGACCTCGTCGTCGTCCTCGTCCTCGTCCTCGTCGTCGTCGTCGTCGTCGTCGTCGTCGTCGTCGTCGTCGTCGTCGTCGTCATCCGCCGCCGCCGCCGGCCGTCCTTCGTCGTCCGTCGCCAGTGGCCGTCACACGCCCCTGGTTCTGCCGAGGCGACGCGGGCGAGGAACCGGGCGGGGCCGCCCGTGGGGGGGTGTCGGTCCCATCGGGCGGCTCCTCGTGCCACGCGCTGGAGGGGGCCACCGAAGGGCGGGGTCGCGTCCCTGTTGCCTCGGGGCGTCGGAGGAGGACAAGGCACCGATATTGCTACCCTCGCCTCGTTTTCGCCCTCCTTTGGGGCCTCCTGGGAGGCCCTCGTCGGCACGGTTGGATTCGCTTCGAACTTCTGGTCAGAGTCAGAACTCTCGCTGGGAGGGGTCTGGGGAGTAGCGGTATCGGTACTTTTCGGTTGCCCCAGAAGGGCGGGGTCGCATTCTTGTTGTTTCAGAGGCGTGTGTGTACGGGCACTTTCGGACGGGCACCTTCGGACTTTTGCCCATCGTTGTCCTCCTCCTCCTCCTCCTCCTCCTCCTCCGACCCGTCCTCTTCTCCTCCTGATCCTGCTCCTCCTCCTCCTCCTCCTCCTCCTCCTCCTCCTCCTCCTCCTCCCTCTCCTCCCGACCTGGTGCTCCACCGTGTCGGAGGCGAGCTGGGGGTGACCAAGGAGGTAGCCGGTAGCCGACGCCGCCTTCAAGCTGAAGACGCTGTTGCAGGAGGTCGACTTCAACGTCGCGCTCAAGGAGTTCGGAGCGCTCGCCAAACACCCTGCTGCGAGGCACGAGCTCAAGGGTCGACTTCGGCGGCAGCTCGGCGTCCAGTCGGCCAAGGGCGAGAGGAACCTCTTCGTCGATTTCTTGTGCGGCAAGCGGATAGTGCGCAAGGTCAGGCAGGGCAAGTTGGTGCAAGCTGGTCTCCGCATTCGACGTGTCGCCAACCTGAATACGGGCGCTGGGCGGAGTCAAGCCGTGCGCAAGGTGGCGGCATCTGGCCTGGAGGCGAGTGTCTCGTACGGGTCTGCTGTCACGAGTTGCGCCACGATGGAGCTCGACAAGCTCAAGTTGGTGGTCTTCGCAGCAGTGGCCCCCAGCGTGGCAGGCAGATCGAGAAAGCTCACGCCCATGATCACTCCGCTCCTGGACCCCATGTGCCGTGCCACCGCCCTGCCCATCGTGGCCACGCTGCAGGCGGTGCAGGAGCAGTGGATCCCCCAGGACGTCATCAAGTTTGGGATGACGCAGTGCCTTGCTTCAGGCTGGTGGGCTGGTGCCAGGTGCGTGGGCCTTTCTCGGAGGGTGCTCCCGTCACTCGAGGGGGTCGGCTGGGTCACCGTGGGCGGCAGGACTTGGAGGACGCACGAGGGTGTCGACATCGGGGTCTTAAACGTGGCGCCGTGGATACTGAAGCGGCTGCTGTGGCGTGCCGTCGAGGCCTGGCAGCGGGCTCACGTCAGCAAGCGACTTGAGCTCGAACAAATTGCCAACGGTGGCGTGCTCGATCCGCTGGTGAGGATGGTTCGGACTGTCAGAACCTGTTGGTCAGCGGTCGGCGTCGCCAAGTGATGCTGAGCTCGGAATGCCAGCACCCGCTGGGCAGCGGCCCTCGTCGCAAGCAGCGGAAGCTGGCTCACGGTGCGACTCACGCCCAAGGAGATGGGCTACCTGGCCTCCGTCATCGTCGACGGCCAGTGGTCGCAGAGCCGCAAGCACGAGTGCGGCACGGCATTCTCGGCGAGAAGTGTCTTCTCTGCGGCGAGGCGGGCGCGCTCTTCCACGGGCACTGCCGCCGCAGCGGGTGCCCCGACGAGCTCCATCTGCCGAGCAAGATGCGCGACCTGCTGATGAGCGCCGACCTGCCTGAGGTGAAGGTGCTCCTCGAGAGGGCGCTGTGGCCGTCGCCTGTGTGCCTGATGATGCTGGATGGGCCGGCATTGAGACTGCATGCCGTCGGGGGAGTTGTTCCTGGACGCTTCAGCGTGCAAGGGCGACGTCGGGAGGCATGCGAGCGTCGGCGAGGCGGTCGTTGCCCTGCTGCACATCGCTGAGAAGTTCAAGACGGGCGTCTTGGGCGTGCTGTTCGAGGCCCTTGTGGCCATCAGCGGCAGGGAGCTCTCGGCGATGTTGGCGGTGCTGCGGTTCGCGGTGCCGCCCGTCACCGCGATCGTGGACAACCATTTCGCGCCCCTGGGCCTCAGGGAGCAGGGGCGCGCCAAGACCACGAGCTTTGGCCACGCGTAGTCGCACTTGTGGCGGGAGGCGTGGCGGTTCCTGGACGAGTTCGGCGGCTTGCTCAAGGACGGCCTCACGGTGCAGAAGGTGCCTGCGCACGGGTCTCGGAGGTCGGTGGTCGACGGTGGCCGCATCACGTACCGCGATTGGTACGGCAACCAGTTCGCCGACAAGGCGGCGAAGGATGCTTCTGCCCATGGCCTTCTGCCGCCAAGTGCGCGCCGCAAGCTGGTCATGGCCAACAAGACCGTGGAGGGCATGGGAATGTGGGTCTCGGCGGTGGGCGCGGCGCCCGGCGGCAGTGACGCCACGCGCCGCACCGCCAAGCCGAACAAGCCTGCGCAGCGGGCTGCGGCTGCTGCCGCCGCTGCTGCGCCCCGCGTGCTCTGCGAATTCCGTGGCCCAGAGGGGGAGCGGTTGTGTGCTCGCCGTCGCTGGGCGGAGCGCTTGGGCGAATGCTCGAGCACCATCGCGCAGGCCGCCCTTGAGTAGAGCCGCGGGTTGAAGGAGAGCGGCGCCAAGTGCCATCGGCTGGTGAAGATCAAGCCGCTGGCCGACAGCACCCTGGTCCGCGTGCTGCCCACGAAGGCGTGCCTGGTCTGCGGCGCGACTGGGGCCGCGAGGAGCGACAGCTTCAAGCACGAGTGCGGCGAGCCCTCCTCGAAGGGCCAGTGCGTCCTCTCGCGGCTCGGCAAGTCTCTCGTCCCGTCCGTGCCGCAGAAGATCGTAGTGGAGCTGCTGGAGCTTGGCTAGCAGCGGCGGTCTGCCGCTGAGCTGGCCAGACGCGCGGCCGCGGTCGTGCGCGCGGCGAGATACGGTACCGCCCCTTCTGATGCGCGCGCATCCTCACTCTTCCTCCTCTTCCTCCTTTTCTTCCTGTTGTCAGCCAGTGTGGTGGCGAGGGCGGCCGCGACGACGACGGCGACGGCGAGACCGGCGGCGGCGAGGGCGCCGGCGGTGACGACGGCGCCGACGGCGCCGACGACGACGACGACGACTACGACGACGATGACGACGACGACGACGACGACGACGACGACGACGACGACGACGACGACGACGACGACGACGACGACGACGACGACGGCGGCGGCGGCGGCGGCGGCGGCGGCGGCGACGACGACGACGACGACGTTGATGACGATGGCGCTGCCAACGGCGGCGGCGACGTCGGCGGCGACGACGACGGCGACGACGTTGATGACGATGGCGCTGCCAACGGCGGCGGCGACGTCGGCGGTGGCGAAAACGACGACGACGTTGATGACGACGGCGCTGCCAGAGGCTGCGGCGGCGCAGGCTGCGGCGGCTGCGGCGGCGACAGGGCCCGGCGAAGCCGAAGCCGCCAGCGGAGTCCCCCGCGGTCGCGGCGGTGACCGCGGCGGTCGAGGGCCGCAGCCGCGCTGCGCTGCCGGCGCTCCGGCAGGACACCGCCGCCGCCACCGTCGCCGCCGCTGCCGCCCGTGCTGCGTCCTCCAGCGCGGGCGAGGGCGGCGTCACCCAGGCCATGGGGGGAGCGCGGGGTGCCTGTCTCGGCGAGGGCCTCTCCTGGGTCCTTCTCCCGCTCACGATGGAGCCGTAACTGGGAGTGCTGTTCGCCCTCCTCCCCTGAGTTGTCCGGGAGATCTCCCGCCCACTCCGCGTGCTGTTTTCATACGTAAGGTCAAGAAAACCGCCCTAACCCCTGGAATGGCCCAGTCCGCAACCATCCGGGAAAATTTTTTAATACCCTCCCGGTTTGCATCTCAGGGGCCCAGAGAGGCCAAGGGGGCCCCCAAGATGGGACAAGAGGGCTCCAGAAAACCCCGAAGAGGCCTCCAAGAAAGCCCAAGAGCGCTCCAAGACGCCCAAGATGGCCCCAAGACGGCCCGAGAGGCGCCAAAGAAGCCCCAAGAGCGCTCCAAGAGGACCCCCAAGAGGGCCCAAATAGGCAACAATCAGTGATTGCCCTTGTGCTTTTCCATGTTTTTCGCCCGACGCTCCAAGATGGCCCCAGAGGCCCCCCAAACTGCCCCAAGAGGGCCCCAAGAGGGCCCCAAGACGGTCCAAGAGGGCCCCCAAACGGCCCAAGAGGCGCCCAAGATCGCCCAAGAGGGCCCCACAATGGCCACAAGGGGGGCCTAAGACGGGGAACCGACAATTCGAGCCTTCCGCCCTAAGAGGCCCTCTGGAGGCCCCAAGAGGCCCCCAAGGGAGCCCAAGAGGCCCCCAAACGGGCCGCCCCCTCAGGGGGCCCAGATGAGCGACGGAGGAAAACGGGGTCGACTGCGCAGATACTCGTGCGTAAGCTGCCCGCGTAAGGTCGCTATGCCATCTCGCCTTCAGACTCGTCAGTTTTCGTTGCCCAGGTGGCGAGTCAGAGCAAGTTGGTTGTTTGGAGTTTGCCCGAGCCGTCAGCTGTCGGTTTTGGTGGCGCGTTCCAGGGGTGGGGATGGGCGCGGGGACGGCGGCCTCCTGAGAAGGTGGGGGCCTTCGCAGAAGGCCTTGGAGGCCTTTGCTGTCGGGACCTTGTGCGTAGCGTGTCGCGGCGGCGGCCCTGGCGACACAGTAGGTCATGCGAGCGGATAGCGTGTCGTTCCGCGCCGCGGGGCGGGAGGCTCGGAAAAACTCGGGACGTAGACACTTGGCACGCTATCAGAAAAATTCCAGGCCGCAGTCAGGGGCGGCCTGACCGACCCCAAGCAGATCGGCTTCTTCAAGACGACCCGCTTGCCTTGCTTCAAGAACGTGGGCACGGGCGGCCCGAGAGGATCCTCGTGGGCGAGGGGATCGTCACAGAAAGGGCTCGTCACGGAAGGGGTCGGCTGGGCCTCGCCCGAATGACAAGACCCCTGCCTACTCAGAAAGCAGCCGCCACGGCGCCACCCCCGAGGACGAGCTGCCGGTCCTTTGAGCTGCCCGCCCCCCTCCGCGGAGGAGCCGGCGAGCCCTGTCAGGGCCGGCAGCGGCGTGCGCAGCCTGACGCGGGAGGCTCGGGGAGCGCCGCGCGGCAGCCGCGGCGGATCCGCCGTCGTCGTCGCAGCGAGACAGGAGGGGGGGAGGAGGGAGGGGAGGAGGGAGGGAGGCCACGCTCGCCCGGCCCCGCCCCCACTTGCCCCGCAGGGGGGCCGGGGCGGCGGCCAGCGTGGCCTGCACAGGCCCATCGGGCCCGCGATGGTGCACCACAACAGCCACAGCATATGAGCCGCTGTCGTCGTCCGCTGCTCGGGGCCACGTCTGCAACGGCAGCCAATTCACGCAGCCCCGCGTGGCACAGGCGACTATGTCGATAGCGAGATATGTCAAGCACGCCACCGTGCACAGCAACCACCACTACATCCACCATAAACCCCAAGAATGTTTGCAACGTGGCGATCGACATCGAGCCGAACGCCGAGCAGAGGCCCACCCACGTGGCCGACTACACCTGCGATTGGCGCAGGATTGGACAAGTGGAGGAACGACCAATGGGCAGCACAATGGGCAGCTCAGCATCCCGATGCGCTCTGGACGGAACAAGGGCGGTGGGACAAACAACAAAGGCACTTAAGGCAAGGGCAACAGCAATGTCCCCAAACCCTTTCGACGACCACATTGACGACAACGACAGGCCTTACCAAGGCAAGCTGGAAGACAAGAGCGGCAAGGGGAAGCAGCAGGTCCCACAGGAGGAGGAGACCTCGGCCAAGAAAAGCAACGTGAGTCCAACCAGGAGTTCAACGACCACGTCATCATGATCATCGACAACGTCACGCCCATACGCAAGGTCCACGCTGCAAGAAGGCACGACTGGGACCAAAAAAAAAACAACCCTTAAAGTAAAGAAGAGTAGAGGAGTACCAAGGTGACACAATAAAAACGGCCAGCCGCAGCCATCATGAAGAACCACACTGCTGGACTATAGGCTACCGACGCCGAGACCCAGATCGCTTTCCCCAAAGCCATGATCATCAGCAGCACGACGGTCCCCCAACCGACCAGGGAGATCGAGCGCATCAAGCAGGCCATGGAGGACCACCTCAAGTACACCAAGGCACACCACAAAAATGTGGAAGTCTACCTGCCGACCTTGGGGAGCAAAAACACATGACTCCACAACCTCAAGCCGACCATCAGCTACGCCAGGGATGATGAATGCGCTGACACAGTGGCGGCCGACAACGAGGCGGAACCAGGCTCCAGGGAAGGCAACCGAAAAGGACTCCTACATCAGCGCTCTGGGGACAGACCAGGGCGGGCGACTCCACAGACCTTCAAGAAATCGGCGCACGACTGGCAACGCTCAAAGAGGGCAACGAGCGACTCGCTCAGGACGCTAGGAACAACAGGGAAGACGACAAATATAAGTTCGAAAACGTCCGCAATACCACCGGCGAAGTTGAAGCCGCACGAGAAGAGGCCAGAGTTGAATTGCAAGATCTAGGACACCAGTTCCGAGCCGTCGAGGCCAACATTGAGAAACAACGGAGTCAACGGAGGCACACCACTAACAAAGCCGATCGAGACCATAATAAGTTGATAGAGGAGCTTGCTATCGCCGTTTCCACCACCAACAAGATGGCCCGACAGCACGGGCACGTCCAAGCGCGAGCCAAATCCAAATGCCGCGGCACGGAGGAAACAGGACAACACCAAGAAAACCAACATCGATCCCCGACACATATATATATATATATATGTATGCATGTACCGACAGAAACAGACAACTCTTCACCGCGGGAAAACAGGACCCACAGCGTGGACTTTGAGACGGCGCTGAAGGAGGCGCAGCAATAACTCGAGTGCCACAAGCAGAGCCACTACACCACTCGACAACATCTGCAACTTGCAGAGCAGACGTCCATTGACACAGGGGCGCCAGCTACAACGAGATTAGGGAGGCGGATCTTCGCGCCTCCGCCAGGCTCAACGACTTCGGCGCACAAGTGGATCTCCGCACATAGATTGCGAGTTGTGTCAGCCTGCTCCGCAACGATCACCTGGAGATGCAAGACCAAGAAATACGCATGGAGGCCGCCATCCGTCTCGCGGAGGGGAAGCACCAACAGAGACCCGCCGACGTTGGGAGTCAAGCGCGAGCCAGAGACGCAGAAGAAAAACACGCATCATCTTAGACAACAACAGGGCAGCCTGCACAGCGACGCGAGCGCGCGCCACGGGCAGGCGCAACAAAGTGCAGTTTAGACCGAAGGGCGACAACGGCGCGTTCTACAGCGAACGGAAATCGGCCCGTTCAACAGGGCGAGACCCACCAGCGCGATATCGACATGCACGAGCACAAGGAAGCAATTTGGAGAGAGAGAGAGAGAGAGAGAGAGAGAGAGAGAGAGAGAGAGAGAGAGAGAGAGAGAGAGAGAGAGAGAGAGAGAGAGAGAGAGAGAGTGAGAGAGATCGAGAGAGAGAGAGAGAGAGAGAGAGAGAGAGAGAGAGAGAGAGAGAGAGAGAGAGCGTGGAGCGCCATCCACCACGGGCGGACCAGGAAGGCCACCAAGGAGTACATCAACGCGTAGCAAGCAACAGCTCCAGCTCAACAGCGCCAATCACGCATCGAGATGTTAGACAAGCTCGAAAAGGCGCTAGTTACCGAGATCCCCGGCAACGCCGAAAGGATTGCGACATTCCTGCAACCGTTGGAGCCAATTCTGAAGCAAGGCGCTACACGGGGCGCCACGCAACCTACCCGGGCCCAATCTGACCAGGCAGCCAGGGGGGCCGACAGATGGGGGGCAATCGTGGACCCCCCATCACAGCGTGACCAGCAGGGCGGACAGGTACCAGTAGAACAGCAGCAGCACCTGCTCCATCCGAAAACCCCGACGCTCAGCATTCACCCACTGTGCGACGACCGAAACGGGAGGAGACGCCGACGCACCACCAAGTTGCCAGGGATACGACGGGCCACAGCCAGCCACGCCCAGCGCGCGGACACCAGCGCGAGCGCCGCCAGGGCAACCTGAACGACATCAGGACACCAACGCAGAGACCGACTTGGCACCAGTATCTCCTAGGGCGGGCCGGACAGTAATTGACGTCGTGGTCATGGACGCACCGTCGCCTCAGGCGAGGGGCGGCGGCTCGGCGACCGCCGAGGAGACGATTCTGCTGTCGCCGCCCCCGCGAATGATCTCCACTGGCCCGCCAGGCAGGGGCTCGCCCACAACGCCGGCGCGGAGGCGCGCGGCACTTTCTGCCGGAAGCTCGAGCGCTGGGAGGGAGAGGAGGGCGACCGTCGACCCCGGCGAGCAGATCGCCCCGTACCTCGCCGACGCGGCATCCAGCGACGACGCGGCTCAACGGCTGGAGCTGCCGCCTCAACCCGGCACTGGCAGCGGCGGCGCGAGGCCACGCAAAGCTCGCGCTGCGGATGGGTAAGCCCAGAGCACCGCGCGCTGAAGGCGCGCGCCCAGACCGGCCTACGCCCGCCGAGAGCGGCACTTAATGGTGCGACGTTTCACCGGACACGACCTAGCGGCATAGTGCTAGAAGCTTCGCGGCCCAACCACATTATCAGGGGGCCTGCTACGGCGCCGGCCAGACGGAGCGCACCGCCCACCAGCGACCCCGTCATTCAGGGCAGCAGCAATGGAGGCGACGCGTTGAAATCATTGCGACTCTCGACCCATCATTAGTTGCGGAGCCCACGAGCACCGACAACCCGGAAAGAACGCGGAGTTGGAGCTGAGGGAAATATAATTGTTCCGACGAGAGGGGGCGCGGGACGAGGGGCGCCCAGTCTAACTCCGCGATATTTGGACACCCAGGCCGCGGGGGCGACGCCAGGGCAACGAGGGCGCCCACTGTTCCACATTGGGAGCGTGCGCGAGATGGGCGCGGCCAAACCGCTGACCAACCCTGCTCCATGCGAGAGGCATCTCCGCGTGCCAGCCACTCCCATAGGCGGCAGACGCCACCGACGGATCGATCGACATTCAACGTGACAGAGCCGATTCCTGTCGCCCGGCGACGCGCCCCCCCCGCCCGCCCCCCCTCCCACCGCGACTTATTCCCCCATTTCCAGACTCACGAGAAGCCTGGCGCTCGCACCCAGCTGTTACCATGGCAAGGGAACTTGCGCCACCGCGACGGACGGGAAGAGTTAAACGAATTTGCCATTGCATCGACGGGACGCACCGAGACGACTCAACCAATGAAGCGCGGGGAAGGCGACGAAGACTTTGTGAATTTGGGAACGACTGCAGGCACATTGTCAAGCGCTGCTCCAACGGGCAATCACGGCAAGGCCACGTCCACCACGCCAGGACTGGCAGCTCTCATCTGGGCATGCTTTTGGGTCGACGCGCAACGGGGCGCATGCGGCAATGCCCCGGCAATCTTGCGCGCCGGCTCCACAGTGGCAAAAGGACTTGCAGAAAGACGATAGCGCGCGAACCAATCTTGCGGGTAGCGCACGTACCAAATTGCCAATAGCGCACGATCGTGAATTACCAACGTAGGAGAGTTCGGCGCCAGGTACGAATTCCAATGGGGACCATCGTCTACCAACAATCCGCGGTGGCCACCTTTCGTCAATGCCGAGTCGCACCAGCCAGTCGACGTTGACATTGAGCCAGACGTCGACATCACAACCGTCGCTTCAACCAGGATCGCCCCAGTCGAAGTTACCTCGGTGCAACGCCTGCTACCGCGACAGGCACCATATTGGATCGAACTAGGGGAAGTCATCGTGGACGGCTGCGCGCGAGTTCAGACAGCAGGCCTCCGCGACCTCATGTTGCACATCGACAACGGCCTACGCCGCGCCGCCAACGTGGCCCCAACGGCGAAGCGGAACGACCACTTCAACAGCGCTAGGGAAGACCACGACGTCTTCCTGGAGCGCACGGGGGTCGCACCGCACAGGAGGAGCACCGAAATCATGATGCCGTTTACGTTTGACGGGGCCAGATTGCCAGAAGACAGCAATCACGCCTGCCTTCAACAGGAACGCGACCCCAAACTGCGCGCGCCGCAAGGTAGACTCTTTGCCAGCAACCTTGTGCCGCAGACGCAAGCCCGCCACGACCCTCCGCAGTTCGCGCGCCCACCACCGACGGCATGCCCGCCAGAACGGAGAAAGTGGACCCCGCGCGAGCTGGCTACGCGGCTGCATGTTTTGGACACCCGACCCGGGATGCGTTCCAACCAGACGCACCAGCTCCAATGCGCGCGCCCATGGACCGCGCACCCAGCATTCTTACCTGAAACATTATTCAGCCAGGTCTGCTACAACAACGCCTCTGCCCTCACGCCAGCCTGGGAGGACCCCAGCAGCTGCCCCCCAGCACGCAGCTGGAAAGCGGGGCATCTCGGCAACCAACGACGAGTACGACTACAACGAGCAGGGAAACATGGTCAGGAATCCACCTCTCGCACCACGCCCAAGACCACCGCCACCATTGAAACCAAGGGCGGTATGGCCACCCGATGGGTCGGCATAGCCGGCATCTTTGCCACGGGCGATTGGGTGGCCAAGTGCAACTTGAACGGCGCCCTCTACACAAGACATTTAGAGGCTACCAAGAACAGCGCCACCAGCATGATAGTGGTCGAATTGTGCAACTACATTGCGGGCGACCCCGCCGAAGGCCACGTCGACGACCTGGCGCAACCCGCACGGCATCGCGGCGCAATTGGAAGGCATCGCGAGGATCATCGCAGAGGCTCAGGCGGGGATACCAACGACGGCGGCGCACCGCCCCGACATCAACCATGCGCATCGGCCCGCGCCAGCAGACCGACCCGATCGAACTGGACACCCACGCCACGACGCAGTACCAGACCGACCCACCTCTCAGGACGCCCGCGAACCCATCAAAGAGGTGAGTGGCGGCCCAATTCAAACGCCAGCATTACCTACACCGACCAGCGCCTGGCATGACCCGCCAATCGCCCTGGCCCCCTCGACCGCATGTCGACGAGCAACAATGAGACGGCAATTGGCCCCACCCAAGCGGCGGCGAGCTCGCCGCGGGAGGGGCGCTGGAAGGCGCCGCCGCCAAACCGTCAGCCATGGCAAACTGCGCCCGCCAAACCACCCCCGCCACGCTGCGAGCAGGGGGCCGAGCCGACAGCCTCCCACCCTGCACGGCAGTCCACCGTCAACGCCCACATGCAGACGACAGGCTGCGTGGCCCGAGGACAATGCAGGTCAACATAACCGCGCAGGCCGCACAGGAAGTGCCCGCCAAGCCGCCCACTGAACCGACCCCCCACGCGCGCGAGGGAGGGACACCCCCCTCCGCGCGACGCTCTGTGGGACCAGAGGCCCAGATTCCTTACAAGCCGACTCCACCAAAGAGAGCATCCAAGCCCATGGTCACCACTGGCATGCGCACCGTCTACGAAGGTGCCCGGACGCCCGTCGAATAATCATTCGTTGGCACTCGCACCTGGGGCGCGACAACTGACGTCCTATACGACGCGATCCAATCATTACCTGCCGCCATCAGCGGCATCAGCTATGATCCGACCGCACCGCAATCCATGTAAACACGCTTATAACATCAACAGGGACAGCATCGACAGCATCCACAACCCAGAGCACTGTACGACCACGCTGCGTAGTCTCTTCGCACCGACCTTCGAGCTCGACCAGGCCATGCACGACTTCAGAGATGCTTCGCGAAGCAAGTTGTTGGAGGCGGTTGCCGACCGCGCCCCGCCCTTCATCATGGCCGGCCAGCCAGGCGTTGCCGGTGCGCCTCATCATCCACCAGCAGCGCAGCATCTCCGCATTTCCAGCGGCGGATGACCGCAGGGACTTGCCTACCCCGTACCCCGCCCGACGCGGCTGCGACACGATCTACAGCTACAGCGTCAAGGTCGGCCTTCGCTACGACCCGACGGGAACTTCAGTGCCATTCTCGATTTGATTTTCCAGAAGGACAGTGCCAAGGACATGATCAACCAGGTGAACCGCCTACTCCAATTCCAAGATACGAACGGCCCTACTGACCCCACAGCAAAGCCGACGAACCACAAACCCGACGATCACGACCTACGCGCGACCAGGCCCCACAAACGGCCCCAGCCCCGACGGCAATGCGACAGGCCAGCCGACCTCTAGCAATGATCCGCCAGCACAACGCCAAGCAGGCCACAATAACCAGCACGGACCCACCGCCATGTCAACCAGCAACAGCAGCCATAATATGTTGCGACCGCCGACCTTTTCACGCGTGGACCTCCCTCACGATGGGCAGCGGGGCAACGAACCAGCATTCGAGGCAGCTCCTGCTGGGACAGCACAAGTTCCCGATATCTTCGCTGGAGGGCATGCCACCGCCACGACTTCCCACGACCCAAGTCGTGCTAGCATACATCCATGCGCCCGGCAGTGAGGTCTGCCAACTTGACGCGAGGAACCCAGAGCTGCGCTCCAACAGTACGTTCATCCGGCATGAGAACGACGAGGAATACGACCCTGGCTACGACCACATGGACTACGTAAGGCGGAAGCTGACACCCCGACCCGCACAACCAACGACCGCAGCCGACGCAAGCACAAGGGAACCGCATCGGAAGCGGAGAACCGCACATTGAACGCGCCGCCAGCGTGACCAGTGACAACGCGATGCCCACCCCAAGCAGTGCTCAATCTTACGTCTGAGCAGAGCAGCACCACTCAGTCTTTCTCCTTCCGCAACCTTCGGCTAAGAGGCGAACGCCGCCCTCGTGCCGAGACGGGATCTGCCATGCTCAGGCCCGTCAGCGCGTCAATCCCATTTCCCACGCACACATGTTGCGACCAGCGACCGCAGACTATTACCCGTGCAGATTGTTACCCGTCCATGATCAGGCAGGATCACGCGCCACCAGCTGCCCCAATCCTACACCCGAGATCGGCACTGCTCGTTTATCCAACCGCCGCCTTCATTAGTACAGCAGCAGCAGCAGCTAGTTAGTTCACTCTACTCGCATAAGGCACGCGACAGTACCTCACGCCTGTCTCTCAGACGACAGTAGCACAGGCAACGGCGACTGCGATCACCTTACGGAGCGCGAAAAGAGTGGGTTCACGCTGAGGCAGGGCTTCAAAACCCGCTGGGGTTTTCTCATCCACCGAGGATTCATTCGACTCCTCACGCGGCAGCAATACGGCGACCACAGCTACAACAGGCTGTGCTGTGCAGTGGGTCCACGGTAACACGGGGCTGCAAGCCCGCCGTGGTTTTCTCACCCACCATCGTGTTTCTCTCGTGGACGCAACTCACCCGACGCATACTTATGGGTTTTTGGCACCACATTTTTTTACTTAGCAGCGAAGACTGATAGGTTTCTAATGGTTTCAAAAGAAAGCATCTTGACTCCTCAGGGGGGTTTGGGCAGATGCCTGACGGGTGCCGGGGAGAATCCGCGGAAGTCGTTTTAAACAAACAGTTACACACTTCGTGGTCTTCGAGGTCCCAGAACTCCATACCCGGGCCACATTCTGAATGCCCGGAGCTAACCGTAGACCACTTCGTGCTCGTCAAGTTCCCAGAACTCCATTCCCGGGCCACATTTTGAATGCCCGGAGCCAAGTGTAGGCCACTTCGTGCCACATTTTGAATGCCCGGAGCCAACTGTAGGCCACTTCGTGATCTTCGAGTTCCCAGAACTCCATTCCCGGGCCACAGTTTGAATGCCCGCAGCCAACTGTATGCCACTTCGTGTTCTTCGAGTTCCCGGAATTCCATTCCCGGGCCACATTTTGAATGCTGAGGTAGGCTGATGTTGAGGCTGAGGCGGGCTGAGGCTGAGGCTGAAGCAGGCTGAGGCTGAGGCTGAGGCAGGCTGAGCTGAGGCAGGCTGATGCTGAGGCAGGCTGAGGCTGAGGCTGAGGCTGATGCAGGCTGAGGCTGAGGCAGGCTGAGGCTGAGGCCGAGGCTGAAGGCAGGCTGAGGCTGAGGCTGGCAGGCTGAGGCTGAGGCTGAGGCTGAGGCTGAGGCTGAGGCTGAGGCTGAAGCAGGCTGAGGCTGAGGCTGAGGCAGGCTGAGGCTGAGGCAGGCTGAGGCTGAGGCTGAGGCTGAGGCTGAGGCTGCAGGCTGAGGCTGAGGCTGCAGGCTGATGCTGAGGCAGGCTGAGGCTGAGGCAGGCTGAGGCTGAGGCTGATGCAGGCTGAGGCTGAGGCAGGCTGAGGCTGAGGCTGAGGCTGAGGCTGAAGGCAGACTGAGGCTGAGGCTGGCAGGCTGAGGCTGAGGCAGGCTGAGGCTGAGGCAGGCTGATGCTGAGGCAGGCTGAGGCTGTGGCTGAGGCTGAGGCTGCAGGCTGAGGCTGAGGCAGGCTGAGGCTGAGGCCGAGGCTGAAGGCAGACTGAGGCTGAGGCTGAAGCAGCTGAGGCTGAGGCTGAGGCAGGCTGAGGCTGAGGCTGAGGCAGGCTGATGCTGAGGCAGGCTGAGGCTGAGGCTGAGGCTGATGCAGGCTGAGGCTGAGGCAGGCTGAGGCTGAGGCCGAGGCTGACTGAGGCTGAGGCTGGCTGAGGCTGAGGCTGAGGCTGGCTGGCTGAGGCAGGCTGAGGCTGAGGCAGGCTGCAGGCTGAGGCCGAGGCTGAAGGCAGACTGAGGCTGAGGCTGAAGCAGGCTGAGGCTGAGGCTGAGGCAGGCAGGCTGAGGCTGAGGCAGGCTGAGGCTGAGGCTGAGGCAGGCTGAGGCTGAGGCTGTGACTGCGACTGCCGTTGCCACTGCGACTGTCATCGCGAATGCGACTACGACTGCGAGAACAACAGAATTCTACAACTGGATTCTCATCTGAATCTTAAGGGGAATGCTTCCAGATATGCTCCTACACATCGCTGTTAGGTTGCTTTGCCGGGATAATTGAATCACGACGCAATTTTCCCGCCCATTGTGGTCGTTCATCGAGTCCTCTCACGCGCCTCCTTGGTGCCACCTTAACCCCACCGTCATGGGGCCTCGGAGGCATGCGACACGAATCTCCCACCATCAGTCAGGCCATTGACAACTCTCGCCCAACCTACCACTCCCTACTTGCTGTCCACTTACATTACGTTTCGTCCACTCCCCCCACCCCCGATCCAATATACACCTTCACCACTCTTGTGGGGCGGGATGGGATGGCGCTGATCGGGGGGGAAGGGGATATAATTCTAGACGCTTCGCTCATCCCCACCAGCCCGTCCAGAAACGACGCCCAGGCGAGTAGAGGGTCGTCTTGAGGGGCTTTTCGGTGTCTTGGGTGCCTCGGGGGCGCCTCCGTGGGCCGTTCGGGATCCTCTTTGGGGCCTCCTGGGGGCCTCTTGGGGCCTCTTGGGGCCATCTTGGGGCCTCTGGGGGGTCTCTGGGAGCACCTTGGGTGCCTCTGGGGCCTCTGGGAGCACCTTGGGTGCCTCTGGGGGGTCTCTTGGGGCCTCTTGGGGGTCTCTTGGGGGCCTCCTGGGGGCCTCTTGGGGGGCCTCTTGGGGCCATCTTGGGGCCATCCTGCGGCCTCTTGGGGCATCCTGGGGGCCTCTTGCGGCCATCGTGGAGGAAATCGATCAAAGAAGAGGGGAGCTCTAATTAGCGCTGCCCCCTCAGAAGGCCAAAATGGGGCCAAAACCATAGTAAAATCAATGATTTTGGCTTCCTCGCCGAGGCCGTTTTGGACGCTCTGACCGCTCCCCGCCCCTCCTGTCCAGGTCAGTGGGGAGGGGGTAGGGGGAGGGGTAAACCCCTCCCCGAAGGGGAAGAGGGAGGGGTGGAAGAGGAAACGCCCTAAACCACCGACGCCCAGAGGGCTGGTGGGATTCACCGCGGACCACCGTGGCGACAGTCGGGGCGGCCGCGGCCAGCAGAGCTGAAAGCGCAGCCAACGCAATCGCGTCAGTTCCCTTGCAACCGTAGACCCCCCTTTCCACCTCTACTCACTTTTTGCCGGCCACAGTGCTTCGCGAACCAGCTTGCAACCGGTCTTGCCGCGCCGCGCCAAGCTTCGCATAGACGTGCAACCCCGAAGTTTCACCTGGCAGCGCCGCCGCCGGCGAGTGCCTGCCACCCTACAGCCCATCGCCGCACATGCTTTACCTAGGCCGCCAGTTGTTGCACCTCACGCTGCGCCCGCCACCAACTTGAAGGGAGGTCGGTCAATGGGGGGGGGCGCTTGTGGGTTCAGCGTCGGCGACAACGGCAGGCGGCCGCCGAGGACAGCGTGGACCTCTTCACCCACATTGGGCATCCCTGAAGGAGCCTCCGGCCTCCATATGCGTCACCCTTCGCTCGCCTCGGCGGGCGAGGGTTCCCAGGGTGCGACCGGGGACCTGCTCCACGGGACCCCTGCGGGCCGGGGGGGGGGGGGGCGGGAGGCCCTTGCGCAATCCAATGTGTGACAGGGCGGCCGCGGCCCACGGCCGCCTTTGCTTCGGCCACCCAACCACTCGCAGTTTCTGCGACATCTAATGTGTCGCCTCATGCACTCAGCCTGCAACCAGTTTCGCCCTGTCTCGCCAAGTTCCCCACATATGTTGCACCTCTGAAGCTTCAACTGGCGAATGCCGCCACGGGCTCGTCCGTGTCGCAGCTACAGTGGAGACCCATGCCAAGAACAGTGGAGACCAATGCCAAGAACCACCCTGCTTGCCTCCAGGGTGCCGTTGGTTTCTTGGGCTTCCTTGGTTTTGCGATGGAAAACGTGACGCTCCCACGCCAAAAAAGAATGAACGTCATGGGGTCTCAGGGTTGGGTTGCTTGTTGAAGCTTTCTTGCGGTCGGGGCCCCTACTGTACTCCCCACCTCGCCCCACCTGGCCCACCTTTTACCCCTCGCACGGCTGCCGCCACCAGCTCGCGAGGAGGAGGAGAAGGAGGAGGAGGAGGAGGAGGGGGAGGGGGAGGGGGAGGGGGAGGGGAGGGGGAGGGGGAGGGAGAGGTTGGATGGGGAGGTTGGGAAGGGCATCGCCCGCTCTGCGGGGCCACCGCCACAGGCAGGCGCGGCCCTTCCCTTGGCCGGTGGGCATCTCGGGTATACCCTTCGGCCGCCTCGGCGGTCGAGGGCCCCGAGGCGTTGACTGGGGGCCGTCCTTCTCCTCCTCCTTCTCCTCCTCTTCCTCCTCCTCCTCCTCCTCCTCCTCCTCCTCCTCCTCTCTCCTCCTCCTCCTCCCCTCCTCTCCTCCTCCTCCTCCCTCCTCCTCCTCCCCTCCTTCTCCTCCCTCCTCCTCCTCCTCCTCCTCCTCCTCCTCCTCCTCCTCCTCCTCCTCCTCCCCCTCCTCCCTCGTCATCCTCCTGGTGAGTTGGCTGGCCGTGGCGGACTGGTGCGAGTTCGGTCTGGCGTTTTCGATATCACCATCATAGCGGCATACTTTCCACCACAGAGTAATATGACAGCCGACCATTGGAGGCAATGCTGCCGCAAGCTTGCTGGTTGGTTACACAAGTCGGTGCAGGAGGCCAAGCAGAGGTCGCTCGTCATCGTCGGCACGGACTGCAACTGCGGGTTCGGGCTCCGCCGCACTGGGCACGGCATCGCGATGACGACGGTGGATCACCTGCACATCGGCCAGTACGGCAGCCACTTTGAGAATGAGGTCTCTATGGAGCTGTGGAGGCTCCTTGAGATGGAGAACATGGCGGCAGTGGACACCTTCTACCCAGTCGGCCCCACGTACTTCGGCACCGAGTCGCAGAGCTCGCCAGATCACATCTTCGTCCCGTCTGAAGCGGTCTCGTCAACGGTACGGTGCCGCACGTTGCGCAATGCCATGCGCGACCTTCAGGCGATTCCAGATTGCCGCCCGCGTGATCACGCACCTCTACTGTGGCAAGTTCGGTACACCTTGCAGGCGCCGCCTGGACCCAAAGGCGGACCTGTGTGGGACAAGGATCTAGTCGTTCGCCTCCTTCGACACGATGGCTTTGGAGCAGAGGTCCTTGGTGAACTTGAGCGTCGGTCAGCTTCGCCCCCGAGAGAGTGGGAGCGAGATACGACCCGCGCCGATCCCAGTCACTCGTGGGAGAAGTTAGTGGAGGACGTACGTGCTGCTGCGCTTCCCGAACTTGCTAAGACGGCGAAGCACGGCCCGCTGGCCCCGCACCTCGCGGCGCGGGCTGAGGCCCTCCAGCGGCGCCGGCTTGCCAGAAGGGGCTGCTTCACCGAGGAGCAGCGCCAGCAGCTTCGGACCATCGAGAAGGACATCAAGCAGCTTAAGAAGCGGCTGGACCTGGAGCACGTGGAGGAACTGCTGACCGAGGCGGAGACGCACCGATACGCGGCCGACTACCACGGAGTGTGGAAGTTTATCTATGCCATCGGGGCTCGCTGCCGTGGGCCCCGACAGCGGTCGCTCAACATCCCCGACCAGTACCGGCCTTCTCTGGAAGAGTGGACGACCACGATGTGCTCGAACGCTCGGGAGGGCGGCTTCAGTGCAAAAGTGATTGATGACCCGATGCAGCCCACTCGGGAGGCCATGGAGGAGTTAGAGGAGGAGGGGTTAGACTTCTTCCCTGGGGCTGCTCCTGCGTCGCTCGCGTATGACGACTGGTTCCGCACTCTGAGGCAGCTGCAGCGTGCCGCCCGCAGGCGTTTTTCACCTTCGCATTCGGCGCCTGCAGAACTCTGGCGCTGGCTCATGGAGCATCCCACGAAAGAGATGACGGGATCCTGGCCAGGCTCAGAGTTGCTCTCGGAACGTCAGCTGCAACGACTTGAACGGCGACTGCACGTGCCGTGCCCACACTTCTTGGACCGACTTAGGCGCATTTTTCAGCAGATTCGGTCCAAATCTCGGACGCCTGGGCAGTGGCACTGGAGTACGACCTTCCAGCTCTCAAAGGGGAACACCAAAAAGGGGACAAAAGCCATGAGATTGATTCATTGCTACTGCCCGTTCGGGAAGGCCTGGTATCGTGGACTTTATCTTAGGTCAGCACATCCTCCTCTTCCTCCCCATGCACACGGGCATGCAGCACATCGATGTAGGCAGAACGCACAGCTAGCAGCAAAAGTTCACAGTTGGAGGCTTCGGAAACTTGGGATCTCTCACCTCCTTGTTAAGAAGGACATGTCGAACGCCTTCCCCTCCACCTCGCATTCGGAGCTTGCTCGCACAGTGATGTCCGTGGTGCCTATTCCACAAGATCGAGCGTTCTTGCTCCAGAGGCATGAGGAGGCGGTGATGGAGATCAGGGCGGGGGAGCAGGTCGGGTTCTACCAGCCGAAGCATGGGTCAGGGATGGGGGACGGCAATGCCTGCGAGCTCTTTGTGCGCAGTTTCTTGAGGCCCGTCGAGGCCTGGCGGGATGAGCTGGGCGCCGACGAGGCCACAGTCTTCTGCTGTAAGTTGAACGCCCAGGTTCCGCTCCACAGAGCCTCGTGTGTCATGACGTGCAGTCTGACTAATGAGATGCATGACGTGTCGGTTCGGGACTACGCCGACGACATTCACCAAACGATCCCCCTCGCCACTTCGAATCCGCTCGAGGCCAGGTCCAGGGCCCTGAAGTCCAATGCCATCCTTGATCGGGAGCTGTCCAACGGCGGGGGGTTCGCCCAGAACCCAGATAAGGAGAACTGCGTGCCAGTCATGGTGGGCCCTGGTGCTCACACCGCGTCCCGAGCTCTCCTGTCTCAGACGGTTCCGCTTCCTGGGGTCACAGCGTCGGAGGGCCTGTACTTGGGAGGGATGGAGCAGTTGACGGCGGGGTGTGGAGCGGAGATGAAGAGGAGGGTGGAGGCTACGAGGGCGGCGTGGAGGAGGCTCGGCAGGTTCTGGGACATCACTCGATCGATTCGCCTCAAACGTCTGGCTTTCAAGGGAACGATCCTGGCGGCGGCCTACTCGGGCCTCGAACCGTACCTCCCCTTCCAAGCTCGACCTCAGGAAACTTGATTCCGTTGTGCTGGGCTTCGCTCGAGTAGTGCTCCGTGACCGTCGTCCTGAATTTGAGCAAGGCGCCCCTCCTGGTTCCAGCCCGAAGTATCGATCCCTTTCAGAGGCCCAGGTGTTGCGACAACTCAGGATCACAGACTCGAAAGCGGAGCATCTCGTGCGCCGTCTCAGGCAGTGGCAACGCTTCGCTCGTCACCCCGACGACAGTGCGCAGCCGCTCACCGTGCTTTTTGGCAGCCTTGACGGCCTCGGAGAGGAGCCGACCTTCAGAGAGGACGGCCGCGTCGCTAGCACCGCCAACCCGTGGGCGCTCCAATTGGAGCGAGATGTACAGGCGCTTCGGTACCTTCGCGGTGGTGAAGAGTTCGTGGAAAACTACACCGTCCGCGATATCTTCACGAGGTCGGTCGCCACTAATAAGTTCCTCAGCTTTGATCCCCGATTGCTCCGAGAGGTTCCAGAGCTCCGTGGACCCCCTCGTGGCGCCCAAGGTCCCAGTGCTGGCGCCCCAGAGGATCCTGATGAGTTTGTTTGCGAACTACCTGGAGATGGGGAGGATGGGAGGTGTGGGATGGTGTTCTACAGTAAGGGGGCCCTAGTGGCCCATCAATGCCACCATCCCAGTCATAAACATCGTGTTCCAGCGCACATGGTCGTGATCACCAATCAGTGCTTGTACTGCATGTCCACCTTCAAGAGCCAGGTCATTGCCCGACGGCATGTAGTGCAGTCGCTGAAATGTGGCAGGTGCTTATGCGACCAGAGCCCTTATGCCCCACCAGTTCAGGAACCCGAGGACCTCTATTCCCCCATTTGCCAGGACCTCGATGCTGCGTTCGGTGCCTTTGTCGAGTGTATGCCACCAGGCTCGAGACACCTTGATCAGTTTCAGTCGCTCGCCGAACTTCAGCGACACATTCGAGACGTCCACGCCCCGCCACCGCCAGACCTAGTATCGACTGAGTGGGATGGACTTGGCAAGCCGTGCTATGAGCCAAGGCGCAGAAGAGCGCGAGAGAGCGCTGAGGTCCCGCAGCGGAGACCGCGGCAGAGGCTCACGGCGGGGGCCACGGGGACCTCCGTCCCGCGCCCCCGCAGGGGGAGGCTCACCGCCAGCGGTCCGACCTCAAGGGGTGGCGGCCGTCGCCGGTGGGGGAGGTCAGCAGGGCGGACGGCAGCAGCAGCAACCTCCGCAGCAAGGGCAACAGGGAGTGGCCAACGCGCTGAGCCAGCTCTTCCAGAACGCCGACCAGACGTACGGGCTGCAGCGCGGCGACGTGATGGCCTGGGCGACGAGGCGTTCCCAGTCGAGCTCATCCAAGCCATCTTCCCAGTGATGGTGCGCGCGATGCTGAAGAACATACAGGGCCTCTCGGCCCTCGAAGCAGCCATCTACCACATCATCCACTTGGATCGAGATCACGACGTGTGCAAAGCCATGAGGATCACAGCCAAATTCTACGTCGACGAGGCCAATCGCATTCGCCGCGAGCACGCTCAAGAGATCCGAGACCAACAGCCAGTGGAGGACTTGGAGAAGCTGGGGGTGCCACACCCCCATCTGTGGCTGGCGCTGGCGGGCGGAGTGGTGCAGCAGGGGGAACGCGTCGGAGCCGCCAATCATCTCGCCCTGAAGCAGTACCTCGACACAATCAAAGCCGACGGAACCATCACGAACGACAGCCTGTGCATGCAGATCCGCCACTGCAAGATATCGTACACTCACGATCGCAAGCTGATGAAAATTCACCTCGAAGCGCAGGGCTCAGGCGTGCAGACACAGTTGCTCGACTCCTTGAAGCAGCTCGGGGGGAAGCTCATGAAGGGGACGCCGCCTCGCTCGCACCACGAGCGCCTGATGCAGCTCTTCCTGGACAGCGCGGAGACGATCTAGATGCTACATCGTCGCCTTCCACGGCCACCGCTGTGGGTCACATTTATGCGGGCGCGAATGTGCAACTTTCCGCTTCGCAGAAGGCTACTGGTGGCCGCGCGGCGTCATTGGCAACACCACAGAGTGGCAGTCTTGCTTCGCAGATGGCTACTGGTGGAGGAACGGCGACTTTGGCAGCACCACAGAGTGGCAGTACCGCTTCGCAGACAGCTACTGGTGGAGGAGCGGCGACTTTGACTGCGCCTCCCTGTGGCAGTACCGCTTCGCAGATAGCCACACCTCCTACACCTTCGCGACAGCCTGCGGCCTCTCAGATAACACCCACCTCAGCAGCGAGTTCGTTAGGCTTGGGAGGACGTGAGAGGGAGTCGGTGATACAGTCGAATTCTCATGTAGTTCCGCCGCAGGCGGCGGGAACCCTTCCTCCCCCCCCTCGTCCTCTCCTCGCTCGAGCCTCGGGTCTGGCCCTCCT
Organism: Prorocentrum cordatum; assembly: GCA_963575745.1. Taxonomy (NCBI): domain Eukaryota; class Dinophyceae; order Prorocentrales; family Prorocentraceae; genus Prorocentrum; species Prorocentrum cordatum. The sequence continues at coordinate 122,296 of CAUYUJ010015726.1, forward strand.
CGCCTCACCTCTTCCCCCAGCTTGAATGCCAGCATCTTGAGGTTGATCGGGGCTGCTCCCAGGAAAAATCAGTAGCCTGGCTCTGTTCAGGTGGTGAATTGCTCTTTCGCGCCCGCTTAAAGGTGGGCGCCTGTTTTTGCGTTCTTCCTTGGCTTTTCTGGTCCTGGGGCCCCCTGGTCTGCGGTGTTTTAACTGGACCCTGGGTGCTGGCTGCCCTCGTTTTAGACATAATTAAGGTTTCCCGCCTGCCTCGGTTTTTTCGAAGGTAGCCCTCGAAGTTTTGTGGAGCTCAGCCCGCTTCTGGCCACAGGGATATGTCCGTTCTGTGAGTCGAGGAGCGCGTGAGCCCCCCCACGTGCTAAGTCACCGCATTCTATGCGCACTCGAGGAACTAGAGCTAACTTTTTGATTTCAGTTTCGGCCGAACTCAGACTCGTGTTCCTGATGAGCCCGCCGCCGCCCTCCTCCCTCCTCCCTCCTCCTCCTCCTCCTCCTCCTCTTCCTCTTCCTCCCCTCCTCCCCTCCTCCTCCTCCTCTCCTCCTCCTCCTTCTCCCCCTCCTTCTCCACCTCCTCTCCTCCTCCTCCTCCTCCTCCTCCTCCTCCTCCTCCTCCTCCTCCTCCCTCCTCCTCCTCTCTCCTCCTCCTCCCTCCTCCTCTCCCCCTCCTTCCTCCTCCTCCTCCTCCTCCTCCTCTCCTCCTCCTCCTCCTCCTCCTCCCCCCTCCCTCCCTCCCTCCCTCCCTCCTCCCCCTCCCTCCCTCCTCCCTCCCTCCCTCCTCCCCCCCTCCCTCCCTCCTCCCTCCTCCTTCTCCTCCTCCTCCTCCTCCTCCTCCTCCTCCTCCTCCTCCTCCTCCTCCTCCTCCTCCTCCTCCTCCTCCTCCTCCTCTCCACCTCCTCCTCCCCTCCTCCTCCTCCTCCTCCTCCTCCTCCCTCCTCCTCCTGCCCCCCTCCCCCTCCTTCTCTTCCTCCTCCTCCTCTTCCTCCTCCGCCTCCTCCTCCTCCGCCTCCTCTTCCTCCGCTGGGATGCACAATGGTTCAGGGAAGAGGCCTCTGCGCCGTCCTATTTATGGCGAGCGTGGCCCAGCCTGGCCACGCGCCTCGCCCAGGCCACAGCTGCCCCCACTCCTCCGCCCTCTTGTTTTCCCTTTTCCGTGCTTTGCCCTCTTCCTCCAGTCCCCCCCCCAGGGCGCGGAGGCTCCTCGCCGCGGAGGGGGCTTGTTTACCCCGCATTTGGGGAGGGTCTGACAGTCTGCGACCACACTTTAACTTTACTCAGGAGGGGGGAAATCACACAGGCACAACTAATCGTCGATTCCCAAGAAAATCCGCCGATCCGGCGTGTGAGTTCAAGGGGGAGGGGGTGACCAGGGTGGCTCTGCCAGGGCAGGGGGAGGGGAGGGGAGGGGGGTCCAGCGGCGTGGGTTCCGGTGGCGTGGGAGGGGGGGGCGGGGCGTCGGGTCCCCCGTCCCGCCTGTGGACAGGGGGAATTTTGGGAAGAGGGGGGGCTTGGTTCTAGAACCACCCTGGCCACCAGCTGGTGGCCGGGGTGGCTCTGCCGGGGTAGGGGGAGGGGGGGGGGTGGCGGGGGCGTGGGGGGCGGGGGGGGGGGGGGGTCGGGTCCCCCGTCCCGCCTGTGGACAGGGGGAATTGGGGGAAGAGGCGGGGGGTGGTTCTAGAACCACCCCGGCCACCAGCTGGTGGCCGGGGTGGCGTTGCCTGGGTAGGGGGAGGGGGGGGGGGGGTCCGGTGGCGTGGGTTCCGGTGGCGTGGGAGGGGGGGCGGGTCCGGTCCCCCGTCCCGCCTGTGGACAGGGGGGATCCATGGCGTGTGAGTTCCATGCCGTGGCGTGTGGGTTCCATGGCGTGTGAGTTTGCAGGGGCCTCAGCTGCAGCCTCGAGGCTGAGCTTCAGCCTCTGGGGGTGTTGCTGGGGTGGCTCTGCCGGGGAAGGAGGGGAGGGGGGGGCGTGCGCGCGTGCGCGGGGTAATGTTTGTCCGTGTGCGCGAGAAGGGAATCGGGGAAAGAAGGCGAGAGAAGTGGAACGGGACAAGAGCGGAAAACGGGGAACAAATGGGGGGAAGACAAAGGTGGCGGTGAACTGCGTGTCTGCTGTCTGGTGTGTGTGTGTGTGCGTGTGTGTGTGAGTGTGTGTGTGAATGTGAGTGTGTGTGTATGTGCGTGTGCGTGTGCGTGTGCGTGTGCGTGTGCGTGTGTGAGAGTGTGTGCGCCTGTGTGTGTGTGTGTGTGAGAGTGAGTGTGTGTGTGTGTGTGAGTGTGTGTGTGTGTGCGTGCGTGCGTGCGTGCGCGCGTGCGTGCGTGCGTGCGCGCGTGCGTGCTTGCGTGCGTGCGTGCGTGCGTGTGTGTGTGTGTGTGTGTTTGTGCGGTGTGCGTGGTGTGTCTGTGTGTGTATTGCCGGCGTGTGCGTGTGTATGTGCCTGCGAAGGTGGCGCGCGTGTGTGAGTGTGGTGTGTGTGTGTGCGTGTGGGTGTGTGTGTGTGTGCGTGTGTGTGTGTCTATGGGTGTGTAGTTTTTTTGTTAACGTGCAGGTGTGCACAGCCAAGCTGTACACACGACAGCCACCAGGGCCGCCACAACCGAGCCCCTCGGCCCGATCAACCATGCAAGGCTACGGCAGGACCCCACAGTCCACGCCACAGCAAAGGCACGGCGGAGCTCCACCCTTCGGGCGAGCGACGCGCGAAGCGCAAAGCACGGTCCAGGTTAGACCACGCGAAGCGTGTGCTATGTCACGGGAGCAACAAAGCATGACATCAGGCTCGCATTGACGCGAAGCGTGCACAAACACAATCAACAGTAAAGAACGCGGACGTGAAAGCACAGACATCACACACCGAGTGGGGTGCCACGCAAAGCGTGCGATGATAAAAGAAAGACTCAGAGGCTCACATGTGGATGTACCAGAGGCCGAAACTCCGCAGCAGCAACCACACGTGGCCCCATCGAATCAAGCTCCCGTGAGAGGCCTCCGAGTCTTGGGATCTTTGCCCAACAGAATCAGGTCTCTCCGCTGCTGTCGAACTCGTCCAGCATTGTCTCCTTTGCGAGGGTGTCCCGTGCAATCCTTCCCAAGCTCACGGACGAGCCCCTCACGTTCACGAACGAAATAACAGCATTTCATACACACGCGGAAGCCGTTGGTGATGCGGATGTCGTGGCCCCTCGCCATGTCCGTTGGGGCCTCCGACTCCGCGCCTGCACCACTCGACGCCGCTGCTGACGCCCGCTGATCATCACTATCGCGCCGAGCAGCACCGTCGTCTCCAGCGCTAGCAGCTGGAGCATCCGTACTGCCGCCGAACTGCGAAGCAGCTGAAGCAGCCGCAGCAACGGCAGCGGCCGCCGCAAGCCCCGCCGCTGCTGCAGGTCGTTTCACTCCTGACGTGTCGGCCGAGCGCGGGGCACTCGTCACAGGCCGTGGAATGCAGGGCAGGCTGAACAGCTTACGCTTGGAATTCTCGGTGGCGGCGTACCGTCCACACTTTGAGCACCGCCAGCAGCTCGCCTCGACCACGAAGTCGTGCTCCGTGAGGCTGAGACGAACCTTCGGCGGAAGCTTGATCACCACATTAGTGTCAATGTCGTCACGGGCGGCTGACGCAGGGGCACCAGCACAGGACACCCAGGCCACAACGCCGTCCACCAGCAAGTGCGACCGCCTGATCTTGGTCCTATCATCTTCGCCCAAAGCGTACGGCCGAGTGGCGTGCTTGGCCCACTCGTCGGCCTCAAGGTTGCCCCGACGCTCCCAACGAGACAGCCGACTCGCTTCCACATCTCTCAGAGTGCCGTGTCCTTTAACTTTGAGCACGGTGAGCCCGTCGGGACCGAGCCCACCGAAATCTTCGATGGCACACCACACCATCCGCCACAGGAAAGCCCAGCTGTGGGAGGCACCACAAGTACCCTCAGGCCCACGCACCAGGAGCCCGTCAACCACGCAACTGGCATCAATCCGCACCGTGATGGGCGCCAGGCTGTGACGAAGAAGAATGAGCACTGCGAGAAGCTCAGCACCTTCTACGGATTGGTGCATCCCCATCAATGGCGATCCCAGGGCGCGAATGGCGCACTTCGGACCAGGGTCAGACCACCCAGGCCCAAGTGGAATCTGCACCACCGCACAGCCGGCCATGCCGTAATCGATGTCAAGGTCGAACGCCGAGCCGTCAGTGAACAGCTCATCATTGTGAAAGGGCATGGCACCATTCCCCAGCAACCACTTGACAGAGGACAGGATCTCGTCCTGAGGTGGCTGCCACACCACTCGTCGCCGTACTAGCAGCAGCCGCTCGACCAGCGTGATGATGTTGGGGTGGTCCGCCTGCCTCTTTAGCGTGGCAATGGCTGCTGGCAACTCCGCCTGCGGCCAATGGTGAGCACACTCCATATGACGGTGCCACAGCGTGCCAGCTTGCCCAGGGCACAAGTTGCAATCTTCTGAATGCGCATACCGAGGAGTATTGTGAAAGCGGCGATGGTTGGTCCATTGCCCGCCGACGATGAGCGACCTGGCGTGCCGCCGCTCTTCTGCACCAAGGGTAGGCCAGTCACGTCCTTCCGACGCCGTGGGCCTTCCTCGATAGATCCATTTCCTCAGCTGCATGATGTTGAAACCGTTGTCCAAATGCGGCAGCTCGTCAGCACACTTCTGGAACTGCCACCAAAGAACTGCTTTCCGAACCACTTGCTTGGTATACCACGGCGAAAAATCCAGCGGCCTATACACTGCGCCAGTAGCCGCGTTGATCCAGGTGCTGGTGCTGGCCGCCGCCCAGCCGACGCGCAGCAGGGACATGAATGCCGCGCTGATGGGCCCACGTACCTGAGCCCAAGACTGCACATGCGAAGAAGTCCACTCCAGCACCGACGACAGAATATATTGCGGCATCCAACTGTCCCAGACGGCACGGTGCAGCATACAGACTGGATCGATCGTGGCTCGAAAGATGGGGTCGAAATCGCGCACGGGCGACAGCGTGAGACAGAGCGTGCGACTCTTGCCGTCCACTCGGGCCTCCGTAGAACGGAAGGCGACCGACCGAGCAGACTGAAGGTCGGTATCGCTCAGCCCCGTGCAGTTCACGCTGTACGCATAACCTGCCTCGAGGCCCTGCGTGGCGATACGAGCTGCGATAGCACGTCGACCTCCACTGTCCAATAGACGCCGCACTCTGGGTACCCGTCGCTCAGCAGCTCGCAGTCGCGCACGTCGCACCTGTCGCCCAAGCGCGCGTCCTTGAGCAAAATCAGTGCCGAGGTTCCTCGCGTGCCTGGCTGCTTGAGCACCCGTGATCGTAATCAGCTTGGCCTTCAACGTGCGAGTGAGGGCCGTACTTGATGCAAGGACCTGCGATTTCTGGCGGCGATGCGGATGCTGTCCCTGCTGAGACCGTTCACCAGCACCTGCGCCGCCAAGACGATGTCTCGCATCACCCGATGCTCACCGCCGTGCCGCTGCAGAACCAAATCATCAACCACAATGGCGGGGGAAACCGTGGGCACCGCCTGCTGCATGCGATCGACACTCTCGATCAGCTGCAGCTTCATGAAAGTTGTGGCAAACGAGTCGCCTGCAAGCGCGGTCTGGCGCACGTAAACCAGATCAGATACGGCACCATCCAACACGAGAGCACGGGCCTTTGTATAAATATCCAGTTGCAGCTTCAACAACCACAAAGGAAAGGAAACCTTCTGAGCCAATCTCAACAAGTTGTCATGCCTGATCTGTTCAAAGGCCTTCCACAAGTCAAGTAATAGCGTTGCAGTGGCCCAGTCGGCGATGGGATCTTCAGCAATCTTCATGGAGACCCACTCACTCCATACCAACTGTTGCCACACTGCACGATCACAACTCTTGCCAGCCGACGCCCACCAGCAGCCGCGATTGTGGGCGGCTTCCCACACTGTGGCTATGGGCCTCCTCAACCGCCCATGCACTCGAACAAGCGCGGCAAGAAGGGCGATTGGCCGCACTCCACCTTCACGCTTAGGTATGAATGCAAGCTTATTGATAAAGTCAGGCCAACAACATTGCTGCTCGACCAACTCGATCACATCTGCGAGCGCCTCCAGGCCCGCATCGTCCAGCACGCCGAAGTCGCGCGGGTTGAAACTGTCGAAACTGCGCCCTCCGTGGACCTTGAAGGTTGCACATGCTCGACGTAGTTGATCAGGGGTCGGCCGCCTGGGACGCTCGCCAAGGTCAGCAGGCCAACTCAGCTTCGGAGGCTCGGCCGTGGTGCGCCAGTACTCCGACCAATCGCACACCAGCGCCTTGACCGCCTCCATCATGCCCAGCGGCACTGCAACCCCCTGGATCGCGGAGGCGTTCACCGCAGGCTCTTTCGTGAAAGCATGCAGCGCAGCCCCCCCGCCAGCAGAGTTGCCGTCGATCCAATCCCCGAAGCGCGCCTTCGACTCCTTCACATCGGTAGCGACGGCATCGTCGGCGAGCTGCTTGGTGATCCCAGCCGAGCACTCCAGTTCGACGCTGCCCATGTACTCACGCGCGCGGCAGAGAAGCGCCACCGCCTGGCACCACGCGCTGGCAGGTGGCCGCTGCGCTCTGCGCGCCAGAGCTCGCTGACCTCGCACTCGGCGGATGGGATCATCACTGACCCCGTCGGCGGCAGCAAGGGCCACGCCCTTCAACCACATCGCAGGCCTGCTCACCTTCGGAATGCGAGGCGCCGAGGGCGGGCAGGCTCGAGCCCAACCGAGCTCTGGTCTGTGACCGCGGCCACCGTACTTGTCGAGGTCAAGCCCTGCGAGGTCACAGAGGTAGTGCTCCGTGACGCCTATAAACTGCGTCCAGGCCGTGTCCACGTTGGTCGTGACCTCTCGCAGCGCGCGCCAATCCTCCGAGAAGTCCCGCGTGCAACAGCCAGCAGGAAACGGACTGGGAAAGGCTTTGGCCGTGCGCATCATTTGCACCCAGTCGTCAATCTGAGCGCCGTCGATCGTGAGCCTGACAGGCCGAGGCGGCCCAAACTCCCAATCGTGCAATACCTCGGCGCTGGCTACGCGGAAGTGCCTGGACAAGACGAAGTAGTCAATGACGTGCTCCGAGGGCCTGCAGGTTCCCGAGCTCGGCGCCACCACTCGGCCGCCGCACCGCTCGAGAAAGGAGGACTGCATCAAAGTGGCTGGCTCCATGTTGAAGTCGCCGCTGATGATGAAAGGGCGCCCTAGGACCTGCAGCATGGTGGCGACCTTGTGCAGGATGCTCTCGTTGGCGCACGTGAGCCCCTCGCCAGGGTGCAGGTAGACCGTGACCAGCACCACGCCGCCCGAGCAGAAGCCTGAGTGGTGAACGAAGGTCGCACGCCCAGCGTCGATGACTGAGCTGCCGACGCCCTCGAACTGGCCCATGCCGTGCACCCGTGGCGACAGCAGAAGGAGGCCTCCATGCCCAGGAATTCCGGGCCCTGGGCCCTCTGCTGGGGCTGTGTGCGCATGCCAGCCGAGCTTGGCTAGCCTCGATGCCACCTCATTGCTGCGCTCCACAGTGAGATGCGTCTCTTGGACTGCGACAAAACCAGACCGTTTGATCTCCATGCGGTCCAGGAGGGTCTCAAACGTAGAGTGGCGTTGGCGTTCACTGTGAGACCGACCCAAGAACGCCGCTGCCGTGAGCCACTAAAGATTCGTCCTCCTCCGCTTGTCCGCACGAAGGATCTCCAACGCTTCCAGGATCCGCTTGCGCTCGTCGGGGTTTGTAGCCCCTGCCAGCAGCCCTCCTGGATCCTCCCCATCAAGATGGTCGCTGAAGCCACCGCGATCGCCATCCTCCATGGTAGCATCGCCATCGGCCCCCTTGGCCGCCTCGGCGCCGCCGTCGGCGTCAGGCGCGCCGCCCCCGTTGGCGCCACCACCTGCTGGAGGGGCCGTGGAGGAAGGACAGGGGACAGGGGAGGCAGCAGGCCGCTGCTTCTGGGCGAACTCGGTGACGGCCATGGTGACCTTCCCGAAGATGCCCTCAACAGTGTCGCCTTGGCCTGCGCTGGACTGCAACTGCTTGAGCTGCTCGAGCAAGGGGCCGATGTCAAGCTTGGGCGGCGTAGTGGACGCACCCAGTGCCTTGGCAGCTTCCTCCTTGGCCACAGCCAGCTCCTGCTCCAGAGAAGCGACGGCCACCTGCTGCTCCTGCAGGGCGACCATGGCCTTGGCTGCTGCCTCCTTCGCCTTCTGCAGCTTCTGCTGACCAGCGAGCAGAGATTTCGCAGCCTTCTCCACATCGTTATTCTGCGTGACGCCTGGAGTCCAGCCTGCCGCCGCCGCCGTTCTCGCATACAGAACACGATCACGGCTGGACTGAGACAGAGTAGACTTGACCAACTCCCAGACATTTGGAGCAAGCTCCACGTACGATTGACACCAGCATCATCAAGTGTAGCACCTGCAGCAACACGCCGACGAGAAGGCTTGCCAGCCTTAAGCTGCGGAGCACCTTGAGCCCACTTCCCACCTGCGGTGTGCCACGGACGCGGTGCGGGGCCATGGCCAGGCCGAACTCCGCTGCACCCCGACTGGGCACACTTGACCTTGCTGATCGGGTTGAACTTCGGGCAGCACGGACATGTCCAATGCGTCCCGGCATTCGCCATCGCTGTGCCCTCACGGGCGAGAGAAGCAATCTGCAGAACGAGCCACTTCAGCTCGGTACAGCAATATAGCCGCTCTGAATGTATGCTGCACCAAGCCCACTTGGGCCAGAACGGCTCTATGGGTGTGTAGTGTGTGTAGTGTGTGTGTGTGTGTGTGTGTGTGTGTGTGTGTGTGTGTGTGTGTGTGTGTGTGTGTGTGTGTGTGTGTGTGTGTGTGTGTGTGTGTGTGTGTGTGTGTGTGTGTGTGTGTGTGTGTGTGTGTGTGTGTGCGTGTGCGTGTGCGTGTGCGTGTGCGTGTGCGTGTGTGTGTGTGTGTGCGTGTGTGTGTGTGTGCGTGTGTGCGCGTAATGTCTGCGAGCGTGTGCGTGCGTGTCTGTCGGCGAAGTGTCGCCGCCCAGTCTGGGGGGCACCCCAAGCGACCCGGATCGGCGGCACTGGCCGAAGGCCACTACAATATGGGAACATATGGGAAGGGGGGGAGACGATGACCTAGAAATTCTAATAAAATTTAAGGGGATCCTGTGCTGTGTGTATTTATTTGTTTGTCTCTGGGCCCCTTTATTTGCACTTACCCTAGTTTGGTCAACCCCCACAGCGGCGACCGCTGCTGGTGGGGGGAGGCCGCGTTCGACGAACCCTATGGCCATCAGTACCCAGTACCCAGGAGGAGTGTGAAGCGAGCAGGAGGAGGGATGGGGGAGGAGGGATAGGGGAGGAGGAGGAGGAAGAGGAGGAGGAGGAGGAGGAGGAGGAGGTCTGGAAGCACAGCTGCGGAAGGGGAAGGCGGGCACGAGATGGCCTCAAGGCTCCTCGAGACGGCCTCAAAGGATGGCCCCCAGAGCGGCCGCAGAAGTGCCCCGAGGACGGCCGACGAGGGCACCAGGAAGGCCCACGGGCGCTTCGGAGGGACAAGGAGGGCGCCAAGGTTGCTCTGGCGGCCCCGCGAGGGCATGAATGCCAAGGGGAGTGCCGTCCTCATCGTCCCTCCCTCGTCCTTCTCATCGTCCCTCCTCCACATATTCCTCCTCCTCCTCCTCCTCCTCCCCTCCTCCTCCTTCTCCTCCTTCTCCTCCTCCTCCTCTCCCTCTTGCTCCTCTTCCCCGTCCACCAAAACCAAAGCCTCCTGGGATTCGCCCAACAAGCTCTAGCCACGGGGAGCGCCGAGAATGCCTGGACAGCTGCCGACGTCCTGGGTCATGAGATATGGGCTTCAATTCTGCTGACAGCTGAGTGAAGAGGGAGATGGCAGCAGCTGTCTGCAACGCCTCGTCCACGTCAGCTGCAAGTATGTTGGTATGTTCAGCCTTGTCGCTTTGAATGGCGAGCGCCTCTCGAGATTTCATATTTGACGTGACAATTGCTTACACTGTGTGTGCGTGTGTGTGTGTGTAAGTGTGTGTAAGTGTGTGTAAGTGTGTGTGTGTGTGTGCGTGTGCGTGTGCGTGTGCGTGTGCGTGTGCGTGTGCGTGTGCGTGTGCGTGTGCGTGTGACGAGTGTGTGTGCGTGTGTGTGTGTGTGTGTGTGTGTGTGTGTGTGTGTGTGTGTGTGTGTGTGTGTGTGTGTGTGTGTGTGTGTGTGTGTGTGTGTGTGTGTGTGTGTGTGTGTGTGTGTGTGTGTGTGTGTGTGTGTGTGTGTGTGTGTGTGTTAGCGCGTGCAATAAGAAATGACGCAGCTATGTTCCAATGCCTCGCAATGCACGCGCACTCCGCGCGCCTGACTGAAGATGGATTGGCTTGAGTTCCACGGCCGAAGACACATGAGCTGCAGATGAAGGATAATCAGGAGGAAGATGAGGAGGCAACTACTGGTGCGGGAATCTCAGATTAGTGCGTAGTCCACTTGCCTGAGTTCCACGAAGATGCGATAGGTAAGGTTTGCTCGTAGGATCCCCCTGAACCAATCTTTGATACTCAGGACCAGTGGTTCTCTGCAGGGAGTGACGACGACGAAGATGAGGTCATTCTCCTACCCCGTGCCCTTTTGGACCATCTCGGGCCCTCGGTCACCGCAGGAGCTGATCCAGTCTGGCTGCCTCCAGGTGGTTCAGGAGCACGCCTCGCCCATGAATTGCCGCTCTCTCTTCGTCAGATGCCTGTGTCGTCGGGGTAGTGTTCCTTGAGGGCACGGCGGTGCACGAGTGTTGTGTTCACTATTTGACCGACGCCCGTACGACAGTTACAAGTCCAGGGCTCTGGGCTGACAAGCGGTACCGCGTCGGTCTTTCAACCCGTTTTGAGCATGTTGGCACGTCATGCGCGGTTGAATTCTTTGCACGACATTGTTGTCGAATGCACGTGGTGTATGTCTTTGTCTGGCCTTGCGGCTGTTTGCACTATGTCTTCTTTTCATCCCAGTTTGAGTTGCAATCGTCGTAGAGGGCATCCCGTAATTCGCAATATGCGCAGATAGGGTTCGCATTATTGCATCGTGACGATTGCAGTTCCATTGAGTACTTCTGACTTGATGCTGTTCTGATTCTCTCGGGTTGTCCAACTGCGCCCCCGTTGCACGTGGCGAGGCGGACGCGGATGATCATTATCATCTTGTGCAGGTGGGCCGCAAGCGCAGCCCATGTTTGATTATGATCATATCGATTTCGAGCGTAATGTTCAAAGTTGCACAATCGAAGGGGCCCTCGAATTATTCCTACCCACCACTTCTGTGATGCTGATGCAGTTTAGCTCGGAACCGTTGTTTCGATTGTGATTGGTTCGGGCATTCTTCTCGATCGGCTTCTTTTCGTTTTCAGTTAGCTTCCATGTCTCACAGTGCTCAGAAGTCAGAAGCCAAGAGGGGAGGTGGAAACACGACAGCCGCTTCAGAGTCCCACGGAATGCTGCAGTGTGCACGGGACAGTTAGGGGACAAGAAGTGGAGCCCCTTCTTTTTCGACTCCGTGTTCGCCCCCCCTCTTTCCACCCAGACTCAAAGATGGCGTCCTGCCTGCTGGAGGCCCTGGGGGGTCCTCGTTGTTTGTCCTTTCGAGCCAATGCTCCCGAATGCCCAGGGTCAACTTTGAATAGAGGGGGGACGGGGGGACAGGAGCCAAGGGTTCCACTGTTTTGTCCATCTAGGAGTTTTTCTTATGTTCGGGTACCATTCTGGGCACCATCGGCAGATCGATCCCTCATTTTTGTCAGCAGCTGACAGGCTGGAATTTTCCACGGGCGCTTCTGGCGCGGCCAGCATGGCGCGAATGATGAGCGAGACGGGATAGATGTACCAGATGCGGGATAAGAGGCAACGATTCGGGGGGGAAACTGGCTCGACCCTCAATTTCAGGGCATCCTACCTGGGGTCGGAGTACATGGGGTCGTAGGATCGCGCCGCATCGCCGATGCGGCTCGATGTGGGGCCCGATTTGCTTCACGTCGACGGCGCCGATGCATCGCTTATGTATCGCCGATGCGGCGCGATCCTCCGACCTCATTTGCTCGGATCCCATCTAGGAGGCTTCTATAGGCTCCACCCCAAATCGCCCATTCCGATAGCCCACGAAGCCCAGGCACGGTCTTTTCCGCTATGGAGGACACATCGCCGATCTATCGACGATGTATCGCCGATTCCAAGTCAATGCATCCCCCCCTGAGCCAGCCCACCCGCATCGGTCCACCTCAAGGTAGAAGCGGTGGGCAGGGAAGTACGGAGGGATGGAGAGGAGGCGGAGACTTCGTCAGCACACACGCGGGAGCGAGGGGTGAGGTGGGGGGCCAGCTAAGGGTGCGACGCGTAAGGGGAGCACGGAAGGGGCGGGGCGGATAGGTGGGCAGGTCGTGCATTGGTGGGGGTGGGTTGGGCGGGATGGCTATTTCCTAGCTGTCGTTGCCCCCGCATGGCTCTGGCCACGGTCATGCTGGCTTACGCCTCGTTGTGTTCTGTCACACGTGCGGCTATCTACGCAACGCATCTTAGACGGTGCGCTTCTGGCAGGATGCCCAAGGGCCAAGCGCTTGCTTGAGTGAATTGCACCGGCGCGGGCATGAGAGACATGCGGCTGTCTCTGACATGTTGCCGTCAATTTTGCTTGTGTCACAGGGGCTCTGTATTGGAGCGGTGGTCATGGCCAACACGTGGACACAAAG
>CAUYUJ010015726.1:137500-147500 GCA_963575745.1 Prorocentrum cordatum
GACATCCTCAACATTTGCCTGGTTTGGCCCCTGGTTTGGCCTGGTTTGGGCCCGTTTCGCTTGAGACATCCTCACACCGCGGATGGTCTGGCATATTCGGGGGCGCGCTTCGCTCGGATGTCCTCCTGGTTTGGGGCAGCTTCGGCACTGTTTTGGACAAACGTTCCTGGTTCGACCTGGCATCTTGCGCGCGTATCTGGAGACATATCTGCAATTTGTTCGGTATCGGGCGTGGGCAAGCCCAGACTCCACCCTACACATACTCATTGTCCTCCTCCCCCTCCTCTTCCTCCTCCTCCTCCTCCTCCTCGTGCACCTACCTCCTCCCTCCCCCGTCCTCTGCCTCCTCCTCCTCTTCCTCCTCTTCCTCCTCCTCCTCCTCCAACACGTCCGCCCTCGTTTCACTCACCCCTCCCCCCCCGCTTCCCCTTCAGCGATCGCTCGATGAGGTGCCCTTTGCAGAGGGCGGCCCCGAGTCCGTCCCCCCCAATCAGTCTCGCCCACTCCGGCCCGAAGTAGCGCGATCCGCGAAAACGTCGACGCGAACACACGAGGAGCAGTATCGCCGATGCAGCAAAGAGAAATGTCGAGCGAGTCAGCGGGCCCCTCGTACTGCCCGACCGCCCAGAAACAAGGGAACCAGCGGCGAGTCAGCGGGCCTCCGTTGCTCCCCGCCCGCCCAAAAACAATGGAACCAGCAGCGAGTCATGGTGGTCGTGGTGGTCGTGGCGGTCGTAGCGGTCGTGGTGATGGTGATAGTGATGGTGATGGTAATGGTGATGGTGATGGTAATGGTGGTGGTGGTGGTGGTGGTCGTCGTCGTCGTCCTCGTCGTTGTGGTCCTGGTCGTGGTCGTGGTCGTGGTCGTGGACGTGATCGCGGTCGTCGTGGCCGTCGTCGTCGCGGTCGTGGTCGTCGTGGTCGTCGTGGTCGTCGTGGTGGTCATGGTGGTCGTGGTGGTCGTGGCGGTCGTGGTGATGGTGATAGTGATGGTGATGGTAATGGTGATGGTGATGAGGATGGTGGTGGTGGTGGTAGTCGTCGTCGTCGTCTTCGTCGTCGTCGTCGTCGGGTGCTTTGGGCGCTCCGATACACATTGAGTTAGTTATGTCACGTGGTGTATGGAACTGAAAGAAAAATTAATTCACACACGTGTCGGGTATCATTACACTTGTGACGTTATGCCCCCTGGGGGGTCCCAAGACACATTGGGATGTGCCGAATGGTATACGTCACGAGGCACAGCCACCACTGACAGAATGCCTGCTGGTATCCGGCGTTCGGCCACGTGGCGGCGTCAAGAGAAAACCTTTCCCAGCTTGTAGTCGTAGTAGTAGTAGTAGTAGCAGTAGTAGTAGTAGTAGTAGTAGTAGTAGTAGTACTAGTAATAGTAATAGTAGTAGTAGTAGTAGTAGTAGTAGTAGTAGTAGTAGTAGTAGTAGTAGTAGTAGTAGTAGTACAGTAGTAGTAGTAGTAGTAGTAGTAGTAGTAGTAGTAGTAGTAGTAGTAGTAGTAGTAGTAGTAGTAGTAGTAGTAGTAGTAGTAGTAGTAGTAGTAGTAGTAGTAGTAGTAGTAGTAGTAGTAGTAGTAGTAGTAGTAGTAGTAGTAGTAGTAGTAGTAGTAGTAGTAGTAGTAGTAGTAGTAGTAGTAGTAGTAGTAGTAGTAGTAGTAGTCGTCGTCGTCGTCGTCGTCGTCAGTAGTAGTAGTAGTAGTAGTAGTAGTAGTAGTAGTAATAGAAAGAGTTGTAGTAGCAGTAGTAGTAGTAGTAGTATTAATAGTAGTAGTAGCAGTAGTAGTAGTAGCAACAGCAGCAGCAGCAGCAGCAGCAGCAGCAGTAGTAGTAGTAGTAGTAGTAGTAGTAGTAGTAGTAGTTGTATTATAAGTAGTAGTAGTAGTAGTAGTAGTAATAATAATAATAATAGTGGTAGTTCTAGTCGTAGGCGTCGTAGTCGTAGTCGAAGTCGTAGAGTAGTCTTTGTATTAAGAGGAGTAGTTGTGCGCACACGAGGTCTGAAGCCACGTGTGTCTCGTGGATGGTCTTAGATTCGGGGTTTCGCCTGGCTCAAGGCACAGCCCATGGTGCCTGATTCCACGTGGGCAGTGCGCTCAGCCTCCGACGGCTCGAAATCTTTCGCAACACGGGCCCCCAGATCTCTTCGACCCATTCTCATTCTTAGTCGTCCTTCGACGGTACGGCGAAGCAGTATCCGGCGCGGTGTTTTCTAGACGCCCCGGGGGTCAGGCTCCTCGCCGTGCTCCAGAGGCCCCCAGCGTCTTGCAGAGAGAACCAACACCTGAGCGACGGAAGGAAACGGAGTCGATTGCGTGGACACTCGCGCGTAGGCTTCCCGCGCAAGGTCACGCGTAGGCGCCCTCTTCTCCACGCGGTGTGCCACGCTGGCAGCCCGCGCAAGCCAGTGCGCAAGGTTGCTATGTCATCATGCGTAGGGCCAGTTTCTTTTGGTCGCCCACCTTACCTTGAAAGAGTCCGAGATGCGAGCCTCGCTCTTCGAGCCCTCTCGCTACGCCAACCGGCATCTTCAATCGCGCGCGCCCGCCTCGCCGCCCGAGGGCGCGCCTTGCCGCCTTTCTGGGCCCGAGCGGCCAGGGCATTTGCGCCCAGAGACACCGCGCTGCGCCGAGACACTGCGCCGCATGAGCCGCGCTGCCGGCCGCCAGGTCTCGCCGTACTGGGCCAGGTGGTGCCCCTCCTGCTCCTCTTCCTCCTCCTCCGCCTCCTCCTCCTCCTCCCTTCTCCTCCTCCGAGGCTCATGCGACGTCCACGGACGTCGACCAGGGCCGCACCACGCGGTGGGAGAGAAGGGCCAATATTGGTGCTGACGCATATGCCCAGGCAGGCGCGCCGTTGCGTTGGTTCCGAGAACCGGGTCGCGAGGCAGGGCAGTGGGCAGGCGAGCTGCCTAAGAGGCCCCTCGGCCCGACACGGTCGGCTTGGGCCACAAGTCGGGGCCCGCCGTGCCCGCCGACCCCCAGGCGCTCGGCCCTGCACGTGCCCTGTGGTCCAACAGTGAGCCAAAGCCTCGCGGCCGCTGGGCGCGACGTTGCGGAGTGGGCCCAGCGAGAGTGTGCGGCGCTGCCGTGGCACCAGCGCGGGAGGCGGTCCACGGGCCCAGCCGGGGACCTCTGACCCTGGGCGCAGCCTGCTCCCCCGGCACTCTCCCAGGCTCTCCCATGCGCTCCCAGGAGCCCCCGGGCGCTCCCAGGCGCTCCACAGCGCGCTTTCCTATGGCCCGATGTGGCCCCCGAGGCGTTGAACGTCCTGGGCCACGGCCTCCTCGAAGGTGAGGTGGAGTCCCCCCGCGCGCAGGGGCAGAGGCTAATTAACTGCTTGCTATCGGTGCGGGGCGTGCGGAGCATTCATGTCTGATCGTGTGGTGGACATTCCCCCGCTTCGGCATCCCACTTCACTTTTAACTCGCGGCTGGAATTGCAAACGACCGGGATTAGAAGTGAATGGTTGCGTGGCTCTGTGTGTGTGTGTGTCTCTTCGTGTGCGGGGGGTGTCCGTGGCAGCACCAAGCACAGCTGCCCCTGCGCGCCTCATCAGTGGGCCCCCGTGGACTGTGACACCTCCCGCGCGCTGGCGCAAGCCTGCGCGGTGGCGCCTCTCATTTTCAATTCGTCGCCGGACTCGGATATGACCAGAACTGCAAACGACCCGAATTACAAATGAGTGTGCTGTCTTGCGCCGATTTCAGGCCATGCCAGGTGCCGCGCGCGAGGTGCAAAGGCGTACCGGCCAGCGCGGGCATCAAAGCCAGGCTCGGTCGCATCAAGAATGGGCGTCGCCCCCATGACAGAGCGTCCACGCGTGACCTGGCGCTAAGTCTCTCAGGTCCGTCGTCCGGCCAGGGCAGGGAGATGCTGAGCCAGGCATTGTTGTCTCCGCCACCTCCTGGCGTCAGGGCCACTGTGGCTCCGAGCTGGCACGCTGCTGCAGAAGGCACGCCGAGGGAGACGGAGCTGCGAGCTGTTGGTCTGCTCGAGGGAGACATGCCGCGCGTCCAGGCTTAAGGAGAGAAAACTCGTTGAGGTGGGTCGGAAGTGGACTCCAATCAAGAATCCGACGGAGGCGATCTCTTCTGATTGTACCTGCGTTGAGCGCGATCCACAACAAGAAAGCTCCCTCTCTCAAGCGACGTTCGCTCCTCCTCCTCCTCCTCCTCCTCCTCCTCCTCCTCCTCCTCCTCCTCCTCCTCCTCCTCCTCCTCCGTCTCCTCCGTCCCCCCCCCCTCCGACATCCCACGTCTTCCCTGAAACAGCGCGGCGATTGTTCCCTTCTTTCGGCCTCCGAAGGCCCTCGCCAGGCCCCCGGGCGGTCAGAGAACGACTCAGGATGCGAAGCCGGCCCCTGGGGGAAGGGGTCGGGGCTTTGGGGGGCCCGTCGGCAGAGCTCCCCGGCAGCTCCCCAGGGGCCTCTGGGGGGGGCATGTGCACCTTCGCGGGCCTCCATGGAGACACTCCGAGGGCGTGGCGGGGCCTGTCGGAGGCGTTGTCCCCTCGCGCCCCTGCCTCTCTACATTCACCGGGCGTGTTCCACATCTCGCAAGGTGCCTAATCGCAAGCGTCCTGAAAAAAAACCTGTTTTCCTCTTCTATAGTGTGTGTCGAAAATCTCCCGCGGCGGATCCAGGCCAAGTTACTTCTGCGAGTAGTGGAACGCGCTCGTCAATAGATGGTCGGGCGAGCTGGGGGGGGGGAAAATGGGCAGGGAGGGGGATGCGAAAGCTGCTGCGCGCCGCTGGTTCTGGCCCCGCTGCCAGGCGCCCTCCTCGACACATCGGCGCCCCGGGCGCGGGGAGGCGCCGGCACCTCAGCCACGGGAGCCGATTCGCTGACCTCCCCTTGTCGTCCCCCTCTTTCGACCGACCCGACTCTCCCACTCCTACCTTGACCTACAGGGTGCGACAATTTGAGGGATCCACGAACTCGGTAAGGAACCGGAGCCAAGTTTTCTTTTGGCGCGCGATCGACACTTTCCGCTTGCGTGTCTGCAGCTGCTACCGCCTGCGCGTCTCGCTTACCCTCCTGCTCTTCCTGCTCTTTCTGCTCCTCCTGCTCCTCCCGCTCCTCCTGCTCCTCCTCTTTCTGCTCCTCCTCCTCCTCCTCCTCCTCCTCCTCCTCATCATCATCATCATCATCATCATAGTCCTCTTCCTCTTCCTCGTCCTCGTCCTCCTCATCATCCTCCTCTTCTCCTCTTCTCCTCCCACCCTCCTCGTCTTCCTCTTTCTTCTCCTTCCTCGTCCTCCTCATCATCATCCTCCTCTTCTCCTCTTCTCCTCCCACTCTCCTCGTCTTCCTCTTTCTTCTCGTCCTCCTCCTCTTTCGTTCTCCTTGCTCCTTTCCCCTTCCCCCTCCCCATCATCTTCCTTCCTCCACCTTCCTCCTCATCGTCGTCCCCTTCCTGCACGGCGACGCCTGTCACCTGTTAGGCGCATGTTGGCACCCGCCCCTTCGCGCACGCCCACGTGTCTCCACGTGCGGAGAACTCTCCACCCCAGGTTGGGCCACTCGCCTGCGGCCCCGCCTTGACCCGAAACACGTGGAAACACATGCCCCGCGCGCGCGCCAGGCGCATGTTGGGCCCCCCCTCCGCGGACGTAATTCCACGTGCAGAGAACTCGCCGCCCCCAAGCTGGGTCTCCCTTGGGCCCCGTGGACACGTCCAAAAACACGTGCGCCCGCGCGCACGCGCCAGGGGCATGCTGCTCCCCTCCCTCTCCGCGCACACCCTCTTACGCGTGAGAGAGAATTCGGCTCCTGCCAGTTGGGTCCCTCGCTTGCGGCCCCGCCGTGGCCCGAACACGTGAAAGCACGTGCCGAACCCATGTGCGCCGAGACTCCCGTTGGAGATCCCTCCCACCTCCGCAGACCTACCTTTGCGTGCCGAATTCCGGTTGCAGGATTCGGCACACACGTGAAAGCACGTGCCGAACCCAGGTGTGCCGAACCCAGGTGTGCCGAGACTCAGGCTGGACACCCTCCCCCTCCGCACACGTCTTTTTACGTGTCCAACTCCGGCGCAAGAATTCGGCACCTGCCAGTTGGGTCCCTCGCTTGCGGCCCCGTCGTGGCCCGAAACGCGTGAAAGCACATGCCGAACGCACGCGTGCCGAGATTCAGGTTGGAGACCCCCCCCCTCCGCACACGTATTTTTACGCGTCCACTTCGGCGCCGCTGCTCAACGCCCTTCTGGTACAGGTCCTTTGTCCCGCAAGCTAACAGAGAACCCTGGGCCGGAGACCTTGCCGGGAAAACCAGCCCTCCAGACCTGGAGACCCACCAGCATCGATGGACCTTCGACCAGAATTCGGACTCAAATGTCTTGTTTTGTTGTCGCCCCCCTGGATGGTCAGGGTAGCCCGGCCAGGTGATGCCCCCATGGGAGGCGGGCAGAGCTCCGGGAAGAGGAAGAAGAAGAGGCCGGCCGGAGCCGCCAAGAGTGACCTGGAGAAAGACCTGGCGCGCCAGAGCGGCTTCGACCTCTTCGATGATGAGGCAGACGAGCCTGAGGAGATCGATGAGGAGCGAGTGCACAAAAGTCAGGAGGGGGAAGAAACACACAGACAATTAATCGTCGACTTCCCGGAAAATATGGGAAGATATGGGAAGTGGGGGTGAAGATGAAAACCCAGACAAGGTTAGAAAACGTGGGGGGTCTTGGGATTTTGGGTCAATGCAGTTGTGTCTTTGGGCCCCTTTGAGAAGACCGGTTCTTGCCGTGTCGACGCGGCGGCGACCCGAGCGCGAGCGTTCCAGGTTGCAACGCAGCTGGTGGCAGACTCGGCCAACATCGAATGATCCTGCGCTATCGGAGAGCTGCGATCATTCGAGGTTGAGCGAGCCACGCGGTGTCAGAAAAACCGACGCCGAGATCGGCACGACACGAACCTGCCGCAGCGCGATGGCGAGAGGTTCTTGGCAGTGGCGGCTCTGGGCAGCCTTGGGCACATTCACTGCCTGGTGAGATGTTGGTGCCTGATACTTGGCGGCCGAGTGCGTAATGATCCCGCGTGGGGGGGATGCAAGAGGACATCATCATCATCATCATCACCACCACCATCATCATCATTACTATCATCAGCAGCAGCATCATCATCATCGTCGGCATCAACTTCAGCATCAACATCAACATCAACATCATCAGCAGCAGCATTACCATCATCATCCTTATCACCAGCATTGTCGCCAGTGTCATCATCACCATCATCAGTAGCATAGCCACCAGCATCAGCTTCAGCAGCATCATCATCATCATCACCACCACCAAAAGCACCATCATCATCATCATCATCATCATTATCATCATCATCATTATCATCATCATCATCATCATCATCATCGTCATCATAAGCATCATCATCAACCTCATTTCAGGGGATCGTTAATCCCACTTTGTGTTTGTGCGTCCGGGAAGGATACCGACGAAGAGCCCGTGGCGAGATCGGTAGCCCCTCCTTCTCAGCTCCTGTGTCTGGACATCCAGTCTACAGTCGAGCTCACGGTGCGCTGCGAGGGCCTCCCTAGCAGCAGGCCCACCTTCGTAGTGATATATTCCAAGTGGGCCAAAGACACCGATTGGGTTGAGATCGGAATGACAGAGACCAACTCAAAAAAGACCTCCGACCCACAGTTCAAGAGGACCTTTTTGTTGGAGTTCCGTGTGGAGATGACGCGTGAGTTGCGCTTCGAGGTCTTCCATTCGCGGGGGATGCACCCTCAAGATCAGTTGGACGAGCACGAATATGTGGGCTGCGTGGAGACAAGCCTGGCAGAGGTGGCTCTTGGACAAAACTGGCGTGCGCGAAGCACGAGAGCGGCTCAGGACGCGCGGCCGCGCAAGTCCGCCACATGCTCGTGTGCGCGCGTACGTGTGCCTGCTGATGCGCAGCAGGTGCAGCTGTGTGGGAGCCGTGGCAGAGCTGTCGGTTTAATTCTACCAGGCTTGGGATGCCGTGGTCGGCACTCAGGGGGGGAACGTGCAACGCTGGCCAGATCAGGGGGCCCGTACGTTCCCCGCCCTCCGCCCCTCTGACCGCCGCCGACGTCGCGCACTCCTTCCCGCGCGCGCATGCTCTCGCGCACGCGCGCTCTCTCTGTGAGTGATGCGCGCAACGCGCCTGCGCGCGCTCGGGGATGCATTCGTGTGTGTGTGTGTGTGCGTTTGAATACGTGTGCGTGTGAGCGAAGTCCTGCATCGCCTCGTTGTTCTGCCCTGGTTTCGCCACTCGCTTCCGGGGGTCCAGTCTTGCCACGCGCCCTCCAATGAGGCGAGTTCAAGCTGTTGGCGTCCCAACAATTTCCATCGCTGGTTGAACCTCTTCGGCTCGTCGGAGGAAAGTGTGTGTGTGTGTCCTGCCCCTAAACGAAGGAAGACACGGCCTCGGCTCGAGCACGATCGATGCACGCGCGATTGCAATCTGAGCTCGTGCGTCCCGCTGCCCCCTCCTTCGACCCTCGTCGTTTCATCTCCCTCGCCATCTTCGGCCTCGGCCTCCGCTTGTCGCGCGTGGCTGTCGTCCCCTCGCGTCGTCGCCCTTCTCCTCGCAGTGTGGCCGCGCTGCTTTGTGGCACTTCGACGGATTTTCTCGAGGCGTTGGCAGCGACGCGTTGGCCAAGCCTCTGCGTGGCCTTCGGCGGTCGGGCCCCCCCCTCGGCGTCGTGCGTTGTCGCTCGCCTGCCTTGCGCTTCCCGGTCTCGGCCTCCTCTTGTCCCTCCGTCGTTGCCGTCGCGTACAGCCGACCCGCATAGCAAGGATGGGCAACCTTCCCAAGGGTACCCCTGCATCCTTGCCTCCTCGGCCCATCCTCCGCCGCTTCCGTTGGCCGCGCCGCGCTCGAGAAGCTTCGAAATGGGCGTCCGAGGCCCTTGCATCCTTACATCGCGCATCCTTACGACACGGCCCGACTGTACTTCCTCTCCGTCACGTCTCGCCCCTTTCGCTGCTGCGCTCTCTCGCCGCAGCCGGCCCCGGCCGTCCGCATACTGGGGCGGCCTGCCGGGTTCCAGGTGCACGCTCACTCGTGTTGTGAGTGTGTCCCGCCTGTGCGACTGTGTGTGTGCCACGCGCCCCACGGCCGCAGGCCCCAGAGAAAAGCCCATCGCTTGCTCGCGAGCGCCCGCCCACAGCCTGGGAGAACACGGTCGCTGTTGGAGCGCACGCGCGGCACGCCTGCGCTTCGTGCCCGCAAGCCCCCGCCTGTGCTCCACCAGCCGGTGGCCCCCATGTTGCGAAGGAGGAAGAATAATTGCGGTGTGTGTGTGCGTGCATGTGTGCGTGCGTACTTGCGTGTGCGCGTGCGTGTGCGTGCGTGCGTGTGTGTGTGTGTGTTTGTGTTTGTGTGTTTGTGTGTTGTGTGTTGTGTGTGCTTGTGGGTGGGTGTGCGTGTGTGTGTGTTTGTGTGTGTTTGCGGGTGGGTGTGCGTGGATGTGTGTGGTGTGTCTGTGCGTGTGTCTGTGTATGTGGGTGTGGAGGGGGCGTGTGTGTGTGTGTGTGTGTGTTTGTGGGTGGGTGTGCGTGGATGTGTGTGTGTGTGTGTGTGTTTGTGTGTGTGTTCGTGTGTTCGTGTGTGTGTGTGTTTGTGGGTGGGTGTGCGTGGATGTGTGTGTGTGTGTGTGTTTGTGTGTGTGTTCGTGTGTCGTGTGTGTGTGTATGTGTGTGTGGGTGGGGGGGGAGGGGGGGCGTGTGTGGGGGGCGTGTGTGCGTGTGTGTGCGTGTGTTTGTGTGGGGGGTCGTGTGTGTGTGTGTTCGTGTGTGTGTGTGATTGTGTGTGTTCGTGTGTGTATGTGTATGTGTATGTGTATGTGTAACCATCGCTGCGCTGCCGCCTGCCCTGCGTGGCACTTGGGCGCACTCGCCCACACCCGCACGGCCCCCCGCCACACCCGACGCGCCCGCCATGGCTCGAGGGGCTCCCTCGCCGCGGGTCCGCCAGCTGCCAGGCTGCCTGGGGGCCGCCACGGCCCACAGTCCCCCG
>CAUYUJ010015726.1:150000-175000 GCA_963575745.1 Prorocentrum cordatum
CGTGAGTGCGTGTGTGCGTGTGGGCGTGTGTGCGTGTGTGCGTGCGTGCGTGAGTGCGTGTGTGCGTGTGTGCGGGCGCGCGAACCTGCGTGCGGGCACGCGGGCGCGCGGGTGCGTGTGTGTGTGTTTGCGTGTGTGCGTGAGTGCGTGTGTGCGTGAGTGCGTGTGTGCGTGTGTGCGTTGTGCGTGAGTGTGTGCGTGTGTGCGTGCGTGTGCGTGCGTGTGGCATGTGTGCGTGCGCGCGAACGTGCGTGCGGGCACGCGGGCGCGCGGGCGCGCGTGTGTGTGTGTGTGTTGCGTGTGTACGTGAGTGCGTGTGTGCGTGAGTGCGTGTCTGCGTGAGTGCGTGTGTGCGTGTGGGCGTGTGTGCGTGTGTGCGTGTGGGCGTGAGTGCGTGTGTACGTCAGTGCGTGTGTGCGCCTGTGCATGTTTGCGTGAGTGCGTGTGTGCGTGTGTGCGTGTGTGCGTGTGTGCGTGTGTGCGTGCGCGCGAACGTGCGTGCGGGCACGCGGGCGCGCGGGCGCGTGTGTGTATGTTTGCGTGAGTGCGTGTGTGCGTGAGTGCGTGTGTGCTTGTGTGCGTGAGTGCGTGTGTGCGTGAGTGCGTGTGTGCGTGTGTGCGTGTGGGCGTGAGTTCGTGTGTGCGTGCGCGCGAACGTGCGTGCGGGCACGCGGGCGCGCGGGCGCGTGTGTGTGTGTGTTTGCGTGTGTGCGTGAGTGCGTGTGTGCGTGAGTGCGTGTGTGCGTGAGTGCGTGTGTGCGTGAGTGCGTGTGTGCGTGTGTACGTGTGCGTGAGTGCGTGTGTGCGTGTGTGCGTGCGCGCGAACGTGCGTGCGGGCACGCGGGCGCGCGGGCGCGCGTGTGTGTGTGTGTGTGTGTGTGTGTTTGCGTGTGTGCGTGTGTGTATGTTTGCGTGAGTGCGTGTGTGCGTGAGTGCGTGTGTGCTTGTGTGCGTGAATGCGTGTGTGCGTGAGTGCGTGTGTGCGTGTGTGCGTGTGGGCGTGAGTTCGTGTGTGCGTGCGCGCGAACGTGCGTGCGGGCACGCGGGCGCGCGGGCGCGTGTGTGTGTGTGTGTGTGTGTGTCTGTGTGTGTTTGCGTGTGTGCGTGAGTGCGTGTGTGCGTGAGTGCGTGTGTGCGTGAGTGCGTGTGTGCGTGTGGGCGTGTGGGCGTGTGGGCGTGTGTGCGTGTGCGTACGCGTGCGCTTGCGCGTGCGCGTGCGCGTGCTCGTGCGTGTGTGCGTTCAGGCGTGCATGGGCTTGTGCATGTGCGTGTGCGTGAGCGTGCGCGTATGCAGGTGCGTGGGCGTGTGCGCGTACGTGTGCGTGTGCGTGGCCGGATGCGTGTGCGTGTGCGTGTGTGTGCATTCGCGTGCGCGTTCGCGTGCGCGTGCGTGTGCCTGTGGGCGTGAGCGTGCGCGTGTGCGTGTGCGGAAGCTCGTGCGCGTGCGCGTGCGTGTGTTTGTGGGCGTGCGTGCGCGCGTGTGTGTGTGTGTGCATTTGCTTGTGTGTGCGTGTGCGCGCGTGTGTGTGTGTATATGTGTGCGTGGGTGTGTGGGTGTGTGGGTGTGTGTCTGCATGTGTGCGTGTCGGTCTGCGTGCGTTTGCGTGTGCGTCTGCGCGTGCGTGAGCTTGTGTGCGAGTGCGCATGTGCGTTTGTATCGGCAGCGAGCCCGGGGGGGAAGTGAGAAGGAGAAGGCCTTCTCAGAAGGCTCGGGAGTCCCCCAGCCTTTTGGGAAGTTCGTTAAGCCTTCCCCGAAGACGCAGAAAATCCCCCAGAAGGCTGGAAAGCTTCTGAGAAGCCCCGCCGCCTTCTGCGAAGGCCTTCTCCTTCTCACATCCCCCCCCCGCTCGCCGCCGATCCTACGCCCCGTCGACGCGCGCGGGGCCGCGACGCGAAAAGTGTCTGTGTGTGTGTGTGCGTGTGTGTGTGTGTGTGTGTGGTGTGTGTGTGGTGTGTGTGTGTGTGCGCGTGTGTGTGTGTGTGTGCGCGTGTGTGTGTGTGTGTGTGTGTGTGCGTGTGTGTGTGTGTGTGTGCGTGTGTGTGTGTGTGTGTGTGTGCGGGCGTGTGTGTGTTTTAGTGTGCGGGCGTGTGTGTGTGTGTGTGTTTCGGTGTGTTTCGGTGTGTTTCGGTGTGTGTGTGTGCATGCGTGCGCGCGTGCGTTCGTGTTGCGTGCGTGCGTGTGCGTGTGCGTGTGTGTGCGCGCGCGCGTGTGCGCGTGTGCTCGTGTTCATGTGAGTGTGTGTATGCGTGTGCGTGCGTGCGTGCGTGCGTGCGCCCGTGCGCGCGTGCGTGCGTGCAGGGTGTTTAGGTGCACGGGTGGGCGGGCGTGTGTGGGTGTGCGTGTGTGTGTGTGTGTGTGTGTGTGTGTGTGTGTGTGTGTGTGTGTGTGTGTGGGGGGGGGGGGGGGGGGGGTGCGTGTGGGTGTGTGTGTGTGTGCGTGCGTGCGTGCGTGGGTGTGTTGGGTGTGGGTGTTTGTGTGTGCGTGTGTGTGCGTGTTGTCTCTGGGTGTTCGCCCGGGCGTACACGCGCGCGGTTCACTGCTTTCCGACCTTCCACGTCCTGTCGCCGCGCGCGAGGCCGCGACGCCAGAATGTGCGTGTGCGTGTGTGTGTGTGTGTGTGCGTGTGCGTGTATGCGTGTGCGTTTCCGCGTGTGCGTATGCGTGTGTATGTGTGTGTGCGTGTGTGCGTGCATGCGTTCGTGTGTGCGTGCGCGCCTGTGTCTGTGTGTGCGTGTAGGTTTGTGTGTGTGGGTGCGGTTGTGCATGTGCGTGTGCCTGTGCGTGCGCGTCCGCGTGCGCGTGTGCGCGTGCGTGTGCGTGTGCGTGTGCGTTTGTGTGTGTGTGTGTGCGTTGATGTGTGTGTGTGTGTGTGTTCGTGCGTGTGTGCGTGCGTGTGCACGTGCACGTGCGCGTGTGTGCGCGCATTCGTGTGCGTGTGCTGTTGCGCGGGCGTCTGCGTGTGCGAGTGCGTGTGCGTGTGCGTGTGCGTGTGCGTGTGCACGTGCGCCTGCGTGTGCAGTTGTGTGCGCGTGCTCTTGCGTGTGCGTGTGCGCGTGCGTACGTATGCGTTTGCGTGTGAGTGTGCGTGTGCATGGGCACGTGTGTATGTGTGTGTGCGTGCGTGCTCGTGTGTGAGTGTGTGAAAGTGTTGATGTGTGTTGTGTGGTGTGTGTGGGTCGTGTGTGTGTGTTGTGTATGTTCGTGTGTGTGTGAGTGCGCGTGTGCATATGCGTGTGCGTGTGTGCGTGCGCGTGTGCGTGCATGCTGGCGTGGATGTGTGTGTGTGTGTGTCTGTGCGATTGCGTGTGAACGTGTGTGTGCATGCGGGTATGTGTGTGTGTGTGAATGTGTGTGGAGGTGTGTGGTTGTATGCATGCGAAAATGTGCGTGAGTGTGTTCAAATGTGTGTACGCATGGGTGCGTGAATGTGTGCGAATGTATGCGTGAATGCATGCGTGAAGTCGTTCCAGTGTATGTGGAGGTGTGCGAATGTATACACGAGATTGTGCGTGAATGGTTGCGCGCATAGTTCGTGAATGTGTGCGCGAATGTGTGCGTGAATGTGTGCGTGAATGTGTGTGAATGTATGCGAATGTGGGCGAATGTGCGCGAATATGTTTGTGAATGTGTGTGAATGTGTGTGGGTGCGTGCGAATGCTTCAAACGTTTGCAAATGTGAGCGAGTGTGGGCGAATGTGTGTGGCTTTGTATGACGTGTGTGAGTGTCCGTGTGTGTATGTGTGTATGCGTGTATGCGTGCGTGTGTGTGTATTGCGTGTGTGTGCGCGTGTGTGTGTGTGTGTTTGTGTGCGCGTTTGCGTGTGTGTGTGTGTTTGCGTGTGCGTCGAGTTGTGCGTGTGTGTGTGTGTGTGGGTGGGTGTGCGTGTGTGTGTGTGTATGTGTTGGTGTGTGTGCGTGCGTGTGTGCGTGTGTGTGTGCGCGGTTCCCTTTGGATGGACCTCGTGCTCCCCGCCCGTCACCGCGTGAACCCCCAGGGCGCTCTTCCGGGGCCCCAGCTGCAGTCCCTGGGCTCTCCACCGCCTGGCTTCGCCGAGTCGCTGCGCAGGCCGCGCACGGGCGGGCGCGGAACTTCAGAAGATTGTTGCGCGGCGCTGCGGCGAGAGGCCACGACTACATGCTCCCTCTTGGGAAGATGCTCGAGGAACGCGGCGAAGACGAAGCATGCGCCGCGCCGAAGCAGCACTGCCACTGTCACGCACAAGATGCGCGGCGAGTAGGCGTGCACAGCATTTCCCCCGCTCTTGCGCGAACCCGCTGGCGCTGCCGCCTGCGTGTGTTTCGGCAGGCGAGACACACGCCGCGCCCGCGCGGGATCGCTACATACAGGCGAAGTCGGCACGGAATTCTGGCAAGGGCGACGCGTCGCCCGCTCGAACGCGGCCCCGCCCTCAACGACTTATGTTCGCCGCGCATGGGCAGGAGCGCAAGCTCTAAGCGAGATCTGCGCGGCGCCGATGCGAGAACTCCATTTTCGTGCACCCGCGTGTCGCTGGGTTGGCGAGTGGAAAATGGGCGCCGCGCCCAAGTGGAGCTCAACATTCAGGATGAGTTAGCACGGCGCAAAGACCAGGACTACATTTCGCCCTTTTGCGCGGCATGCGCGCCCCGCCCGGCTCGCGTCACGAATTTGGCAACGTCGATGCGAAGACGTCCATGTGGAGAGAGGATCGTCGATGTTGCATCGTTTGTTTCAAAGCAGGATGGAACCACCCAGATCCAGTCGCTACTTGTATCGGGCAGCTAGATGGCCGAGTAGGAGTATACACGTGACACAAAATAGGAGCATCGTGCCGTAAAGCGGGGAGAAGCGAGGTGGTGTGAGTGAGGGAGCATGGGATGTAGCAATTCCGACTCAAACGGAGCATTTGCAATACGCATGCTTCCGAAGGTTCGGAGGCGACCCGCGGCCGCGGCCGCCCCTGCTGCCGCTCGGCGATGGACCGGCCGTGCGCGCCCTGGGCATCAGCGGGGCGGCGGCGCAGAGCAGGCAAACCAGAGGAGGAAAAAGAGGACGGCCAGGACGATGGAGCAGCCCGCGCCTGGGGCGAGAGAGGCAGCGGAAGCTGGTCCACGGTTGGCCGCAGGAGCGGGGGAGAACGACCTTGGAGCAGAGGTCGCCGCCCTCGCCGACGACCTGGGGGTGCAGGCTCGCCCGTTAGCCAGCGGGAGAGGGGCGACCCCAGGAGACCTTGGAGCTGGAGGTCCCGGAGCAGGAGGGAAGGCCGCAGCAGCAGCCGGGCGGCCCACGACGAGGCCGCTCCAGGACCTCGGGGGCGCTGTCGACTTGTTGCGGGAGAAGCTCGCAGCGATCAGGGCCAGACGTGGGAGCGCAAGGAAAGGCAGGAAGTGGCTGTGCCGCGTCCTTGCCGAACGCGCTCTCGAGGCCACGGCCGAGCTGATCGTGGAGGCCGAGGAAAGGCAGAAACGGAGGAGGCAGAGGAAGGCTCGCAGCGTTCGAGACGACGAGGAGGACGAGATGACCGACAGCAGCGACGACGAGGAGCTCGGGGCGCACGAGGATACGGCAGTGCGTCGGACGGCCAAGGAACGGCCAGGAGCACTTCTCCAGTCCACCATCGTGATAATGCAGCGCCACCTGGGCGGGTCGCACCATCAGGGCGAGACCGAGGGAGCTATGGATACGAGGAGCTTGGGGACGAGCTACCTCAACCGGGCGCTGGGGCAGCCTGGGATCAAGGTCCCCGTCCGGCGCGAGCGGGAGCTGCGGACGTTGGGGGCCATCCTCGACGAGCTGCTCGCCGGCCGGATCGTCCAGGCAGGGGACCTGGTCCAGAGGCTCCGTGCCCTCGAAGCCTCTTTGCAGGAAGAGGGAGGACGGTCTACCGCACGTCACCTGGAGGTGGTTCCAGACTCCAGGGTGACGACAGTGACGCCGAGTTTGAGGGCGATGGCGTCGAAGACCGAGCGCGACGAGCATAGGTCCAAGGCGGGCCTGCAGCCGCAGCGGCAGCCACCGCGCCAGGCGGAGGCGAGCTGGTGGAAGCAGGGCGAATCGTGGAGCGACGCCGAGGACCTCCCGTCCGCCATCACCCAGGAGGGCTCGGAGAAGCCGTGGAAAGGAAAAGGACGGGGGAAAGGACAGGAGAAGGGAAAAGGCAGAGGACGGAAACGCAGGAAGACATGAACCAGCCAGGCGGCGTCCCGACTCGTGCCTGCTTGAACGACCTGGCCATCGGCGCGGCAATTCCAAGCCCGGGCATGTATATATATATATATATATATATATATATATATCGGCCGCAGCCGGGGGGGCGTTCGGAAAACCTGGAAATTGGCAGGGGCGTCCGAGCAGCAGAGGCACGACGTCACCCAGAAGTACGCGGAGTATTTGCGGAACGACGCTGGAGGTTGGCTACGATATCGTCTTCGCGAGCTTCGTGGTGCGAAGCTCTACTGCCACTGCGGCCTGGACCAGCCGTGCCACGGCGACGCCCTTTGCTCCCTCTATCGGTCCGTAGCTTCCCAAGCAGCAGGCGAGCATGGGCAGCTCCCATCATTGGGGGGCCTTTCCCCTGCCGAGGTGGGATTGGCGTTGAAGTGCCATCTCCGCTTTTGCGAGCATCGGCAGTCAGAGGTGCTCTGCGAGGTGGCGGAGAGGTGCTGTGACGTCGAGCGGGGGGCAGCGACGGTCCGCGACCTGCTGCCCTTTCCGCTCTCGCCGTTGCCCACCGAGGCGGAGAAAGCGCCAGCCTTAGCAGCAAGCCGGGGGGAAGCAGAGGTGGTCGAGCAGGCTGGAATCGAGGCGTGGATGTATCTCATCAAGTGGTCTTTGAACCATCTGAACAGTGGCCGGGGCCGCAGAGGGGAGTTACCTGGATTGCGATCCCCTGCCCGGGGATCCGCCCAAGGGCAGGCCCAGCCAGGGCCGAATCAGCAGCCCAGCAGGCAGCGCTGGACCAGTTGAGGTTGTACGTGGGCGATTTCGTGAAGGGCCATGACATCCCTTTCGTCGACTGGGCTGAAACCTTACGTCACGCCCGACTGGATTACCAGGGGGAGGAGATGAAGGTCCCAGAGAAACTTACGTGGGAGCAGATCGAACCGGCGCTGCCCCCAGTAGGACAATCAGCGAGGGTGCGCGCGACTGGGCTTGTCCAGGGCGTGCTGAAGCACAACTTGGAGAACCCTCAACTTTGCCTGTTGCCCGAGGGGGAGTGGCCTACGGCAGTGCCCACTGCAAAGGTGTGGGTCGACGGCGAGGCCGACTGGCACCGAATTTGCCAAGGAGCAGCTCGGAGGGGAATCTTTTCTTTCATCTCCGAGCGTGACGTCTTCAAAGTGAAGGGCACGCCAGTTTTGAATGGCTTGTTCGGCGTCCCCAAGCGCAACAAGAAGCTGCCGGTCACGGACAAGGCAATTCTGCGCCTCATCCTCACCGCCATCCCGACCAACAGCTACCAGAAGGTCCTCGAGGCGGACATCAGGTGTCTACCGTACCACATGCAGTGGGCCGGCATCCAGCTGGAGGATGAGCAGGTCCTTGTGTGGTCAGAGAGCGACATGACTTCGGCCATCTACAATTTTCGCATGGAACCTGAATGGTTGAAGTATCAGGCGATTGGGCGCGCGGTGCCTGGTCGCATCGCAGCTGAATTCTGACCAGATTTGGCCAACGAGGAGGTAGTCTATCCAGCTATGGCCGTGATGGCAATGGGATGGCAGTCAGCATGTGGTATACTTCATCATTTTCATCGCAACTTGTGTTTTCGGCCCCCGCCGATGGGTGCAGGGTTGGATCCAAGTAGAGAGGTGCGGCGGGGCGCGCCCGTGCCGGGATCCATGGGCCCCGATAGGCGCTCCTTCTGCACGGTCTACCTCGACGGCTTCAGCCAGGGCGAGCTGCAGGACTTGACGAAGCTCGCGAGGCTGAAGGACTTGCCCGCCGAGACGGCCGCCGTTCACGCGATGTGGGGCGCCTGGGGCATCCCCCGGCAGGCGGGGAAAGAGGAGCGTCGGGTTCTCGATCTAGACGTGCTTGGCTGCCGCATTTCTGGGGAATTGGGCCGGCAAGTCCTTCCCCGATCCACGGTGGCAGAGCTGGTGTCGCTGAGCGCATGGTTCACGGCCCCCGGGCCGCGCGCTCAACTAGAGGCACAGATATTCGGAGGTCGCTGGGCGAGAGCATTCCAGACCCGCCGCGAGCTCAGTTGCGTGTTCCACGAGTTCTGGGCGTGGTTGACGCCCCAGCCAGCGGGAAAGCTGCGGAAGGAGTTGACCCCGGAAGTCCGGGGCGAAATGCGCACAGCTGTCTACCTTTTACCATTGTGTTTGATGGATTTGCGGGCGCATGTGAGCCCTCTGGTCGTGACCAGCGATGCCTCAGAGTCGGGGATGGGCGTTTGCCGCGCCTCATCGCTGACCCCGCTGGGGCTGGAAGCCTTGGCATTGAGGCGGGCCGCGCATGCGAATCACCTGATGGAGGTTGGCTTAATCGAGGTTCGCGCTGGCATCGGAGGGCCACGACTTGCGCTGGCGGCCTGCGGGGTTCACCCCGAGGTGTACTGCGCGATCGGGGCCGACACGATGACCAGCAGAGTGGTGGAGGCAGCATGGCCCGCAGCGATTCTGGAGGGGGAGGCGCGGGCCGTCGGAAAGGACCAGTTGCGGAAGATCGTCGAGAAGGCCCCGCACGTCAAGCTGTGGGTGCTGGGAGGGATTATCCCGCTGAAGACACGGGGCCCTGACTCGCGCCTGGCTCGCTTCGACGGTCACGTGTCGACCCACCAGGAAATCTTGAGGTTGGCGATGGAGTTGAGCAGCTTGGTCATGGACCCAGGAATCCGAGTAGCTACATGCGCGGAGTGCGACGCAGGGATCGACGACGACGCGTACAGGACGATCTCGAAGCACTTCGGGGCGAGGCCCGCGGAGATTTGCCCGTCGGCCCGAATCCCAATGAAGAGGCCGAGGCTCTACTGGATCAGTTGGAAGACCCGAGCCGCAGATGGGTTCAGCGTGGCCCCGGGCACCATCAGGGACACATTGCGTTTCCATCCTAAGCCGCGCCTGCTGGATAAGGCATGGGTGGACCCGGGATGGCAGCGGACGACGGCCGCCCCCCTCCCGGCCTTCGTGGCGCCGCTCCCGCGAGCCAGCCCGCCGCCAGATTCACTTGGACTTGATGCGTGCGACTGGGATGCCAGGGTCCGTTGGGCCGACGACAACTATCGATTCCCTCCCTTTCAGTACCAGTGGAAGCACGGCATGGTGAAGAACAATTCGGAGGAGCCGCATTGGCGATACCCCAACGCCCGGGAGAGGGAGAAGCTCCTCGGGCACCCGCTGGGCCACGCGGAACGAGCACTTCGGACCGCAGAAAGCCCCGCTGAGCGCGAGGATGCACGGCTCGTGCTGCTCGGGAACGCTCTCCAGAAGGGAGTGGCGGCGTTTCTCTTGGCCAGGCTGTTTGAAGCTAGTGGCATACCAGCGCGGGACCCGGCTGAGGACTTCCTCGTCGTAGGCGGGGGTGGTCCGCGCTCGCAGGTGGAGAACTCTGGCGTGGACATGGTCCGTGAGCTGGTGCGGCGGCAAGCTCACGCAGGGCGTGAGCTACGGAGGCACGGCCCGATGGATCACCCGGGGCTCCTCCCGAAGCAGACGGTGCAGGAGTCTTGGTGGAAGTGGCGCCGTGTATTTGGCGTTCCTTGGAGCATCCCTGGGGAACGCATCAATGTCCTTGAACTTCGGGCCATTTTGGCGGCCCTCCAGTGGCGACTCAGAGCGAAGGCCAGCGTCCACAGTCGTGGTCTTCACGGGGCAGACAGCTTCGTGGCGCTGGGGGCACTTGCTAAGGGCCGCAGAGCTTCTAAAAGACTTGCGCCCGTTATTACACGCATCAACGCCCTTCTCCTCGCCTCATCTTTTTGGCCGCTCTGGGGGTATTTCCGCGCGGACCTCAATCCAGCGGATGCCCCGTCACGTGAGCAATGACTAGGAGAACCGAGCAAGACCGCAGGCGAGACAGGGCAAGTTTAGGACGTTTGCGAGACCGAATCGTCGCACCAAGGACATTGGAAAAATACAAAACAGCCACGAGATCTTTCTTTGCATGTTGCACTCATCATGGGTATCCGCTACCATCTACACCATCGGTTATGGATACGCGCCTTTTGCCAATTCATTGAATCAGCATGGCAGGAGTGAGAACCTAAAGCTCTTGCTGATAATGCCCGCTCAGGGGCATTGTTGCTTCTCCCCGCGGTTGCGGGGTACCTTCATGGAAGTCGAAGATTTTTGAAGGCCTGGGGCAAGAGCGAACAGCCCAAACGGGCCACTCCTCTTCCCGTATCTGTTCTTATGGCACTCGTGGGAGCCGCCGTTCAAGATGGCAACGCTTGGATTTGGTATTGTTGGTTGCCTTCCACTGTTGATTACGAACGGGAGAGATGCTGACAATGCAGGCCTCGCATTTCATCTTGCCTGACGGGCCAGGTCTAGCCTTGTTCAGTCTACCGTCGACTAAATGAGGACAGCGACGGGCAACAACGCAGGAGTCCGTGGTCTTGACGGACCCCATCGCGCTCGCTTACCTGCGTGGACTGCTCCCTCGCCTTCAACCTGGAGAGCGCATTTATCCGCACAATGGCCATGCCTTCCGGCGAGACTTCGCCAAGCTGGTGCAAGTGGCCCGCCTACCAGATGCCAGTTGGCAGCCATACTCGTTACGACGAGGTGGGGCGACTGCCCATTTCCTGGAATTCGGCAGCCTCGACCGCACGGCGGTGCGTGGTCGTTGGCGGTCAGTGGCGACAGCACGTTTGTATATCGACGAAGGCATTGCAGTGCAGTCATCAGTATCCCCGTCGCCAGCCCAAATGCGCCAAATATGCAAATTATCCGAACTGGCGCAACAGCCTCGCGGTCGAGGCCGCCCTGGAGGCATCAGTATCGGCCACGCCGCTGGGGCAGGTCAAAGATGACATGCGATCTTCCTACAATCCCATGCTATTTTTATGTGTTTTTTCTGGTGCCAGGCCGTGGTGTCTTGTGTCGCCGCACCGCGGTCGCAGGCACGGGCCAGACTCAGAAGTCCACCAGGGCGACGGCCTACCCTGGCACCCGTGCGTCGTCAATGACTCAGAAGATGCATTATGCGGGAACCTCTTGGTCCAGACCTCCCGGTAAGCACTTGGTCCAGACCTCCCGCCTAGCTTCATCACTCTGGTCCCCCAAAACACATAACCTGTGTGCAAGCACAAAGATGATATTTTGTGCTGGAGGCAAGACGCCATCTTGCTGGATCAGGCGGCCTGCAACTGGAGTCTTGGGCAACATTTTGGATATGATGATACATGGTTTTACTGATGGTGGACATCTTATTGCTAGATGAGGCTGCGTTCGAGTGCACCGTGGCACCATTATAATACAGCTGTTCCGCGACCGCGGCAGCGTCTCCCTTTCCGTAGTTGCGGGGGGAGTCTCCGTTCCGCGGTTGAGGCGGTTTCACCAGGAAGGCAGCCGTTTGAGGGTTGCAGGGTGTGGGAGTGGCTGCAGCGCTGCCGGGCAACAAGGGTTCATCGCTTGGTGGCCCTTGGGAGTTCCATCGTTTGATGGCTCTGGGAGGTTCCGTCGATCGACGGCCTCATCCCATGCAGTTGCATAGCGATGGCTGCTCGCGCCTGGCGACAACAGAGCATTTGTCGCACCCCCTTCAAAAAATGACATGCTCCTCACAGGAACACCAAAAAAGATGCATGTGTGTGAGCGTGCGGTGCGTGCGCCCATCGTAGGTCTCAGGTGCCTCTGGGACTGATGGGAGCGTGTGTGCATGTTTACGTTTCTCGTGGTTGCATTCAGGATGTCGCGCAGTTGTTTGGTTGTTTCCAGTTGTTGTGTCGTGTCGGTTTGGCATACACGTGTGTGAAGTATTGCACGTGTACGCATGGGTTTGGTGGTCAGCGCTTCTGCTTGATATTCGTTTGATTGTTGCCGTGATATGGTCCGGTACAGGTTTTTATTGTTCCGGCGGGTCGCAATTGAGTTATTATTCACTCTGGGCGTTTCCCCACCTGCCTGTTCAGAAACGTTGTCTATGAGTTGACAGGAACAGGGACAAAGAGAAACATATAGTGAAATAAAGCGTGCAACCAGGATGAACAGAGTGCTCTGGGAGCAAGGGAGTGGCCTTAGAGGCCCTCTTCGGGCCATCCCTGAGGCCACAAGGGGGGCGAGGGGAGGAGGAACACTAGGAGGAGGGGGAGGAGGAGGAGGAGGAGGAAGAGGAGGAGGAGGAGGAGGAGGAGGAGGAGGCAAACCGCCTCTTGGGCCCTTGTGGGACCCTCTTGGGGCGCTCTTCGATCAAAGGAGGGGGGGTCGCCGATTTCCATCCCACCTCGTTCAGGCCATCAAAATCGCCTCTTGGGGCCGTCTGCGGAGCCTCTTGGGCCCCTCTTGGGGCTCTCTTGGGCCATCATGGGGCCATCTTGAAGCTTCAAAAGCGCACCCGAAGCGAAAAGGCGAGCACGCAAACATCATGAATTTTCCTCCAGTGTTTGAAGGATTTGGGCCTCTTTGGGGGCCCCAGGGGGCTCCGAGAGCACTTGGAAACAACCGTATTGTGGTCCTCGTCGGGCCTCTTGGAGGTATGTCTGAAGCTATCTTGAACCATCTTGATATATCGTGAGCCGCCTTGGAGGCCATTTTGGAGCATCGGAGACCCTCTTGGAGCCATCCTGGGCCATCTTGGACGCTGTAACTTCTCGCGCCCCCTCCAACAAAAGACCTCAGTGAGGCGAAGGGGGAGGGGTACCCCTCTCCGAAGAGAAGAGGGCTTTGGAAGAGGAGAGAAAGATATCGCCAGACCACCTTAGCCCAAAGGGATGGTGGGATTCCCAGTATCATGGCATATACTGGCTCGGAAGCACGCGAAAGCGTAATTAGGCCAGGTTCCACCATTTCTTTAGTATTAGACTTGCCTCAGGTATTTGTCGCTCGATCAGCAGGCCTTGGTCAGCCACTGGAGAATCATGGTTGGTTTGCGCAGCCGTTGGACAACCCCTTGAACTTCGCAGACGAGCAGATGAATTGGGCCGGCATGCTTTGCGTCTATGCGGATGAGCTCGTGCGCAGCAAGCAGCTGATATCGTGGCAGATGTCGGCCACAGGCATCGTCTCCAGAGACAGGTGTTTCAGACCTTTGACAAAACCAACGTTGCCCAAGGACCCCAACATATATGTTTGGGGGAAGTGGCATTACAGTATTTGTTTCGGGCGATCCCCATCGATCAATTTGTGGACGTGTCATTCAAGGTCGACGGAACGGAGGAGGAAGAGAACGAGGAAGAGCTGGTGAATAGGAGGGAGGATGCGAACATGAAAAACCGCTGCTAGAA
Source organism: Prorocentrum cordatum (assembly GCA_963575745.1). NCBI lineage: Eukaryota > Dinophyceae > Prorocentrales > Prorocentraceae > Prorocentrum > Prorocentrum cordatum. The sequence continues at coordinate 163,375 of CAUYUJ010015726.1, forward strand.
TGGATCCTCCTCCCCCCTCATTCCTCATGCCTCCTCAGTGTCCCCCTCTCCCTCCTTCCTCTCTATTCCCCCAATGGGGCAGACGCCCCGTTTCGTTAGAGCCCCTGGCTCAGGGCCCGGGCAAACCCACAGAGACCAGGACCCGTTTTCGCCAGGACCCCTTTGATCTCCCGTGCCAAACCGTTTTCCCGGTGGTGAGGTCGGCGCTTCGGGATGATGATGATGATGATGATGATGATGATGATGATGATGATGATGATGATGATGATGATGATGATGATGATGATGATGATGATGATGATGATGATGATGATGATGTTTTCGTCGTGAGCGCTAGGCCTTGGCCTCTGGCGTGTCTTTGGTGGCTCTCTGGGACTCTGCCCACCCCAGAAGTACCCTTGGTGGCATAGCGGGTTGAGCCTAAATGCAGCATTACGGACGAGAGAAGCGTTACGACGAAAATCGCTCTAATATTGTCCTCTGTCACTACATTGTGCTTTCTGCGTTACACTCTGCTTGCGATGATTCACACAACGGGACTGGGGCGGACAAATCGTGCCCCCCCAAGAGCGTGAGAGAGAGAGAGAAAAAAGAGAGAGAGAGAGAAACAAGAGAGAGAGAGAGAAAGAGAAAGAGAGAGACGTGGCAGATGTCGGCCACAGGCATCGTCTCCAGAGACAGGTGTTTCAGACCTTTGACAAAACCAACGTTGTCCACGGACCCCAACATATATGTTTGGGGGAAGTGGCATTACAGTACTTGTTTCGGGCGATCCTCATCGATCAATTTGTGGACGTGTCATTCAAGGTCGACGGAACGGAGGAGGAAGAAGAGAACGAGGAAGAGCTGGTGAATAGGAGGGAGGATGCGAACATGAAAAACCGCTGCTAGAATGGATCCTCCTCCCCCCTCATTCCTCATGCCTCCTCAGTGTCCCCCTCTCCCTCCTTCCTCTCTATTCCCCCAATGGGGCAGACGCCCCGTTTCGTTAGAGCCCCTGGCTCAGGGCCCCGGGCAAACCCACAGAGACCAGGACCCGTTTTCGCCAGGACCCCTTTGATCTCCCGTGCCAAACCGTTTTCCCGGTGGTGAGGTCGGCGCTTCGGGAGGGGGGGGGCAGACTTGGGGCACCAGAGGGTTCTGAAGCCTTTGCTCGTCCCCGCTTTCACTCTCTCCGCGCGCCGCTTGCGGGAGCGCGGGCGCGTTTGGGGCAGATCTTGGGCCCAGGAGGGGCCCAACACGAGCGCGTCCCCCCGCTCCCTGCCGCCCCGCACGCCGCCGGTATCGACAGGTCCGTCCCCCCGCGCAAGTCGCGGCGTGCCCGCGCGCGCCCGGCGGCAGGTGGAAGAGCTTCGGCCGAGGCAGCCCAGACGCCTACTGCGTGATCCAGAAGTGCAAGTACCAGGCTGCGGGGCTCCTGGCCTCCCCTGACACCTTCGAGTTATCGAAAAGCGCGATTGGGGAACTACGTTGTGACAAAATATGACAAAATCACGACCTCGGATGTTTGGGTCTGCCTTCCTCCCGCCCTGCGTCTCCACAGAGGTACCGAGAGCGGGGTTGGCCCAGGGAGTAACACGCTCGTAGTCGCACACTCATCACCGATCGCAGCCTGGGTGCCCAACCCTGCCCAAGAACGCGCGGTTCTGCTGTCGGGTGCCTGTCGCGGACAAATCGGCGATGCATCGCCAACTCGAGACCAAATGTCCCCCCCGAGCAAGTTTCACCCAAAAGGCTCTCTTGACTCCTGCTGCTCCTCTATTCCTCGTTCCCCATCCGTCCCCCCGCGGTCCGCCCACCTTTTGGAATTGGATCAATCAACCAAACGATCAACGAATGACTGACGACGAGGGTTTTGTCAGCTTTGCTCAGTGCGATCAAATGAGTACCATATGGGGCGTTCCACCAGCCAGCGCTTGCTGTGCTAACCATCCTTCCCACTTTCGGCTTGAAGTGCTGGGCGGCGCCGTGCGGTCTCCCGTGCAGCGCAGTTGCTGCGAGGACTCTGTTCGAAACTCTGGTCTGCTCTGCAATGGGTGTTTTCTGGAGGGGGACTCCCGTCTGAGGCAATGGGTGCGCAGCACTGCTGGGTAACCCATTTTATCGAACAACTCCCGCGCAGATCCCGCCCGGCCAGATATCGACAGCCGATGGATTTCGTTCGTCGCGGGCCGTTTGGAGGAGAGGAGCGGCAACAATTTTTGTCGCGACCAGTGCTTCGATTCAAAATCTTGGCGGTTTGTTCTTGTTCGGTTTCCCTGACATTAACTTGTCCTACAGGACACTCATTGTCAGCTTACGTACGCTTGGGGCCACCGGGCCAGTGGGTAGAGCTGGATATTCAGTGTTGCCAGAGCTCCACTCCCAGGATGTAAAGTCCTAGACATGAATAACTATTCCTTGGGCCCTTCCTCGCCCGTTTCTATGTCTAATATATACACATACCTACATACATACATACATACGTACGTGCGTGCGTACATACATACATACACATATACACGCATACATTCAAACATATATAAATATATATATAGTATCCTTCCACGAGGCCTATGCGGAGTCCGCCTAAGCGTGCGCGACGCCGTTGATGGAAGCTCAGCGTCCATCTTCCGTAGCTGTGTTGGCTCAAGGTAGGCAGGGGAGTTACCGGGCGGTGCCGCTCGTCACGTGGCCCCTGCCGAGCCACTCTGTCTATTGTATCCTGCCGCGTCCGGTGCGCCCGCGCCGGCGCAGTCGCCGGAGCCACGCCCGGCTGCCTGGAGCATGGAGCGGGCGGCGCCAGCGTCGAGCGGCTGGCCCTTCCCGCGCGGGGCGTGGCTGGACGCGGAGCTCAACGGCGAGCTGGCTCCGGGCCTCCCGCTCCCCGCGGGCGCGCTGGTGCTCGCGCGGGTGCGCGACGACTGCGGTGCCCCCCAAGGGGTCGAGATGCTGCAGGTGGAGGTGCCGTACCTCCCGCACGCCTTCGGCAGGTTCTTCAAGGCGCGCCACGTCGGGGCCAGCGACCCGTGGTTCGCCTGGTACGCGAGTGTTGCAGGCCAGAGGGGTGCTCGGCCGGCCTCGACAGTCTTCCACCTCTGCGTGTGTGCTGCCAGCCGCTGCGGGGCGGTCGCTCCCTTGGGCGCGGAGGTGGAGCACCTCGACGTGTGGCAGCTCCTCGACGGCCGGGACGTGGAGCGCGAGCAGGCGAAGTCGATCTGCCCTCCTGCAGCCCCGGGGGCCCTGGTGATGGCTCCCGCGCCCGCCGAGGGTGGCCCGCTGGCGGGCGCAGCTGGACCCGAGGACGCCCTCTTCGACGGCGACGGTCAGGAGGAGGACGAGCCCATCGCGGAGCCTCCTCGGAAGCGAGTTCGAGGCGATGGCGGCACGGCGACCCCTGCAGAGCTTGCCGGCGCGAGCCACCTCGACGACGAGCTGGCTGGACTCGCGGAGATCGCGGAGGACCCGCAGCTGGACCACCGCCTTGCGAGGCTAGGGGGCAAGTCCGCGAGGGGCGTGCCGAAGCAGGGAGTGCCCAAGAACGCCGCTCGACCTGTGGGCGGCGTGGGCGAGCGGCTGGCCCAGGCGGTGGCAGGGCGAGCTGCAGCCGCGGCGCCGGCCCGTGCAGCCGGCTCGGGCTCGCGGAGCAGGCTGGCGACTGCGCTGGTTTCGGCACTCCTGGGTCGCGACGGCGAGAAGGTGGACGACGGCCTGGAGAGCGACTCGGAGCGCGGTGGCAACCTCGAGCGGTTCCAGGGCATTGGCATCAAGCGCGACCTGTTCCGCAAGATCGCGCGGCAGCGGCCCAGGGCGCTGCTCGAGAACGGGCTGAGCCACCTGCACGGGCAGTTCACCCAGCTGCTCGCGGGCTCCGAGGGCGACCCCCTCGCGCCGTGCGTCACCCAGTACCTGAACACGGTCTTCTTCGGCGCCCACCCGCTTCGGACGCTCGGGGCGGACGAGGTGCGGGTCCTGCGCACGCTGGGCCAGGCGCTCGACGGCATCCTGCGCGGCGAGGTCGTCGAGACCGCGGACTTGCTGATGTAGGAGTTCAAGGCGAGGACGATGGCGGCGCGCGACGGCAACTGGCGGACGGCCCGGCGGGTCACGCTGGCGCCGCAGGAGCAGCTGCCGTCGGGAGCCACGCTGGACGAGGAGACCGCCGCCGAGAAGGCCGAGGCCCGCAAGCTGCAGGTCGCCGAGCTGCGGCAGCGGCTGGCCGAGCGTCGGTCGGGATAGAGGTCAGGCCGGGAGCCGTCCCCAGTGAGGGGGGGAGCGGCTCCTGCAGGCCATAGCCGCGCAGAAGCGCGGCCCCCGACCCTGACAATTGGGACGCTGGTGGCGGGCTCGGCGAATACGATGCGGATCCTGGCGGGCCGAGTCCCGAGCGGCGGGCCAGCAGCCCCAGTTGGGAGGCCCCCTCCACCGCCGAGGCCGAGGAGCCGGAGCCCGTCGCGCGACGTCTGGCTGGTGAGCGACTCCGACGGGGACTCGGCCGCGGACCTGAGCGAGCGGCCTGCGGGTGCGGCGGCAGCCTCCGCGGTCGGAGCTGGGGCGACCTGAGGCGCGCCGAGCCGCGGCGCGAGGGCGAGACCCGGAAGGCGTGGAAGGCTCGCATGCTCCACCTTCGAGGTGCCGGGGCGGCCTTCAAGGGGCAGAGCAAGGGCAAGCAGGGCAAAGGATCCCAGAAGGGCGCCAGGCCACGGGCGCTCTGGGTCCCAGCTTGAGGCCTCCCCTGGAAGGCCAGGCGGGGCAGCCTGGCCACCGCGCGCCCTCGCCCGCAGCAGGCGGGCCCGAGCGGGGTGGGTCGCGGGTGGGTCGCGGGTGGGGTCGCGGGTGGGTCGCGGGGTGGGTCGCGGGTTGGGTCGCGGGGTGGGCCGCCGGGTGGGTCGCGGGTGCGACGACAACAAACATCACCACCACCACCACCACCACCACCACCACCACCACCACCACTACCACCAACAACAACAACAACGCAGCAAGCAGAACTCCCACCGCGAATTCCTCATTCAGCCACGCACCCAGGGACAATGAATGATTGTTCGGCCCCCTCACTCTGACATTTACATGTACCGACACTTATACATACACATTTACATAAACATAAACATATACACAACCATATATACATATATATATATATATATATACATACATACGTGTATATATATATATATACATGCATATACATATACATACATATTTACATGCACAACTACACAAACATAAATCTAAGCCTGCACACACATAGTTTTAACATGTAGATAGATCTGCATATGTGTATAATCCATTGGCCTCGGATCTGCAGCCGTGTCTTCTCAAATTGAACCATGCGAACCGGGAGCTGAAGACACCGAAAACGCCGACCTCGCAAGCAGAATGGGCCTTTTGTGAAATTGGCTTGTTTGGGGTTTTCTTGGGCTTGCGACGGGTTCCTTCACATCCCCGCGGTTCAATTGCTGACAGTTACGAAGATTTGAATTCTCGCGGAGGCTTCGGAATTGAAGCCACACGTTTGTACAATGTGTTGAGACCATGTGTTTTCCACGTGGGATCCTATGACTTGGAAGCTGAAGCTCTGTGCTGTTCCATCGGGTCCTCTGGCCTGGGAGTTGCAAGGCATATGCTTTTTGGTCCTACCCTCCTGCGTTGGGTGCGTGTTTTGAGTAGGGCATTGCTGGCTCTTCTCCTCATCCCCTTCCCGCCAGAGTAGCGTCCTGCGCGGATCCCCATGAGACCTCGCCTCCCTGCGCGTTTGCAATCGTTCAACTGTTGCTATTTCATGACGCCTCGCCTCCATATGCGCTGGCAGCCGCGCAACTTTCGCCACTTTCGTGAGCAACTGGGAGGTCCAGCGGAGTGGTGCCCCAAGCCGACTCACAAATGGTGTTGCCAGACATCTCGGGTGGGTTGGGTACGCCCCTGAACTGGAAGCATCTGCTTTTACACAGGTGTTATGGCTTGGCAGCTCAAACCGTGCGTTCAATCATCTTATGGCTTCACATCGGAATATCACTTGACACCGAGTTCGATATCGAGGTTGGAATATGGCGTGAGACCCAAATCAAGATTGAGACCGAGGTCGAGTCGGAGAGAGGAGGCAAGAGGGAGGCAAGGTCATAGTCAGAGCGAGCTCCAGGACAGGCCTGGGCACAGGCTTAAGGCAGAGTGGCACGCCTTGCGAGAGCCTGCGCAGGTGCGCTCCGATCAGGAGGACCCCGAGCTAGTGCTGGAGCCGGTCTACCGCACGGAGGTGTGCCGCAGGAGCAAGGCCCCCCAGTGGGACCGCTGCACGATTCCCATAGGCAGCTTGTTGCACATGGACGAGCGAGAGCATTTCGTCATCGAGGTCTTCGATTGGTTCCGCGTGTCGGAGGCGGAGTACATCGGGGAGTGCTCGACGAACTACAAGGCCCTTCTCGCGCGGTTCAAGGACAGCAAGCCCATCGTGCTGCAGCTGTCGGCGAAGGAGCACAAACAGCCGCAGGGCATTCTTCGTCGTCTGCGCTCCGTGTCCAGACGCAGCACAAGAGGGAGAAGCACCAGCTTGCCAACCTCCCGGTCGCACTCGCGCTCTCCAGGATGCCATTGCAAGCCACGGGGGGGATGCACCAGGCATAGCCCATTTTGGTCCCCATCGATCCGATCGGACACTCCCTTCGGCTGGCCCGTTCTGCTCCGATTCCGACGTTCGACGTTCCGATGGGGCCCGATGTTCGCATGGCATCGCTGTGCATCCTGGCGCGGCGGATCCGAGTCGATTCGCACTGCGTGCCGCTGCGGACCCCATTCCATAAATGTTCGATCCGGTCCGATTTACGGATTCGATGTTGATTGGTCTTGCCAGAGTCGGCGGCGAGCCCGGGGGAAGTGAGAAGGAGAGGGCCTTCTAGGAAGGCTCGGGAGTCCCTTGGCCTTCTGAGAAGTTGTCTAAGCCTCCCCCGAAGACAAACAAAAGTCTCAGAAGGCGCGAGGGCCTCGAGAAGTCCCGCCGCCTTCTGAGAAGGCCTTCTCCTTCTCTTCCCAGTTCCCCCCCCCTTCGCTCGCCGCCGACAGAGGCGCGTGCGTTGCCGAGCCTCGCCAAAGTCTCGTGGCCGCGCCCTGTCCCTTGTGGCCGCGCCGGGGGGGTCTCCCTTCCGGGGGCCTCCAGGGGGCGGCCTCCCTCGAGGCAGGCCCCTGGGGAGACCAGGGGTCCGCAGGGAGAAGCCAAGAGGGGCCAGCGTCCGCCCAGGCCCCCGAAGACCCCCGCTCCTGTGGCTCAAAGTTCAGGGACACAGTTCTGGGGGTGGGGGGACGGGGGCTGGGGGGGAACGAGAATAGCATTGCCCGTAAGCGGCCGAAGGTATCGTTCACCGCATCCAGATGCTATTGCTCATGCCCTTCATCCTCCCAACTCCTTCCTCACAACCCAGTTATTGCTCTCCCCTGGGCTTCCTTAGGTTCTCCTGCGGTAGCAAGTCATGGGAGCCTGGTATACCCTTTCAATTCCGTCTTTTAGCGTCGATTACTGTCGGTCAGCGTCTGGGAGTCGGTGAGGTAGCGCCGATTTAGCGTCGGCTAGCGTCGATCTAGCGTGGCTTTAGCGTCGACTCGCGTCGATTTAGCGTCAACGAGCGTCGATTCGCAAGAGCCGACAAGATGGCACGGGAGGCTCCCATGAGATGCAACCGAACCGTTCCTGTGATTCAGAATATTCCCGCATAGTTGGGGACATCCCAAATTGCACCCCTGGACTGCCTCAGGCTCTCCCCAGAATTTCCTAGGCTTTCCCCGTCTTTCCTTTTGCGGCGAAGGCCCCGCGCCAGCTGGCCGCCCCCAGTCCCACCAAGCAGGGCCCAGTTCGATCCAGTCGATCCAGTTCGGTACCGATTTCGCCTGGCTCGATCCGATTCGATTCTCAGATTCCAGCGATCCGATGCGGCCCGATCCCGATGTATGCATGGCGTTGTTGTGCATTCTGACGCGGCCGATCCCATTCGATTTCGATGCCGTGCCGATGCGGCCCCATCCGACGCCCATTTCGATCCGATCGGATTTCCCGATTCGATGCTGCCTGGTCATGCCCCCTCTGCGCATGCTCCCATCGAGGACACACCCACTCGCCCGCGCCGTCCATGAAGGCCAGCAAGGACGAGCCCAGGGGAAGCATCGGCGGCTCCAGGTCTGCGGCCCTCATGGCCACCCTCTAAGGGCCCCTGGGGCCCAGGAGCTGCCGGCAACACGGCATGCACACACACACAACAAGATGTGGTGTTGTGGGCACATCGTTCGCCGACATTGAACTTCGCAAGGCGCCCCGGGGGCATCTGCGCCATCGTGGACGCCCCAACGACCTGCGAAGCGCTGGTTCCGAGCCCAGGGGACGGGGTAGGGGGAGGGGTCGAGCTACTCAAAGCCGCAGGCCGTGTCGCTCACTCCCACCCGCCCTCCCAACACGTAGGCAGCATCCGAGCCTGGGGCCTTGATCCCAGTGAGTTCACGAGGCAAGGCCCCCTCGGAGGCGCATTGCCGAGCATTCAGTGAGCGAGAAGGGTGGGCTCCGAAGCACCAGCACCAATTCACAAATCGTGCAAAGTGCACTTCGAATTCGTTGTCAGGGATGGTGAGCCCGCACAGAGCCGTCAATATGAGGGCACCCCCCGCCGCCCCCTGTCAAAAACAAATGAGACATCATCGCGGGGGCCCGCGCATGACTCAGATGTTGCCGCAACGAGTACTTTGCATTGTGTGTTGACTGGGATGGTGGGCCTGCGGCCGATCTGAGGGCACCGCCGCCGTCCCTGTCAAAAACCAAAGCGAAGTGATCATGGGCGCCTGCGCGCGGTACATATGTTGCACCAGAATGTATTTTGCAGTGTCCTTTGACAGGGTTTGCTCGCAAAGCCCTTGCAGAGTAGTCACAGGGCGCCCGCGCACGGTCCACATTTTGAAGCACAGAGGGTACTGCGCACTGCGTTTCGACGGGGGTGGTGGGCCTGCACAGCGAGTGGACAGCAGGAGGACTCCCCCCTAGGATCCCAGTGCCCACGGGGTGCCCACGCGTGGTCCAGACTCTCCGCCATGTGCATGTTGCATGGGTTTGTGACAGGGACGGCGGGGGGGGGGTCGTCGTTGGCCCAGGTTCGTCGCCGGTCGGATGGGGGAGGGGTTGCGTACTGAGAAGGAGCAGTGAGAACCCCTCCCCAGCGGGGAAGAAGCGGTTCTAAGAACGCACTCGCTAAGCCACCTACGCCCCGAAGGGCCTGTGGGACTCACTTGTTGCACCTGCCGACGGGCCATGTTCTTTTCTCCCGTGTGCTTACAGTGCGCGGGAGTGCCCTGTCGCCGAGGGGGTCCTCCGCCGCCGGGCCAACAGGGAAGGCCAGGGGCGCCCCTCTGCCAGGAATCTGGATGCACGTGACGTGACTGGTCTGGGCGAGCGCTGGATTCACACGTGGCCGCACGTCCTTGCAGCCACACAGTCGTGATGATAAACCAAGGACCAGGTGCGAAAGCAAGGTCTTCGGGACGCTCGTCAGATCCTGGTCGGGGACCCTGCTCGTGGCCGAGGCTGGGCGTGGCCAGCGGAGCCTCATCGCTTCTTGCTCAGCTTCCCTGTGGCAGCACGATGGCTGCAGGCCCTTCTTCGGGCCTCTGGACGTTCCACGTGTGAATCCAGCCATGTGCGTTCCCAGCCTCCCCGTAGGATCTCCGCAGGCGTCTGGAGCCTGGAGGGGCTGCTGTTGGGGTGGCGCGTCCGCTCCAGAGCAGCGCACCTAGGGCCACCCTTGGCAGTTGCTCCTGCTCCTGCCCCTGCCCCTGCTCCTGCTCCTGCTCCTCCTCCTCCTCCTCCTCCTCCTCCTCCCCCTCCTCCTCCCCCTCCTCCTCCCACAGGCTGGACCTGTCGGATTTTCAAGTGAGTCCTGCCGTCCGCCCGCCCTGCACGCCGCCGCGGCTCGGCCCCACGTGTCCCGGGGACTCCCGCTCCGTACGGCTGGCAGGCCCCGGCGGCTTGGCCCGAGCGTCGGCGTGGAAGTTACGAAAACAACAGCCGAACACGGCAGGCGAAACGTGTGTTCACAGATTCGGCACAGGAGGAATTGGACGAGAGGCCGAGGTGACGTATGGGGACGGCACGCGGAGTTTGCAAGAAGTGCCAGGAAGTATGAGGCGGCAGAGCGAACATTCGAAGATACATACGAAAGCGATCGGACAGTGACAGGAAGTTTGGCCCACGAATAATGCAAACGAAAGTCGCACACTAATCTTGCATGACAATGACAAGTTCGATGACCGAGCAATTACGACGACACCAAATGAGAGGCGAACTCGCCAGATATTATGCTTAAGCAAGCAGCGACAGACAACGCACGGTATAAATACATAACACATGACAGACGAATACCGCATGCCAAAATTGCATAAGATCACTCAAGTGCAAAGCGCGATCGAACCAATACAGAAACGATGGGCAAACACCCCATACGAGTAAGGGAATTGCAGCATATGCGAACTGCCAGTCGGGAAATTACAAGAAAATGATAGACGGACGCGCAAGGAAGAACTATCATTACACTTGATATGCCAAACGTGTGTGAATAAACACTTCACGTGCGGGCGAGGCCGATGCGCGAGTGGGCGAGAGGCCATAACCCGCGGTAGCAAGGAACACGTCCGATAACATGAGTCGTGTTGTGATGGTCGGGGTGGGGGGAGGTTGCCCTGTTGTTGCCCCATGGTTACCCTGTTCGATGTCTAGCGGGTCCCGCCGTTGTCCCGCTCTTATTAGTCAGACGCTTGCAATGTATTGCAGCTAGCTTTGAATGTGCATGTATACTTATATATATAATAAATTGAATAGACAGAAAGAGAGAGAGAGAGAGAGAGAGAGACAACTCATGAAACATGTTCGGTGCCCAGCGGTCAGCCAGGGCCTCCGCTCGGTCGTGCTTGCCCACCCCACGATTAGATTGCCACTTCTGGGGCTGGGCGGTTCCCTGGTGGTGAGCTGGCGGAATCCGGCGGAATTTCGCGTTTATTCTCAGTACCTTAACAGTTCTGGGGTTCTGGACCGGAGGGGCCCCCCCCTGGACTACTAGGCCCCCTCTGGACTACAAGGACCCCCCCCAGACTACAAGGCCACCCCGCCCTGGACTACAAGAGGCCCCTGGCGCCCAGACTACAAGAGCCTCTCCATCGGACCACAGGGGCCCCCCCGAGGATGACGGGACCCCTCCCCCCCCCCCTGGCAGACTGCAAGGGCCGCCCCCACCAGACTGTTGGTCTCCCAAGAACAGCCCACGTGCTCAGGGTGATCTCTGGTTTCGGTTGGCCTCGTCCGTCGCAGTCGCACCTCGTCGTCTCCGGCCTGCTTCTAGCAGTGCCCTGCGTCGCGCCCGCGAGGGCCCTCCAGGAGCAGCCACCCCCCGCCCTGGCCTGGCAGCCCAGACTCCTCACGCATCGGCGGGCGCCGCTTATGTGCACCCACGCCGACCAGGCCGATCCTGCATAATTGCCCCAGGGTCTCGGTGCCTGCCCAGGCACGGGGCGTCTCGAAAAAAAAAAACGAGACGAAGATGCTTCATCTTTTTCGGTTCCTCGGGGCCCTCACTGAGCCTCTCGGGTCGTCACAAGACGGCTGGGTATGAGAAGGCGGTCCTGGGGA